>VXAC01001923.1:68492-130795 GCA_013399225.1 Rhipidura dahli
TTTTTTTTTTTTCCTAGAAATAAATACTTAAGTAGAACAATAACATCAAATGGAAACGGTCCCCTTTTGCCCACAGGTTATGTTTAAGCAGGTGAAAAAGTAAATTGGACATATAGACACTATGCATTATGTTGCTAGCATTGAATGGAATGGTTATATATTTTAAGAATGTGAATGAAATCTGAGGTATTTGAAAAGTTGCAAAAATAACTAACAAAAAAACCCAAAAATCCCACAACAAACTAAACAAACTGCAGCCAGAAGAAAAGGCCTGTTTTATTTTAGTTTAATTATTTTCCTTTCTACTTCGTGTTTACGAATCTCTCTGTTTCATAACTTCTCAGTAGAAATGACTGGAAAAGATTGAGTTAAATGGTATCAGATTTCATAAGAATCTAACAATTTTAATTATTGTTTCCTTGGCTTTATTTTTAATTTTTGAATGTAAAGATATGGAAGAAATAAATGCATCATTTTTATAGTTTACATGGTGCTTGTGGAAATAGTCTGCTGTAATACTGCAAGTCTGAGCATAAATTGACTACTTTCTCAGTGTGTATAGAAAAATAACAAGTAAAGCCTGAATATTTCTTTTCAAAATTTCAGAATGAGTTACCTTTGCACTATCAATATTCCTTTTCCTTGAACATATATGTATTGATTCCTCCCACTTAAGGGGTTGGAGATATGGGAGCTGCTAAAGCATTTTGCTCCTGCTCATTGCCCTGCTCAGTGTTCAAACTGAAAGCCATCCCTCAGCTATTCTGAGGTGAATCCCATTGTGAATGGGGGCACAGTCATCTGACCAAAGAGCTATAAGCAGCCAGATGTGCTGCTGGTCAGTCCCCTGAGTGCCTTAACCACACAGGGCCCAAAAAGCTCAGGTGGACCTTTGACCTTTACTTTATCTCTTTATCTCTTCTTCATGCATGAGAGTCTTTACTGTTTTCTTTAATGCTGTTACAATGAAATCTGGCTTTTTACATAGGAGGCAATAAGAACTAAGAACTAAGAACTAGAAATCACAGATGTGCACGCTTGCTTGCTTCTGAATCCATCTGAAACGGGTTTAATTGCATTTTTATTAAAAAAAAAAGAGCAAGTAAGAGGGGAGAAAATAGATTTACAAGTGCTTATAAAATCATAGGATAACTAATTAACAGGTCACTTGAATGAGAGAGAAGAAGGGAGTTCAGCGAGTACAGGTTGAAACAGAACCCTCTTTCTGCCCAGAGGTGAAATGTATAATCTGCTAGAAGGAAACTTAATTGCTGCATTTGGAATGAGAGTAAGTAACAAGGAAGTGTCAATGATATCTAAATATGATCTGGTTTAAAAATACACCTTGAGTACTTGAGGGTGTATTTGCTAAATGACTTGAGAGTGGAATTTAAACATTACTGGACTGAGATAGTGCAGTCTTTTATAAGGGGAAATCAGAGCACCAAGGTGAAGTCTTTGGAGAATCAGGCCCAGAGGTGGCTTTAGCATGTCTGAAGAACAATTTGTCACCTTGAGCAGCTCAACATCTACATTAGGAGCAGTAAAACACTCAATAGCTCTTTGTGAAGGGGACCATGTGTTGATAGGAAAAGACATTCCAGTTAACAGTTGACCTTAAGCAGAGTGTTCACATATGTCAGTAGATATTTTTTTCTTTTACAATTTGCAAGACACACAAAACTCCTGAAATCCTGGTAACTCAGAGACTTTAAAAAAATTGTGATTATTAACTGACTTTTAACATTGTGCCTTTTAAAAAGTTGTACTGAAAGGGTAATTCATGATGGTGTGATGTTTTATTGAAAATACCAAAAACTTTAACAGAATTTTTCATCCTTTATTTAGTGCTTTCAAGAAAAAAGGAGGGGCAGATACTCTGAGGTGTGGGCAGCTGCCAGTTTTGTGTAGAAGGAATGTGCTTTCTAAGCAAAAGCAAACACATGAGAAGAGAAAGCCACTTACTTGTGTGTAGCAAAATGTATTAACATGGCTTTGTGGCACACTTCTCAACACAAGACACTCAACAAACCTCCATGCATCTTTACTGAAGCTTTAAATTATGAGGAACAGATTTTTTTTTTTCATTTTCACAGATATGGTCATGTGAAATCATACCACATTCCACGACAGTAAACCCACTCCAAAGTAAAAAGGAAAAATGTGTGAACGTTTTCCAAACTGCAGTTACGCAGCTATCCTAAGTCTTGCCAAATATCCCAGTACTGAGATTCCCCCATTGAGCATTACGCAAGACCACCCACACCCTCCAGCCATCCAGTCTCACTAGGTTGTAGACAATTGTAGGCGTAATTTTCAGGTTATTTTTCCATTTACCTCACTGTAAACCGGAATAACTTCTCTGAAGCTGGTATTTCAATAAATAACATTGAAAAGTGGGCTTTTATGTTTTTTTTTAGTAAGTAGTGAGCAGTTATAATTTCATATAAATGCAATTTGTATTTTTTATTTCAGAAGATGTTATAAATGCTACCATTCTGCAGAACTTTCCAGAGGATATCCTATTTTTCAAATATTACCTTGTTCTTTCCTTCTTATTGTTATCCTTTCCAGGCTTTGTTCTCATTTTTGGTCCCAAAACAAAAGGGACAACTTTGGCAAGCACAGAGAGCCATAAAGACAGGCCAACTGGGTTTAAGATTACTGCAGCTGAGTTACCCATGTCAGACAGGAGCCAGTCTTCCCCAAGCCTCGTGTGTACAACAGCTCTGTGGCACGAAAACTGCTCTCTGAGAGCTTCATACTTCAAAGTCTGCACAGTCACACAGAGTTTACCCTTTGGCTGCTTTCCAAAAGCCACGGAGAGAGAGGTCCTTGCCACCCTGCCCCAAGGCTGCAGCAGCTCAGCCTGGGTGCACACAGTGGCTTTGCCATTGGCACTTAGGGACGTTTTTGTTTTTCAGATGCAGGAAAAAGAAGCTTTCAGTTGCCAAGTGTGACATTATTTTTGAGACAGAGTGAGAAAAAGCCACACCCATGGAGAAGTCAGACAGATTCCACATAGTTTTACTTCTTCTGGGAGAAGTATATATTTTCATTGTAACCTCTTGTGTTTTCTTACTTCTCTTTTTTTTTCTACTGGACCACCAATCACACCCCTGGAAGAATGGCTGTGGCTGCTTCCTGTGATGCTCAGGAACACAGGAGAAATGGTCCAAGTAGAGACCAACCAACTGGACAGCTAAACCCCTGACAGTATACAGACACTAAAACTCTTTGATCTAAATTTACAGAGAGAGATTAGAAATGGAAGAAAGTGAATTACTGTAATTGTCTGTCTGAAAAATGAATTAAGACTGGAGCTCATTGTAGTCTCCAAGTCAGAACTGGGCAACAACATGAGATTTGGGAGCTGTTCTTACATCTTCATCCCATTTGCCACAAATGGGTTGGCCACTGGGAGGAGAACAAGGTCTGAGTGGACTTCTCTTTAGTTTTGCATCTCATTCAGGCTATTGTTTTCGTTATAAAGCAAACCTTTTAAGGCTTAGATTTAAGTACCTGACTGTTTACTCCCCACAATCTGATGGGTCAGATGATGTCAGCTGAGATATCTTTGAATATTGGGATGGGAGCGAGAGGAATAGGGAGAGTGTAATTAATGCTGGGTGAAAAGTAGGTTGTTTTACTGGTAGAATTGTCCTTCTTTTGCAAATTTATCTTTCTGTTTGGTCTAAGTGTGTATTTTGCAGATGTACTGAAGTAGTCTGTAGACAGTGAAGACATAATTTGCCTTTTGCAAAACTGACAACTACTGGGGAGTAGTAGTGTGCAGTTTTGAGGTGTTTACACATCTTCATTGATGTACCAACAACTGTGACATTGGATTGTAGTGAAGAACTATCAAATGTTACAGAATAGTAAGTATCTTCAATGATGAGAGTATGATAGTAGTCTCCTAACTTCTTTTCAGACTGAAAAAGCTCTTAACATCAGCTCACATGCAGTCCTTTTCCTTCTGAGCATATTTTCACTAAGCTGCCAAATTACTTGTTGCCAGAGCTAATAAAAACTCATTGAGAAAACGCAGCTCAACCAATGAAAAATTTCATTATGGTTTCCTGTAATAAAGTAAGAACCCACTTCAGTGTGGAAAGGCAGAGTAGCTCTTTTCATTATATTCCTTTCTCCCTCAAAGAGCAACCTCCCCAGAGATTCAGCCAATCTCTGTATGTCTAGAATTGGCATTCTTGCCCTTGCTACAGTAATCCTCGCCTTTATTGATGTTACCAATGGTACTGCAACCTTAGCCATGCTACTTTATCCACAGATCTCCTTAAAACATATTGTTCCTATCTTTGCCAGTCACTTCTCATCACTACTCTGTATAAAATAGGGACACTTAGTATATGCAGGTTTGGTTAAAGTTTCATTATTATTATTATTATCAATTTAATCAAATTAGGATTAGCTATCAGGCGAACATCAGGCATGAAGAGATCAAGCTAAATCCCAGTGCTTAGCTTTTATTCATTCTTCATTAAAACAATGTAAAATTTACCCAGTTACAAAGAAACTTTGGAAGGCAATATTTCTCATTCAAAAGAATTACAGTAATAAATTTGTTTCAGTTGACTGATGAACTAAAGGGTAGTATTTTTATACACAAAAAAAATTGAATTCAGGGGGATACTCATAAAAACAGCCAAGCTGCTCATAGGAAAACCAAGCAAATAAGTATGTGGCATGGTGGGTATCACACACAAATAGAAAAACCACTTCTTCCTCTTTTTGGTGTGTTTTCTTGTTTGCTCAGTAGCAGTATTTCAGTGGTGTGCATATACCTGGTATCTACATACTCTTTCTATACATCAGATAATCATCTCTATATGCCAAGTCAAGATAGTTAGCAAGCTCTGCTTTACATCTGGGAAGGATAAAAGAAACACTTATTCTCACTCGACTATGTGAGAAAACAAAGCAGCTGGAGGTCAACAAATGGCATCCCCCACTCAGTGAACCTTCCATGAACCCCTAGTTCAACACGATGCCAGAAGGGTCATTATATTGGAGATAACAAATTTCACCAGAAGAAACAGCCACGCTCGATTCCACAGTCATGCCACAACTGCATTTTTTGTGCAACTCTTTTATTGTTATTTCTATTTATAGAAATTTTACAATAATATTTCCACAATATTCTTCATTCCTTTTCCTATATTTGTTTGTTGTTCTGTATGCTTCAGTATAGTACCCATTGTACTACCCCTTGTAGCCTAATTTGATCTCTTGGATTAAATTTTATTTTGCAGCTGCAAGGCCACCCAGCCTTCTCCATTGACAGGAAGCAAGCTGTTTTCTGGACGTGGGTGTTTGGGATGCTTTCTGAAGCCAAGGAAAGTTTGGTTTGGGAGAAAAGCAAAGGTCAAGCCTATCCTTAAATGTTTGGGCAGTTGCTTCTTTTTTTACCTTGCAACAGATTTTTCTGGTGTATTAAATACATTCACTCCAATCAGAGGAATAGCCATGTGGTTTCATCAGATTGCACTTTTTTTTTTTTTTTTTTTTAATTATTGTTATGACACAACATAACATTAGGGTAATGTTCATTGAATACAGAGTTTGGCCGCATCCCCCAGAGGACTTCACTGGTTGGACACAACTGGAAATTATTAATTTCATCATCAGCTTTTTCTGTTTGTGTTGCTGAACATCGAGGACTGTTACAAGTATTTTCAATATTCAATTAATTAAGACTTAGGGTGGGGTTTTTTTAAAAAGCCAACTTTAAAAAGCATGTGTGCAGTGAAAATTAATTTATTTAAGCTTAATTTATTTCTGTATGGATTTGGCTCTGTCATATCTAGGTGCCATTTATGGGATGTGGCCGTCCCTCCTCCCGGCTCCCTGGGAGCAGGCATGGTCCAAGCCTGCGGGCAGCGGTGCTCAGTGGGCAGCATGCTTGCTGTTTAAACACACAGAACACCAACATATTTCACTCCTTTTCACACCATGAAGACTGACACAAAGAGTGAATTTAGGAGCACATTCCAGAGCTGCATGCTACCATCAATCTTTGAGTGATCACCAGCTGGTATTTGGGTGCACAATAAAGGACATGTTCAGTGGGCTGAGCATAGCCTGGTAGACTAGAATCCTCTCAACTCTAAATCTTATTTTGTTTGTATTTTGCTGTTTGACTTTAGACATGTCACATAAACTCTCTGACCTACATATGTAAAGTGGAGGTAACAGTTTGGTATTTATTTGACCGGGTTGTTTTTCGGATTGCACTTGATAATGTACAAAAAAGCCTTTGAAATGAAAATGAAATAGCTGGAGGAAGTTATTTCAAATGTATTTCACATGCAAAAAGAGATATTTTTTGTTTGTTTGTTTGTTTGAAGTCCAGACACTCAAACTTAATAAGCCCAGCCAAAACTCTGGTTTGGATTTAAGAGATAACTTTTATGCTTTTCTGTTTAGATTTAATCTGAATGGGAAGCCATTAAAATAAATAAAGCTTCTGCAGTCACTCACTCCATGTTTAAACTAGACTTGCCATATTTATTCATCAGGATGACCATTTAGAACTTGGCCAAAAGTGGGAAAAAAAAAGCATAGGAATTCCCTCTTTTTCATTTACACTGATAGAAAAAAAAATAGATAAAATGTACTTGTTTATATTCAACTTTCAGTTATGAAACATCTCATGATTACAACACTATCTCTTTCAGATAACGGGAAGCTTTAACAGAACTGAGAAATTAGTGTATTTGAATATGCTGAACATCAGCAAAGAGAAAAAAAAGAAGACAAATCTTTGATTCCAGGTAAAAAGGCAGAAGAGTCAAGGTAAATAAAACACCTGATGAAATACTCTGTGGGCTTCCTACAGGTTCATTATACAAATAGGAGGTTCAAGGAATGAAGGACTCAATCAGTAAACCATACCTGATGGGTATTTTAGTTTCCTGACAGATTAAAATTGGCACACTGCAGGTATAGGGCAGGAAGTGGCAATAGGATGAAAATCAACCACAGTCACCCACTTATCTCTAGAGCAAACTACTAATTGTAGCAAAGGAAGATGCAAGTGCCCTCAGTATATAACTCTGTGCCCCTGATCCTTAAACAAAAATTGCATTAATTTCAAGGCAAAAACCATAGCTTGTGACTCTTCTGTATGCCCTGTACTTATATTTTGGAAGCATAAGCAAAATAATACAGTTATTCATTTGAAGTGTAATGTGCAAATACATGGAACAAAGGAGATTTGTTTCATGATTAGAACAGGGAACTATATGTCAGAACTCCTGGCCACTTGCTCTCTGACCTTGAAGAAATCTCTCACCCGCCATTTATGTCATCTTAACATAAATTCATAAATTCATTTATGTCATCTTAACATAAACATCATTTTAACCATCTGCTATATGTTTATAACAACACTTACCTGTCTTTCAGAATTATTATCAAGTTCAGTTAATGTATGTTTGTTTAAAAAAAAAAACCAAATTAAAGGCATTTTTTTGTTCAAGGTGGTATTCTAATTCACATTCCTGCTAACTGTTTAGGCTTATTGCATAATACATTTAAATCACTCTCTTGTACAGGTACATATGCTTTAGTGTTTCTCTTTCATATAAAGGAATGCTGCTTAATGCACAATCCATTTTAGCTCCATTAACAGATGTCATGAATTTGATTGCTGTAGAAAGAAAATATCTGCCATGTGATTGTGACAAAGCAAATAGAGACATTTCTGAATAGCTTTTAATCAGAATTTGTTTACTAAAGGCATGTTAACTTCAGTAGATTTGGCCGTGAGGAGGAATGCCAAACCGTGACCTTTTGAACTCACATTGAATGAAAAATATTTTCAACAGGTTTCAGTCTTTTAGGTGGTGTTTATTAAATAGGGCTTTCACTGTTATGCAAGACATACTTTGACTAGTTTCCTTAAATAGCTGCATCTTCATAGAATTTAACAGTACACTTTCATCTTTATATTTTCACAAGCTGTTTATCAGCTATAAGAGCAAACATTTATTCTAATAATTTTTATCTTTTTAAAGTGATCTGTTATAGCTGCTCCTCCTGCTTGGCTCTATTTGCTATTCCACGTTGGGTTACTCGGTGGTTTACTGGCACTGAAAGTTCCTAGTAGAAGGGGGGGGTCTCTTACATCAGATTTAGAGTAGAATAAATAATTTTGATTTATTTCTATGCATTTTTGATGGCAATCTATTATAAAGCCTAAATATTATCACTGAAGACATTACAATCTAGTGATACCAATCTTCTCCATTTGTCCTACAGAAGTCATCAAATCTATTCTTGCTATGTGACTATCATCAGCGTGAGAATTAAAACACTTTACACAACACTGGATTTTACTGTCACTGACCAGTGGTCTGTTGACCTGATTTTTCACTGCATTGCTCTGATGTTCACCTCTCAACACCAATAAAACCAACAGAGATCCACTGGCATAAAATATATTATTAAAACATTAAGAATCAATTCTCATCTTTCCAAACAACTGCCAGAAATAAAGTCTCCAAATTTATCATATTTACCAGTTGACTGCAGGTAAAATGTCAAAAATTGTTAAAATATGAGCTCAGGGTGAGAAACGACCTTGAAGTTCACATGCTCGGGCTCTAGTCCTGGTATCAAAACAAACCTAGAGCAAGGACAATAATTTTGGGAAATGTCATCTTTGGTTTGGCAATACCAGTCAGACTCTACTGGTACAGCAACCCTAAGGCAAAACTGAGGAGTGCACAAGTATCCAGCTACTTGCAAGAATATTTCAGGAATTATCTTTCTGTCTTTTTATTTTTACAGCTATTACAGACCATTTGGTGTAAGTTGGTTAGGCCTGACCATGCGTATCAGGCGCACCAAAGAATTTAGGCAGAGAAATGATTTTGTTCTGCATGCCAGTACACCTTAGGCAGCCACCTCCTCTGTCAACCCAATGCAAAGAGAAACTGAGAAAACTGTGCAGGGTATATCACATAATGATATAACATAATCACAGTTTGCATCTGTGAAAATACCTGAATTTGAGCTTAGCTGGATTTTCCTGAATTAATATTCTGAATGTAGGCTCTTAATTCCCAGCTAGATGCCAGTTTAGGTGAATAACTGGTGTATTAAATTCCTGCTTATACTTCCTTGCCATACTGCACTTCTTTTACTCTAGCTTTGGTCATGTCATAACTACTTTCATCTCTTCTACAGTTAAATTCTGTATAGCAATGACACTTTATGTTCCAAAACAGGTCCTCCAAAAGAATTCTCAACACATTTAATAACAAAGGAAACATGCTGGAATCCAAGGAACTATGCTTTCCTTCAGTACCTTTATTCTGCTTCCCATGTGCCACAAGAAAGTGGCATCATGCAGGTATGACACTGCAATGCTCACAAGTCTGATTTCTGAATCCAGTCACAGGAGGCAAAGGGGGCTGTCCCAGGCTTGTCACTGCCTATTGATGGCCTGCCTCTCTATCACGTCAAATCAGTGCATGCTTGTCCAGAAACAGAACGATGTAGAGCAAATGATTAATGATTTACACCTTGTGAGATAAAGTACAAGCAGAGAAGTCCATCCTTCAGTGTTCCTAATAACGAATGAAATGGTCACAAATCCTTCACTGCCAGAAAATGCATCAACTTCTTCAGGCTTAAAACATGACAAGATGATGAGGGCAGTGCATTTCAGACTTGGCCATGAGAAAAGGGCAACCTTAACAATCAATGACTATGCTGGGGAGAAACATTCTGGTGAATGAGGGAGAAAGAACAGTAACACAAGAACCTAACTCATCCAAACCGACAAAATTTTTTCCTTTGGTATTGATTTCAGCCTTCTGCAGGTTCCTCTTCCGTTTTGTTTTTCTCTAATGACTACAAAAGAAGTCTGAATGATTAACTCAGACTATATATATCAAATATTTACATGATGACACAAGAATTTCCTGAGGAGGATAAATTTGAACTTCCTCAGTGAGATAAAAATACAACTTCGCCTTGTCTGGTACCTCAAGGGACAAGTGTACAGTGACAGTAAAAAAAGCCTCACCAATCTGAAAACAGTTAACTAAAGGTTTTGTTTGTTAACAAAAACCTTTAATGAGGGCCTTTAACAAGGGCCACTGGAATAAAAAAAATATCTAATTATCTGTAAATATAGTGAACTCAGATGTAATTATATCAAAAACCTCCAAGCAGGACAAAAATTACATAGACAGGAGAGTGACAAATTAACTTCTTGGATTTATCATCTTAGAAAGCAAGTGACATATGAGGAGAGGAAGGAAGGGAGGGAGGGAGGACAATAAAATATCTGCAATTTGAATACATTTGCATTAATTTCCTGATAAAATCTGGTACCATCTAATATCTCCCTGCCCCTTGCACACAAAGCCAAAGCAAACCTGCATTATTTGTCCTGAAAACACTATTCAAAGAAACAATCAGAAAGTGCCTTTTCATAGATGCCAAAAACTAATCATGCAAGTAAATGTTTGCAGGTTCTATCAGGCTGCATGTTACCAGTATTTAGATGCTGGTCACAGAAAAATGATCACTGTCCAGATCATGTAATTAATACTGGTTTTCTGCTTCCCTTTCTCCAGCTCTCTAATAAGGTAAAGGACTAACCTTTCAGCTAGTATGAACTTGTGCATACCAAGTGAGATGGTAGACAGCCCATGTCCAAGTGATAACATTTCTTTTTCAAAATTATAAAATGTTGCTGCTAAATGACAATTTTTGTCCTCAGCCCCCAAATTATTCATGCACTGCAAAAATTCTGCTTCAAGTAGCTGACACCAAAAATCCCTTCAGCTGTTCACATAGGGCATTTTAAATATCTTGCAAGGTTATTAATGGCTATTGTATTAATACAGTTATAATAAGACCTACAAATTACATTAATTAATAATGTTAGTGTGTGGATGTCTGCCTAACAAGTGAGTATAGAGTGCAATTTGTTTGAACTGTTTTCTCTGCTGCAATGATACAGTTACTCAGGAAATATTAGTACTTAACTAGATTTAATTGAACAAAGAAAACTATGTCAATAGCCTTGGGAAAAAATTCTAATTAGAAATAAGCAAGTAGTTAAACAAGCTTGCCTCTGTACTGAAGAAAAAAATAAGAATCTAAAAGTCATAAAATAACTGTTGATGATTAGATATGAGGACATAATACTAGTCTGGAATAAATAAAATATTAAAATATTCCCAGAATCTCATCTCTTTTGCTTTATGTAAAGGTTAAGGGCACTTAATTATTGTGGGTGTGTATGTAAGAATATCCCACTGTGATAAGGGCCATGTTATTTCTCATTCCATTTCATGATGTGACAGATGAAGCTCTTTTGTCTCAGTTTGTGAATTCATTAAATCAACACATTTTCCCTATGTCTTGCCTCTAAAATTATAGTGAGAGGTTTCTGATAGTCAATTGACTCAGCTTGTAGCTGGCATCCACCAGGTTTTTCTAACTGAAACAACATCGTTCTTTTAGCAAGCACATCTTAGATTAACTTGAACTCTGCTACTGGCCAGATGCAGAGCCATAGGTGCATCATTTCCTTTTTCTATTTCTCCTTCTGGCTTTGGTCTGTCTTGTTTGTTTGGATTATAAACTTCTCAAGATGGGGCCACAGCAGCTTCTGAATGCCTGTGCAGAAGGGCAGGGGTGGCATATTACATAACTTCAGTTTACTGCAATATCAATGCAAAAAAAAAAAAAAAGTTTTATAGTGGCTTAAATACTTTGGAAGGGGCTACATAAAAACACCACTTCTTTTTAAATTAGTTCTTAAACAGTGCTTTTGGCAGAAAGATTTTATGAGCCCAGATTGCATTTTGAACTGACTGAGCCCTGTTCTTATTGGAAACTTTCTATCAGGTTGCCTCCTGTCTACCTGGCACCCTTGGAAGGTCCAGGGTAACTACGTTGTCATTGCTATTGAGTCACTCAGCCACAGTAACGACCCAAACCAATGCCAAATCCTCTGTGGCTGTTAGAATTACAAGTAATCTAAGCATCGTCTTCTGGAGCAAATCAACAGGCAAGAAAAACACAGGAAAGTGATATGTAACAACTGGCTTTGAATATTAAGTGAGCCAGGTCAGTGGAAAGTCAAAAATATTTTGTATGGCAGCACAAACCACAGGCCCAAAGGATTGCCACTAATTACAATAGTTCTGCAAACATTCTAGGAGGAGGAAAAGCAAAGGCATTTGTCCAAAACCAGATGGCCCCATCAGCCTTTCTGACTCAGTGAACATAAGCAAGAGTGGCTCAGGAGTTCCATGTTAAGAATTCCAGGTTATCTGAAAGAAGGGACATGACTTGCACAAGTCTCTTTTTTGCATTAATTAAGCCAAATCCCAAAGAGAAGTGAGTTTGTACATTAGCTGGTTGGGCAGGCTGGGCAAGTCATGTAGTCTGCTGCAGGCACCTCAGGTATTGAATTTAGGAGCCCAGTTTGTATAAGCTATGTATATTCTCACTAAGAGGGAAAAATCAGAGGGTTAAAGAGAGACGGGGTGTGGCTTAGATACTCTAAAGCTCCATCTGAAGGTACCTGCCTTGATTTATTGAGGTGAAACATAGAGATGACTCAACAGAGTCATCAGATGACAGAACATAGAGATAACTCAAATTTACAAATAGTTGTCAGGTTTTTTTGATCTGCATGAGGTCATACCTAATGGTGACAATTCCCCATGAAATCTCAGAACAGGTGGAAACTGTAACTCCTTGAATAAATCATTGTGGGCATTTTTCAAAACACTGGGCCCATAAGTCAGTGGTTATGTATGTTTTCCTGCAAGTATTTAAAAATACTTCAGAGTCATCCATGTTTCTTACAAGAATCATTGGCAATATAAATGTAACAAACTGTAACTTCATTTAATAAACCTTCCAACTTCCTTTTATGCCCTTTCAAAATAATTAATCACTTTAAGAGACGATCCCTCCTCTGTAGTTCTTTACCTCTGCACTTACATCTTTCACAATCAATGGAATTCGCACGATTTCACTGAAAGACTGGTCACTGTATTTTCAGTAGGATGAGGCTAAAAGATTGAAATAAAGCAGAAACTTCTAAAAAATTCAAAAAGTACACAAGAACAAAATAGGGGCAGGTTTTAATCTGGCACATTTGCAATATGGTCTACTCTAGGAAAATATTAAGCACTTAAGAGTTTAACTGAAGACACAAGAATTTCCACTAGGCCATCTCAGGAATGCAAACTAAGCATCTTTAAATGCTCTGTTGCACTAGTTTATAATCTCAGGTAAAAAAGGAAAGTGAAGAAAGACAATCACTTATGAGGGAAAAGAGAAAGCAAGCAAGGAAATTAATAATGGGTTATTTATTACAAAGGGCAATAGTTATTTCAATGTTTTAAAACACACAGCAGTGTCTTACTGAAAGACAAGAACCTAAATTTTATCTGGAGGTTGTACATAAGCCCTGGGCTGCCATGATTATGTACTGCTATCCCAGCAGAGGAAATAATCAACAAGAAATAAGAGTTAGAGAAAAAAAAATCCAAAGAAACAGCAAACCAGAAAGAGAGCAGAAAGAGAAGAAAATACCATGCTAGAAATAAGGGTGTCAATATAGCTGAAAATTGGTTTGCACACCATTTTCTTCCTCCTACCTCAATGCAGTCTTCCTTGGACACGTTTAATAGCAGCCGAACTCAAGAATCCCTCTAGGTTAGGGATACAAAGAGGGACTATAGGAAAGTACTTCTCATAAGCCAAAGATTCTAATGTATCTATCTGATAATTTATTTGTCAGCATCAATTTATTTCAGATTCAAAGTAAAACTGCAACTCTGCACAGCAGAAACATGGGGCAGAACACAAACATCTGCCAGAAACTGTTGCACCTTTGCAAACAACTCAAAGAGAAATCTGAAACATAAAGAGTGAAAGCAACTTGTTGAAAGTCATCCAAGATCATGACTGGGATGGACACCTACGGCCAAAGCCCATTTTCACATCCTGTAAGACCAAAGGCAGCATCTTGCCCTTCTACTACCCAGAGAAACAAATCATTTGGGAACAATCACACTAAAAAGGTTTCTTCTGGCCTGTTGGCCTGCAAGAATACTGACAAAGGGTCCACTGGTAAAACAGTCCCTACTACCAGAGATTCCTCCCTAGGTTAGGGAGAGAAAAGAACCATCTCCCAAGCTGCATTGTTCTGGTATGATAATATATACCCCAGTTCTGCTTCTCTGGTTGGCCATTGGCCTCTACGCCCCCTTGTTACCTTATATGTCCCATGCCCTAGAAAGTTCTCCACTCCAAGTTCCCCCCATTGGCCCTGGCCTCATTGCCACTCCCCCAGAGTTTCCCCATTGATTCCCTTACCCTGTTCCCACCTGTGTACCGCCCCTGCACCCTCAGATCATTGGTCTCTGCTGCTCCCTCTACTCCCATGTAAAACCCTTGACCCCCATCCATTGTTCTCTGTCTTCATCCCTGGATGTCTTCGTGGTGCAGCTACAATAAATCCGTCTGTGGAACCTCAAAGGGAGACTCTTCCTGCCTTTTTGCCCTCGACCCATTTACTGGAGCTATCTGTGTATGTGTGTGTGTGTGTGTGTGTGTGTGCACGTGTTTGTGTGTGTGTGTGTGCGCATGTGTGTTTGTGTGCGTGTGCACGTGTGTATGTTTGCGTGTGTTTGTGTGTGCATGTGTGTCTGTGTGTTTGTGTGTGTTTGTGCACGTGAGTGTGTTTGTGTGTGTGTTTGTGTGTCTGTGTTTGTGTATGTGTGTGTGTGTGTGTGTGTGGACGTGTGTGTGTGTGTTTGTGTGTGTGTGTGCACATGTGTGTTTGTGTGCGTGTGCACGTGTGTATGTTTGCGTGTTTGTGTGTGCATGTGTGTATGTGCACGTGTGTCTGTGTGTTTGTGTGTGTTTGTGCACGTGAGTGTGTTTGTGTGTGCACTTGTGTGTCTGTGTTTGTGTATGTGTTTGTGTGTGCACGTGTGTGTGCACGTGTGTGTGTGTTTGTGTGTGCACGTGTGTGTTTGTGTGTGTGTCTGTGTGTTTGTGTATGTTTGTGTGTGTGTCTGTGTGTTTGTGTGTGTGTGTATGTGTGTGTGCACATGTGTGTGTCTGTGTGTGTGTGTGTGTGTTTGTGTGTGTGCTGATCCTGCCGAGCAGCTTCGCCCTTGGCAGGTTGCGGCAACGCGCTCCGGCGCTGCAGAGCTGGGTGCAGTGAGCGACTGGGGCTGTATGAGGCAGAGACAGGATCCCTTCTTAGAGCCCCAGTGCAACTGGGCTCCTCTGAAGCCTTTCCAATGGCCTTGGAGGGACCAAGTGTGCTGGCTGTACTTGCATGGGTAGGAAGCAAGCAGCACATGCTTGAGGAGAAAAATGCAGAACCCCCTACTTTAAACAGCCATTAATGGTTTGTGGCTTAAATAAAAGTAACAATGGCTGCAAACACAATCTGAATTTGTTTTTTCTTTATGGGTTCAAATTATGCTGTGCAGTGACCAAGACATTTAACGAGATTGAGTCCAATGAGGTTCACATTTTACTGGCCTGGGAGGATGAGTTGGTTGTGCATCCCTGGAAAACTTGTCAGAAGGAAGTTCTTATTATAAAGCCCACGCTAATAAACTTCACTCCTAGCCTCCCACATCACAGAAAATTGAGTTAAGAGATCATTCAGCCCATCTGCCTCTCCTACCTCCTAAACACTCCTCCCTTGGGTTTTAATGGTATATATTTCACTTAGTTAACTGCTACTAATGATAATTTTTGAGGACCAATGGAAAGTTCGATTTAGGCAAAAAGAAGTATCTTTTCTCCTGTAAACTTAAAGGAATAGAAAACACCCACACAGAGATTTTGTAGAGGGAAATAAGCATGCAATCTAGCAATGAAATTTTCAGCACACAGCAGCCTCCAAGTGGGGCATAGGAAACAGTAAAGGCTTGTTAGTTCCACATCTTTTCACTGACATCCAAGTGCACTGGCAACTCTTAGAACCTGTCTTATTTGACATTTGTTACTCTACACTTCATGTGCTTTGCACTGAGTGCACATGAAGCTATTTGTTATTTCTGTTTCCTACTAGCAAGGGATTTATGTCACTGCATTAGAATGCTATTACAATGAATAAATTCATCACCGCCCTGAAAACAAAAACAACAGGGAGAATAGGAAGAAAAAGAAAACTCAGATGAACAACCAGAGAGAATAAGTTCTAAAGTTTCCTGAAAAAATATATATTTTGGCCATGTACAAGTATCTTGGCGAGCCAATGTCCCAAATGTAAGGGCTTTGGCCCAAAAAGTAGAAGAATTTTTGAAAGAGCCACTGGCACATCCAATAGCAGAGATGTGCTTCAAAGCAAATTCAGAGTGTGAAAAGGAATGTATGTTTGTCTCTGTGTGTTCAGAAGGAAGCAGCAGGATCTGCTGATCACCACTTAACCCTGCCATCCTCTTTCATGTCATCAAAGGAAGGTGCAAATTTTCATTACTCTTATAAATATCACTACCTTAAGGAATATTACACTAGTGGAAAGTTCAAAGACATCATTTTTTTAACAAATAAACAAATACAGTTGGCAGAGAAGTGCTTGGAGCAATCAAAATAGTGAGACAAATACAGTAATTTTTTGTCAAACATTAGTCTACACAGCAGGAGTGTGACTAAACCTGGTTCAAGACAATTTCTGCTAAAAGAGCTAAGGAATTCAAGATTTAAGTAAACAAAGTTAGTGGTACTGCAAAGATCATAAAGCAGTCATGAAAATTAGCAAACTTCTTCTGTCTTATAATAAGAAGATGACTCTATATGAAATAAAACAATAAAAATTTCTCTAGTCCTCTACAATAAGGCCAGTTACTGAGATTCCAAGAAACTTGAATTTCTTCCTTGAAACCTTACTGAATGTTGATTCCCATTATTGTACTAGAAGAAGAAGAGCTGAAGTCTCATGGGAAATGTGGCAGCACCTCCAGTTTGTTTGGAAGTGGTTTGATATTTCCTGAAGTCCTGTAATTTACTGAGCTACTTTTTCAGATTCTTTGACATGAACTGAAGCACGATGTCAGACAGTCGATTATCAACTCTGAGTCTTACACAGGGCTTGGTCCAAGTCCGTTAGAGACCTCCCAAGTTTCTGTTCCTGGACACTCCAGGCTCCACACACGGGGTCGTGTGAACGGGTGCATCCCCCACGTCAGGGCACTCGCAGAGGGCGGGCAGGACACGCCGGCTGGGGCTGCAGCCAAGGACTTCTGCAAGGGAGTGTGCTGTCCAGAATGCACTCCTGAGTTCTTCCTAGCCTGAAATACCCTGATCTCTCTGCCCCAAAAGCCCATTTTCCCAGTGCAGCAGGCCAGTCAGTGGGTCCTGGCAGATATTGTTCCAGAAAACTGTGACTGATGTGAGTGCGACAATATGAATGAATCATTAATATGTTACATACCTTCCAATGTACATATTCCAATGTTACAATAGCAAAAACCTTTCTGTAACTGTATAAAACATCTGCCTTATCAGGTATAGTATTAGTGGCAATACAAAAACTTAATAGAAAAAAAGGAAATTCAGTAGAAGACTTTGTTTTCAATAGGTCATGGAGACAGTGAACTGATGCACGCTTAGTTAAACTAAGTCCAGGCAAGAAGAAATTATTCAGAAAGGACTGAGTACAGTCAGCATGAGTTGGCCTTCAAACATCTTGTGTTTATCATGAGCAAACTAAATCTTAACTTTACTGAGGCTTTTCTCATCAGTGTAACAGACTGAACTGCAAAAACAAGCCACATGATAATGGGTTTCAGATTAAGTTTCCCAGCACAAATGTTTCACAGAAGCTTCATTTGTTGCCTAACAGCACAGGGAAATAATAAATCCTAGTTAGAAATACACAGGTGTTTATGGACTCATAATATATTTGTATCTGTTACAAGTAGGATTAAATTGTATAAGCTATACCTGCAGGCTAAATAGTAGCAGTTTTAATGAATTTCTTGAAGCCATGTAAGCCGTTTAGCTTTCTAAGTACAACAATTCTATTCATCCAGTCTGACTGGATAGCAGTAATTGCCTAAGAGCAAATCTAGCTATGAGACAATGCAAGCATTCAGATTGCAAAACTTACACTTAGCAATTAGTTAATGTGTTTAGAATAATAAAGCAAGTGTTCATAATGAAAAAAAAAGGTGATAGAATATAGTATATAAAAATAACAAATGCATGTATTATTGCATTTGGTAAATAAACTTTTTTTCTCAAAAAATTATTTCCTTCTCCCACAAGGGAAGCACACAGCCTCACATCCATTTTCCAGGAAGAGCTCTACTCCTGCTTCCTATGTACATCCAGGGAAAAAGCAATGGAATTACTTTTTGGAGGTTTTCATCTTGAGTATGAGTGATGGACTTGACCAGACAGAAGGACCTTTCTGTGACTAGATCAGCTTCTTTGGCATGAAACTTTGCATCCTTTCTTTTGAATTTCACTTAGGAGGAGAATAGAATGTGAACTATTTATATGGATACTATTAATTTACTTTTAATATAGTTTCATGAGGAAATCTGGTGGAAGTTCAGAAACTGAATCACAGTCTCCAAATAAACAGGTTTGTGCTCTCAACCTTCTAATATGCCATTTTGAGTATTAGATTTACAAATTTAGGTCATGCACACAAAGCAATTTTAAAAATAGTACCCAACAGCAGGTAGTAAAACACTGAATGTGCAGTAACATTGCCTGCCCCAAGGATCTCAAACCACTTTAATTATCCCTTAAAACACAGTCCAGAGAAGAGTGAACACAGTTTAGAGAACACATCTCTCAACAACCAGCTCCAGGTTAAAGGGAACAGCTGTTTCACACCACTTGGCAAAAAACACTCAAGCTTGAGGATAAGAATAAGTGATACTGAAATCAAAGATGGTAGGTCAAACACAAAAAGTCAGAGCCTTAGACTTTACACAGCCATATATGGGCTCACACTTTAGGTCTGAGTCTTCAAATTTTAGTAACCTGATTTCTGCTTCACGTTTCACCTACGGGACAGTACAAAGAATCCAACTATAATCTGGCTGTACTGATGGTCAGTCACTGAGCCACCAGCAAAACTGCAGCTGGGTGTGCCTGGGTACCAAGCCAGCTCCCAATAACTTGACAGCCTCAACAGCTGGCAGGATCCCTGGGCAAACTGGAGCAGCTGCAAAACCTAGGTACAGTGACATGTCAAGCTGTGCTCAAAATAAAAATTGAATCCTCACAAAACCAGAAACCTGGATGTTTGGGAAAAGTTTTTTTGTCTTTTAAAGTCTTAGTTCAGTAAAACAAAGCATACTCATCAGTCTTCAAAAAACATAATGTCCTTGAAAACCTTCTTGAACCATCTTTTGGAAACAATGATGACAGAGAAGTGACATATTTGTTATTATTCCTTTCTCCTTTGTAAAGAATTAGATTAAAAATAGCAAGTTAAACCTCCCCAGCTACTGCGCACAAAGAACCCACAATAATCTTGGGAATATTTTTGTTATTTCTCTGTGTCAGCAAAGACAAACAAACAAAGAGAAAACTGCATAAAGAAGCTAAGAAGTGTATTGCTGTGCACTTGACTACATTGTAAATGTAAATGTGCTACATTTGTGTGTTAAGTTTCTTTAATTCTTCATCAACACTGAGGAACATTGAATGATTTAATGGCCATGTGAGTTTCTTTCTGTCATGTGCGTGTAACTGACCAAAGCTGTATTGCCTGACAGTAAAATCAAATATAATTGGCCCATGGAAATAGAAAGCCTAATTGTCACCTGCCAGTCCTCACTGATAGTCACAATACTTGCTAATTAAGTGCACAAAAAAGGTCAAAGAAGGAAGCACCAGAAATGAGATTCCTGTGGTGAGGTCCTACGTACGACTCAGCTTGACCAAAAGAACTTACATCTGGACAAAATTAACACTCACGCTGCAGATTCTTTGAACTTGGAGATAGTGGCCAAAGTGGCTTGGATGCAGATTCCATGTATGTGTGTATATATAAACACAGACACACACCACTCACTGAGGCTGCCAAGCCAGCTTTCTGTGGGACAGCCCCCAAGCTGTGGGAGGAACCGTGTCACATCTGTTCGTGCTACACTCGGGACTTCAGCCATGGGCACAGCAAAAGCACATAACGTGATTAAGTGGAAGATGCATACATGGGGACAAAAAAGGAGGAAAGAAAAGGATATTTGACCTTTGAGAGCACATTAAACAGTAAAGAGAACTGAGCTTTCTGAAGTAAAGCACATGGCTAAGGCTTGTAATTTACAATACAGGTGTCTAAAAATGCAAAGAATCTTCTTATAGTCACCAGGTTAAGCATTTGAATTCCAACATGATAATTTATTCTGTTGCTATTTTTCTTCAGAGCATTGATTCTGTTAACTCTTGTATCCCCACCTTGACTCAGAATTGCCATGACCACATTCATCAAGGGAGAGAAAAGATTTAAGTACATTCTTAAAACAGCTTTCTACCAGTTGCATAAATATTCTCTTACTGATTTTAAAATTTGCTGGTTGACACCATCTAGAACTTCAATTAAATGCTAAATGTAAAAGACTGTCTTCAATATCAGTGGAATAAAGCCAGAAAATGTAACATTACTGCAAAACTGGCACAGTTTCATAGTAACTCTATCTAGCTTTCTAAATCCAAAATTTAGGTTTGCAACCAGCAAAAGACTTACTGTTAAAGTGCTGGAACACATTTGTCGCTTCCCAAAAAAGTGTGCAGAGGAAGGACATAAAGTGACATGCGCTCGTATTTCTTGTTTCTGTACCCTTTCTTCAAAATATTCTTGCAAAATATGCCACCAGCAGCACGATGCCAAGTGCTGTAAGGGTCACATTGGGCTTGCCTCACAGGATACAATGATTATATCATGGTGGCGTTGACACACAGCCATGTCCAAACAGCTGCTAAAGAGATGACAGGATACCATCTGTCAGGAAAAACCATGCCCAGCTGCTGTCTAAACTGAAGATTACTTTGCTGACATGATGCAGATGGCATGAAAATCTCCATTACCAGGTTAGTTAACCAAGTCAAGAAATCCAATGTTACAATAGCAAAAGCCTTTCTCTAGCTGTGACAGTGCCTGAAGTAAGTGTTGTGCACACCAGGACACAGCAGAAGGCACTGCAACCCCCAGGCAGAAGACAAAAGATAACAAGATAGCAAAAGATCTGACAGCCTCTATTCTAAGGCTGCTACCACTCTCTGCCAGGACAACTTGTTTTTATAAACAAACCATGGCTGTGCACTAAGTTTATCCTCCTCCAAGGCTCCCTATGATGCAGAGGCGTATCACAGACCCCTGAGTGAGGAAACCAGTGCGTTCCTCTGCCCAGGTAGCTGCCAGCCCTGGCCCATAGGGCAAACTGAATTGTGAGAGAATAGATCTCCCCTAAAATGCATGAGAGAACATTTTTATAGGTATCTTCACCACCCAGGTGAGCAAGTAAAAGGTTTTGTTTTCTGGAACATCAACTTTCTCTTTCCTACTATTGGATTGGAATTAATTTTCTTCATTGCTTTGCCCCTCCAAGGACTTCAAAGAGCACACTACTTGCTGACATCAACAAGCCCCACTGCTTTTCTTTCTGCTGCTTCCAAGAAAAAAATATGTTTGCTGTAAGCAAAAAGATGCTAAAGTTCCCCTTTCGATATATTTATAGCTTTATATTACTCTGATCTTGTTTTCTTTGTGATTCACATTGCATATCTGCTGATTGGAATAATTACACAGATTTCACTGCTGTAACATGAAAAGTATGAGAGGAATTTTCTATCTAAAAGGTTTAGCAATACCACGTACTTTCAGTAAGATTTGTCCTGTCAGGCCATAATTGCTTCTGAGTGCCCCACCCTCTCGTACTTTCAGAACAAAGATAGTGTCATTTAGAAATACAGGCATACAGTATACTGTGTTGCCCAAATATGTATGGTCCTGTAGTCTCTGCCAAAATTTACAAAATGAAAAAAGATAAGATGCAATGCCAAATGCAGAAAAGGAACTTTGTTTTAATCATGTACTTAGCTTACAATTAGCAAACACAGTAATTCCATTTAAGGTTGCAAACTGAGGTTGCAGAACTCTTAAAGAAGCGTACAATATTAAAAAAGCTGGATGAGTAATATACTCTTTTCATGCTTTTTCATTTCTCAGGGAAGAGTTTTTAAATGACAAAATACAGGGAAAGTATCAAAATGGTTGCTTTACAACTGGTAATTTTTTAGAATTCTTCTTCTAAAAATTATGGTAGGATTATATGAAACACTAAGTAAACAAACTGTAAAAGGTTCCCTCTTTTCCAATACATGCTGTGTCTCTCTAAACAAGTTGTGCATGAGTACACAAGAACTCACTTGGTAAGTGATCAGCAGAGTGAAATTTAGAACTGGAATTCCCTTTAGATGTTTATATAAAGCATAGCTATATAAGCCTTAGGATGAAAGTAAAAAATGGAAATGAAGTCTTGATTATGCACCCTCTGTGGACTGCACTGACCCAGACTTTGTATCACTGAATTCCTGTTGAAATGACACTAAGTCCAGGCATACACAATAATAAATGATGTTCTTGTTCTGTCTTATATGCCTGTGTTACCATAATACAAGTCAAATTTGTAGGTGTCTTTATTCTCATAATGTTTCTGCGACATGGCATTAATGCTGGTCCGCTGATGGGAAATCACAGACAGAAGACAAGCTGCTTGCTCAAAGCCTGTTAGGCAGAAGGAAGGTGAATCTCCATCTGCAGAAGGCACCACAGGTGCTTGGTCAGCCTTCTGCCAAAACAGATCCAGGCAAAATTGGCAGAAATGTAGTTTTGCTTGCTTAAATATTAAAACCTTGATCAGGGTATGTCACACTTTCAGAAAAGCAGTGGGGGTGCTGCATCCTGCTCATGACTGTGTCTAAAGCAGTAATGCAGGTTCTCTTGAACCTGGACAATTGAGACAATTTCTCTATCCTTCAGTTTACTTATTGGATCGTGTGCCTTGCAAAGCTTTTGATGCTTCCTTCTTGAAAAACATTAAAATGCTAAATATTATTACTGTTGCTACCATTCAAATTTTTCAGTTAGTAGAACAGGTCTAAATATCTTGCAAACAACCACTGTGTTGAAATTCTTTACATACTTTTGTTGTGTAGGCTGACTAAATCCCTCTAAGTGTAATGGTTTTTTTTCACCTTTTTTTATAGAAAATGGAAAAATATTCATCTGCTTGTGGCAAAATACATTTTATAATTTCCAAACCAGTGTTTTTCTTTTGAGGGTAAATATAAACCCATAAAATATATAATAAACTTTCAACTATGTTTTATATAAAATCTAGAACTACTGCTTCATTCACATATTAAACACATGCTGCTGTGCTGCTAGTCTCAGTGAAAAGTCTCCTTTCTTTTCTAGCACTGCTGTACTAACAAGAAAATCAACCAGAAGTGAGCAAACACTGCCCACCCAGCCCTCAGTGCATCAATGTCCAGACAGTATTGGTTGTTTCTCTACAATATCCTTAAATGTAGGAGTGAAAAGCTGCCAGTAGCCATTCCTCCTTTCCTTGTTCTTTTTTCTTTCTTTTTTTTTTTTTTTTTCCTTTTTGGTTCCCTCTGCATTTTACAAAGAAGCAGCAGCTCCAAGAACAACTTTCTGGCAGTGTGTTGTACATGCTGACTTGGAAACTCATCCCTGACTCTAATCCAAACCAGCAGGCTGTGAACAAAACCATAGTCTCTGAAGTGCAGCAAACATTTCTCTCCACCTCCCCAGTTTTCTGAGACACTGTGTCATCAAAGATTTTACTGTCTCAGCAGGTGCTAACCTCATAGTTACCTACTTTCAATTACAAGGCAAATGAGGCACTGTTATTTAAAGGAACAATTTTTCTGTTAAATGGTATGAAAAGTGTACAGCTACAAAGCTGTATCAAGACATTTAGACAGCAGAGGAATCCAGTGTGGCAGACCAGAAAGCACAGCTGCAGTCACAGGTACATTTCAGAAAGATTTCACCTTACAACTATAGAACAGAGCAGTTATGCACACAGGTGTTGAAGACATAGTTGATTTAATCCCACTGTAATGGAAACAATTATGAATCCTTAAGGCCCTTGCTGCCTTCCAGTAAATCATTTTCAAGTACTTGCACAACCAGAAGTTCAGTTCAATGTCTGTACATTCCCACTGTACCATCTCCTTTTGCATTCTGCCTTACTGCCAAGTAATTTTCCTTTCCCAAAAATTACGTCAATATCTTAAATATCATGTTGATAGACTTTCGTACATATCTCTGCACTTAAAAGTCAAGAAGACAGAAATCATCACTCATCCTATCCCTAAGAGTATAGTATGCAGTGTATCACTATATTAGGATGTTTATGCTGTTTTTAAACGCATCAACCCACCTGGAAGTACAAGGCCTGTAACATGCTATCTTTTCGGTGCAACAACAATTTCTGACACAATCTAGAAATCCTTAACCATTGATGGGAAAACCTTGAGTTTTTCTGGAGCACAGCAGAGGACTAAGATATCAAAAAATGATGGTGCTTTAAAGAGCTGAACAGTCTCAATACAGAAGCCTCTGGATTACAGACTCTTCCTCCCTATGGGTAACTTCAGTCTGGCACCTACATTTATAATTGCAAGGCTACTTCAGAACTTCCCTACATTTCAGTAGTTTTTAGAGGTGCATTCAAGTCTCTGTTCCAGGGATGCATCCTGGAACCAAACTGTATGTAACACCCATCAGAACTATGGCTTTCATTTCAAACAGTCAAATAAATGCATTCCCCCTCAGTTCCTAGTAGCATTTAATCATGGAAATACTGAGTGATTTTACAGCTGGAATCTCACCAGAAAGCAGATACTGTATACATTCAACATAACAAATATTCATCTTTCCTTGTGGGAATAGTGGATAAGAAATGCTAACAGGCAAGTGGGTTTGTCATACATGCAAGGCAAGGTTGACCTTCACAAATATATGATTGATCAAAAAAAAAAGTGTTTAGAGATTACACTGGGGATACCTCCCATTTGTGCAGATCCAGCACTGTTTTTAACTCACTGATGTTTTAACCACATGCAGCATTTACCTTACACTTGTACTAGCTAAAGCCAAATTATTATTATTAGATCCCTGTGGCCTTTCTTTTTCTTTGTCAGAATAATGAATCACATCAATCCAACATGATAAACACATCTAGCTTCCAGTTCTGCTGTGCTTACCTCAGGTGTGGCAGCATGGATGGCTCAGTCCAAGCAAAGCATTCATGTTGAACCTCAAATAAAAAGCAAACCCTAACTACAAAAGATGAAGATCTGACCTTAGCCAGAAGCTTTTAAATCCTTCCTGTCCTTCCTTTCTACTGCTGCTCAGTGAGGAATGGTGGCTCACCTTGGCTCATTCTTTCAAAATCAGCTTCATCAGTTGTTTAGTTACTCCTCTGCATCCTCTGTGTGTATCACTTATTCAAACCAATCTTGCCCCAAAAAGTTGTAATTTTTTAGTTTAACATATGCTACTCCTCTGCATCCTGTGTGTGTATCACTTATTCAAACCAATCTTGCCCCAAAAAGTTGTAATTTTTTAGTTTAACATATGGTTGCAGTAACACTGTCACACAAATATATTCTGCATATATGTGAGTTAGGCTGGCTTAATGCCTCCTGTAGTAGTGTAATATTTCTCTTCAAGTCTTGGCAGGTCTAGGCTAGGCCAGCTCAGCTCTTGGCAGGGGAGGTCACTTAGGCACTATTGGCACGTGTAAAGAAGTCATATGCAACCAGCTGGTGAATACCAGCCACGCTTCTATGGCCTTTCAAGGCAGCTTCACTGAACCAAATAATTAATTTTTTGTTGTACATCCATATGTTTGATGCAAATGTGTAGTATAACTTCACAAATTGTTGTATAATATAACTATTTATAACTATTGATGACTATTTTTTGTAAAAGTAATATCCTTTGAAATACTACCAAAATGCCACTACAGCCTTTAGAGTCAAAATTATTTTCCTGGATTTCATTGCTCATGATTTGTTTGTTTGAACACCTAGTATATCAAGACAAAAAATTTATTTTCCATATATATAGTATACAAACAGAAGAATCTTCTGGTTGCAGTTCTAGCTAAATAGCAATTGCAACAACCCCATTTAAGGGTTTGAGGGATGAATAACACAAAATTAAGCTATTTTTCTTTGCACTTCCCAGATGGAAAGTGTGCTCAATTCTCTTAATTTATGGTACATTTTTCAGAAGAGCATATTTACTATGTAGCAAAATGAGGCCGTTCATTTACTCATTTGCAGAATACTAATACACACTGCTAGGATCCAAAATCTGATAATGTCACTCATTTTAGGAAGAATTGCAGAATCCACAGGAATTCGTGAGCTTCAGACAAAGCCAGGGTGCAAAATTTCTGTTTCTTCCTTTATTTGCTGCACTTTGTTTCTCTCCTACCCTTTGTCACTTTTTATTCACCCTCAAAGCCCTGAGGCTCCATCCTCACCAGCCTCTGCTTCCTTCCTTTCCCCCCAGGGTGCTGGTGTCTGCTGCCCTTGCTGAATGTGCCCAGAGAGCTCACAGGTCACACTATACCTCGCTTCCAGTGTTGAAGGTGGACTGCCACAATTTTACAGATGCATCTACGGGAGTTCAAAACTGAACTTCATTTAATATTGATGACCAAAGGCACTCCAGAAGCAGTGAGCAGGAACTAAAGGTGAGCGCACACTTGAAATCACAAAGAATGCTCTAATGCACAAAAACAAGGTAAAAACCCACAAAACCAAGAGAATTGCTATGTCAAAACCTATTGGCAGTAACAATGGAGCCACATATTTTGATTTCCATTTTTCCTATCTGGTGTATATGGTTCATTCTAATAGCCTGAGTTGTATTTTCTTTGAGCATGCCACGCCATTCCATTCCATTAAACACGAGAAGTTTAAACTTCTTACTCAGTCAGAGTTAGGGTAAGAACATGGGGCATCCCTAGAAGGATTCCAGAAATGTTAAAAGACACTTTTAGTACAGGAAACTCAACTCAGCAGTATTATATAGAAAAAAAAAAAAAAAAAAAAAAAAAGAAAAAAAAAGGGTGAAAAAATTATGAAAGAGGAAACATGAATGAAAAATGTGGGAAATGCCAGGCTTGTAACACTGTGTGCCACAACCCAAGGGATGGCATCACTCAGAGATGGCAGTCATCCCAGAGCTGTAACAGGAAACATGCAATTTTGCAAAAACAACTGAAAAGTGTATTTTGAAGCCACCTTTAGCCTATTAAAAATCTGTCTTGTTTCTGCTGAAGTCAGTGACAAAATAGTGTGTGATTTTATGCATCCCAGATAGTACATTTATATTTGCTCATTTTCATTTTGAAAAATGAAATCCATACTAGAGCCAAAAATTATGACCACTACTATCATTTTGGAGGAAAGGGTTCATTTGGAAATTTGGGTGGATGCTGGCTTCTATACCTTTCAGTTTTTAATAAGCAGTCTATAAATCCTAGCATACTGTGCCAGAAAGACCATGAAAATGAGATAACTTTATTATGGAAATATATAGAATATATGAAATATACAGAAATGTGTGAAATGTATCAGTAATATTAAATATAAAGTTATTAAATGCTGGTATATGGAAAATACATAATTCATTACTACCAAACACCAACATCTTTTCCTCCTAAGAAACTGCTGGAGAAGTAAGTTTTCATTTAAAAAAGTGTTAAAAGTTGTGGATTACTGCCAATTACTTGACTAATTTATGTTTCAGCAAAGGCAAAAAATGTATGTTTTATGTATTTTACCACAGACATGGAAGCTAATGTAATGGACCAAATCAAAATGGAGAAGCAGAGTTGGTAAGGATCACAGTGTTATTATACCATCCTGCTAATCTGAAAAAGGATCAATACATGTAGATAGGTTCACAGTGTATTTATTCTGATAAGTGTTTAATTCTCTGCAGAACATCACTCCCATTCTTCCAATTCAACCTTTGTTTAAGTCTGTCCAGTGAAGTTTTTTTTTTCAATCTCTACTACAAATTTAGTCAGTAGCTGCCTGTCTTGTCCTGCATGGATCTGGGGAACAACTGATAGCCCTGTGGATGTAATAGTTTTGATGACTGTTATCAAGTTCCTTTCTCCCACACCACGAGTCTTCTTCTTTCCAGACTAAACAAACCCAGCTATTTCAGGCTTTCCTTGCAGGTCATATCTTTTATACCTCTTATCAGCCCTGCCGTTGTCCTCCAGACTTGGCTTTGTCTGCATCTTTGCTAAATGCAGTGACCAAAACTGCACTCATCAGTGTGAAGTCGAGTAATTGCCTCCTGTTCCTGACATGGGGATTTCCATAAATTTATCTGACATTCTTATGCTGTTCATTTCTTAGTCTGCAAGGTACAGTAAATCCAGTTCTATCTCCAGTTCTGTGACGTTGCCGCACAATTTTCTTCCTTTTTTTTTTTTAATTTGACCATTTAATGTCCTCTCCTTAACTGCACACATAGACTTTGCAGTTCTCCTTGTTGAATTTAAGTTTATTGATTTCAGACCATTTTTTCAATTAACTGAAATTATTTTGAGCTCTGACCTTATCTTCCAAAAATCTTGAAACTCCTCTCAGCTAACTCTCATGTTCAAATGTGGAAATTCTATTCCATCACCCAAACTGCTGCTTCAAAATGTGTTATAGAAATAGATCCCAGACAGTCACTCTGTAATCACACTAGAGGAGTCTTTCCAGTTTGACAGCAAAACAGTATTCTTAAATTATTTTCCACCCACTAAGCATACATTAAATTAATCTACACCCTAATTCCATAGTTTACTTTAATGAACTTGAAATGGGACAATGTCAAGTCAAGTTGTAACAGGTGCTCTTCCTCACATCCATGAAAGCAATGTCTATCAAAGAAGGAATTCGGTTCAGACTAAAAACTGCTTTAGGCCTTATAAATCTACTTTCCTTGATTCAATCCACATCTTTATCCTTCCAATGCATTTAAAATGACTTCTACAGCATTATAGTCAATTTGGAAGTTTTTGGTTCCCATGTTATAAACATGTCTGTACTTTTTCAAACCCTCTCTTTACTTCTTTGCGAAGAGCAGCTTCATCTTTGCTGATCCACCATGCTCTGACCCACTTGGACATTACCATCCTTTAAGGGTTGTTGAAAAGGCTCACTAATGCTGCATTTAGCTAGCAAGAGAAAGTCCCTGTTATGTGAGTAGCACAGAAAACACAAATCTGTAGTGTTGAACAGTGATAACTGGAACCTGGCTTTACTTGGTAGCACTTTCCCAACCAAATACTGAGGTCAGGTTAAGGATGGAAATTTCCAAGATATATGATTACCAGCAAATGCTTTGGATGCAGATTCCCTGTTTTTCAAGACAAAAGGATTACAAAAGGTAGTTTTTAGTGGATACCTGGGCTGTTTCATGCCCCATGGCATTAGTATCCAGGAAAGCTCCTAGAAAGTTACATTTGTTAGTACAACGATAGCCTTGGAACTGAGGAATTTACACTTCCCTTAAATTTGTCTAGGATAATCAGCCTCACTTTTGAAATTATCTAACTGGCATAAATATCCTTTAACTTGTTATTCTTGAATTAAGAACAGTGTTTCTCTCTTCTGCCACACTGAACTGTTAAATTTGCAACCACAATATGTTTTTATATATTGTTGTATTTTTATATTTACTTCCGTTTCAGTCAGCTACAGAATATACACATATATTGTACTTTTCACTTAAATTTCTTACTCATTTCAAAACCTGCAGGATAAAAAAAAAAATCTTTGCAGTACTTGCAAAATTCAGAATCAGGCTTAGAATAAATTACCTTACACCTTTTACCTTACTTTCCAACATGAGGTCAGGCAGGATATGGAGGGAACACCAACCAAATACAATGTGTAACACCAGGAGGGAGGCTGCACTTTGGTTAAAAGTGATTTCTCTTATGGGTTACATCAACAAGGGTCAGCTCAGTGCCACTGCCACTTAAGTGGGAGAGGACTGAATGACCTCTAAAATCATATATGATTTATGATTTTTATGAGCATGAGTATGATGGCAGAATTTCAGCAGAAGAGGAAGGAAGCACTCAGAATGCTTTCAAAACCCTGTTGATAAGTTTTTTATGAATTTGTTCAGCATTACTTTGAAAGAAAACTAATGCTGTAAATTCAAGTACTCAGGAGATGAAAACTGCCTGAATAAAATCTAATTTGACCCTTTGTGTTATTGTGAATTATAATAATACCATGAATTTTAAGATGTTTCTTTAATTATATCAGCACATTTTTCCTTAGTACTCCAATTAACTCCTTCAGTGCATTGAATAACCTTGAAGTTTTTTTGTTTTTTTTTCATTTCATCTTCATTCCTCAGTTATAGGAATATTCTGACCTCTCCTGAAAACAATATTCTTATTTCCTCTGGGAATTAAGCATTTTTCAATGCTGCTCAAATTAGCATCTGAGTGTCTTTAAAAATCTTAACTAAATTACTACTAGAACATGTCTAGTAACTTACAGATGGAAAACAGAAAGTTTAAGTATTTGGCACATCTCAATCAAACAGAAATCTCAGCCCTACTGAAGGCACTTTGTGACCATCTGAAAATGCTACTTAACCGACTGGTCTAGAATTGCCAATGAAAACTATAGAACAGACAAGGAGAAGACTCAATTTCCTCAGAAACATTGAGTTGAAATGTTTTTCTTCCACTCTGTACCTTCTGCAAATGATGGCAGGGATCCCCAGCCAGGAATCCTATCTCAGACCTTCATTAATTCCAAAGATGCAGGTAGCCTACAAAAAACTGGAATGGTAATTTCTCAATACACGATCGCCAAGCAGCTGAGTTAAATTTAGGCTGGCTATTTTCTAGTCTTTCAGTGATTGACCTGATCCTTCAGTAATGTTCTCTTCACACAGTTGGGTTTTTTGAAGACTTTTGTAATGAGTCTGATTCTCAGCCATGCTCACTCATCAGCTCTATTTCCAGGCTGATGTGAAGGGGGAGCTCTGTGAATAGCTGACCTAAAATATGGAATGGCTTCACATTTCACAAGCTCTTATCCCTTCTGATATTTGATAATACAGTTTGTCAGTTTTTCACTTTTTGTCCAACCTGGGAGGCTATCAGAGAATGCAGACAGGCTCCCTGTGAGGGAAGAGCCTTCACAGCTCTGTTTAGGTCATGGGAATCTTTCAGCTGAATTTAAAGGATCTGATTTTAAAAAGATGCCAAAAGTGAAGTTTTCTCTGTATTTCACAGGGCCTCAGACAATTGTTCAGACAAAAAGAAACACACTCATGTGTACACTGAATTGCTACATCGGGTTTAGTCTGCCAGGCTGATGTCTGTGTGTCTGTAGGAGCTCTTGACCTCCATGTGCATTGCAAGAGAGATTCCACGGCTCAGAGGTAAGGTAACTGAAACCTTTGAAGCTGGCAATAAACATGCACAGTGCACAAATAACCTGGTGGTTTTGTTTCTCGCTAGAGGAAATTTTCAGTGTACTTATAATGTTCTTTGATGCACCCTGTAAATCTGCAAACAAGAGGCCACATGTCCTTTTGATGAAACTTCACTCATAAATATATGTAAAACAAGCTGCTGGAAGAGTTTGAAATAAATAAATAGAGAGATTTACCCTACATCACCAAAATACAGCTTACTTAGATTTTAAGAGCTCAACAGGGAAAGCTCTTGCTCCTACAAGTTACAAAGAGTTGTTAAATAGCTCTTTTAAAGTAGTTATTTAAGCTAAGAACACCATGTCTGAACAAGAGATTAAGATATACACAGGCTTTTGTGTTTCAACTCTTTTAAAATAAGCCCCCACAAACCATGCATGTAAGAATTAAACAGAAACAATTAGGAATTACTTTCCTTTCCCCTGCACAAAATTTCACTCAGTTCTAGAGCTGAATTCAAGCAAAATCTAATGTGTGTATGTGAATTATTCAGACAAGTCATTCTATTCCAAATTATAGAAAAGGAGTGGAAAGGACTTCCTCAAGACTTCCTGCTTTAGATGGAAGCAAATCTAGAGAGAACTTTTCTTGAAAAGGCATTGATGGAAATGAGAAGTATGTTCCATAAAATGGGCGATGTACTACACAGTAAAGTCTGGAAGTCTGGTATCTTGTTGGCCACCGTTCATAAAGAGAGGATGAAAGTCTTGGTTGACCTGATGAACTTGTATTTTCTAGCCAAAACCCTGCTCCCGTCTTTGATAACTCAAACACATATTTTAAGTGAAAAACCATGCTGTGGTCATCCCAAGAAAGAGAAAGAAATGAGAATGAGCATTACCTTACAGCATACGAAAAGAAAGGAAACTTGCACACATCTTTAGCAACGTACATGTCTGCTTGTACAGCTTATTCTATATTTGGCACTGAAGACTACTCGCAATGCAAAAAAGAGGCAGTGATACACAGCACTGGAAGAGTATTTTAACTCCTCTGAAAGACACTAGGGCAGGATGTATTAGCAGCAGTGCTGTTAACACCTCTTCTGTGGAAGCAAGCAGGACATCACCAGGAGTGCTGTGAATGGCTTTGCAATGGCACACAACATAAAAAATAGTTGCTTCAACAAACTTTGATCCATGTGACCTGTCACCATTGTTCTCCACAACAAACCACCAAAAAAAATGAAGGCAGGATTCTTTTATAAAATTCCTTAAATTTAGACCTTTCTCTTTTCAAAGTTCATTAAATCCAGGCCTTGATGATTTCTAGGCAGTTTTTAAAAATCTAGCTGAATTTCACAAACATATTTACAGTTTTGGTTTTCTGCAGATTTCTTCCAGATCCAAATCCAGAGGGGCTGATGTTCATTCATGCAAAAACCCCAAAGCAATTTAAACTCTATTGTTTCATGCCAGCTGATATGGTAGTGACAGTTTTTACAAATATGAAAGCATCCTGTAGAAATAACCTGATGGACTAGTGTACACTGTATTCCTGGGTAGGATCTCCAGAACAGCAACTTTAGACAGGTTGCTCATCAGTGAACAAATTACCATTTTGATCAGCTTTTACAACCATTCATCTTTTGCTGCCCCAAACATTTGAATGAGACTAGGCAACCCTTTCATCTAAATGAGCTGCTGTTGCACAGAGTGCCATTAGCTTATATAAACCTGCTGCTGTAAGCATCTATTACCACAGCCTGGCAGTGACATATTGATTTTCAAGCTGGAACTAGTTCCCTTGAGACTAGAGAGCATATGGCTGTTTGTCAGACCTGCTGGGTAAAACATGTTGATGGCTAGAAGGAAAAACATGGAAAAAGTAGGTGTTAGTCTTTGTGATTTTTTAAATTATTGATTTAATTTTTAAAATAAAAATAATAATTCACTCTCAGTAACTGCCTTTTTTTCAAAACCAAATGAGCTTCAGAACTGGGTCTTCCACTGTGTTTATTATGGACAGGAATTCATGATCATTGGACTTACAATCAGTAGTGATATCAAGTTGAAACTATTAGATTTTGAGGTAAAACAAAGTATTGAGAGGCAGCACCAGAGACTATTGGTATATATGCAACTGAGATCATAACTAAACACCTGTTGTTCAGAGCCTGACCAAGACAGCTGGACAGACGTGCAATCTGGAAGAGTCTTCCTGTGAAATGCTTAATGGGCTTTATGTTAGAACACAAAGAAGGCTGGTTTAGCTCACACCAAAAGTCTGTGCTGTGTCTACCCTAAAACTGAAATGAGATTCCATCTTTTCCCCACACAAAATACCTCCACGTGTGAATTAGATCACTATTTAGTGTACTAAATTTCTATGTTTAGCAGTATAAAAATTCATATTTATTGAAGTGTTTTGGTCTGGACTTATAAATTATATTAAGTGGCAAAGTTAAATATTTAAAATATATTCCAGCTGAGGCACTCAGAATAGAAGTGCAGAGCAGGAAGAGGCACAGTGGAAGAGCAGCACACACTCCGCCCTTCACAGGTGCTAAAAGTGCACAGAGGAGGGTGGGTGGTCACAGAGGGGAAGCAAAACCTTGTTATGAGAAGACAGCAGGCACTGTGTTATTCCTCAAAACTCTGCCCTTCCCACAAATCTCTTCAAAATACTGCTGTAATACCAAGTCATGAGACCATTATGTTTCTGGACTGTTACATGAATGCTAAATCCCCTGACAAGCCAATGAGTCCCTCGTGGGAAATACTTAGGAGCATTACAGAAAGAAAAGGTAGAACACTTGACACAACAGGAAACTTTTATTCATCTTTAACATGATTTAACAGTTCTTCCTTCCATGGAAGCTGCTAAGTGGCCCACTGAGGTTAACTAAATTAGACTCCGTGACAGACTAAACAAGGCTTTTCATTACTTCTTTTCTCGGGGACAAAAATAAAATAAAATAGCTCTTTCCCACTTTAATTCAACTCAGTACTTTCCTGACAGCTCTGCTCATTCTGAAGCAGAGTCCACTTCTGCTTTCCTTCTGCCACTCCCCACTCTTCTTCTCCAATCTCCATCTCACTCTGCTGCTGATCAGAGTGCAGCACCAGCACTGGTGGTGCTAAACCTTACTCAGACCACATTATTCCAGGACCATTTCCTGGAGAAACTATATTCTTAAAAGCTTTTCTTTATTAGGAACCTGAAAATACATTTTAATAATTTTTTAAAAATGCCAAGAGTTTCTAAGGAGCATATTGCAGCCCATGAAGAAATTGAAACAAACTAACCTGTAGCTGCAAGTTTTATCCTCTTAAATTGAGTTGGGGACTGTCACACTAAGTTTTATTAACAACGTCAGGCCAGAGGGTCACTAAGCAAGCACTCTAGTGCTCCATGTCTCCTGAACTTTTCCTAAATGCTTCTGGCACATCTTTAACTGTAAAGTTCAGAGACTTCCAAAAATACACGGCAGAGGCACAGCTGCCCTCTGGCAGCGGCATCTCTTCCCGGGAAGGCTGCTCTGCTCCCTGCCGAGCGCACGGGGCACGGCCGTGACCCTGCACAGGCTCGCAGGGCAGCTCTGACATCTGGGCAAAAAGTCAAGAGAGCTCAGGCCTGGCACAGACAGCAGCCCTGCAGAGCAGAGCAGAGCAGAGCAGAGCAGGGCTGGGAAGGCTGCGTGGCTGTGGCAGCCTGTGGGAAGCCGTGCTGCTCTCATGGAGACGTGGAGATGGGACAGGGATGGACGAATTCACCCACACTCAGGAATTCACCCACCCAGGAAAACCCAACTCCCTGTTCAGACGTGGGCGAGACTTTAAGTGTGAAAGGCACAGGATCAAACCAGGCTCAGCAAGAATGATCATTGGAGTTGCTGTAGCATTACTACACAAAACTCTGCATTCAGTTGTGTAAAGTAACAACAGATGAGAAGGAGAGAAAAATGACATAAAATTAATTGAAGATTAGAAGGACTGCTTTCTCTTATTTTTGGTTCTGTTGCTTAATGCACATGGAAGAGTGATAGAATGGTCTTATTTTCCTACCAGACTTACAGATTTTGATGCCATCTCTGTAGTTTACTCAGTGGCCCTCTTACACAGAGCCTCCTGAAATGGTTAAATTGCACAACATTCTCATCCAGGTTTTTTTGTCTTTTATGCAAAACCTCTTCAAAGTAGGCAATGAAAAACTGCCTTAAAATCCAAGGAAAAATTCTAATGATTCCAGTGAAAATACAAGCATTTTGGATTTTATTTTTTATTTTTTCTGATGCTGCCTTCAGATTTTTTCATACCTTCAAGGAAGTGATAAAGCTAATGGGCTCAAAAGGTACTGCCTAAATTCATTACATTCATTTACTCTACTTAAGAAACAGTAGCATCAAATTAATTAAACAGCATTAATTAAACATCATTCCCTCTTGCATACCTAAACAATTCTGCACTTTAAATCTGTCTGCTGCCTGGCACACAGACATTATCCATAAAGAAAGAAAAAGAACAAACCAGAAATTCTTCCTATTTTGCATATATCATATATTACAATCCTTTGAAGCCTATGCAAGTTAAAACTGCCTTCAGGTATCTTATGCACCTGAAAAAAAACCAAAACCAAAACCAAACAAAAAAACCAAAACAACAAACCACCCAACCCATGTCTAACTTATTTTGCTTGTTCAATTTTGTAAGTACACAATTGCTATAAAAATAATATCTTACAAATTAGAAGCTTTTCCAGAGCATCATGGTGAATCTTTCTTGTTTTCCATCATTCTTAACAGAAGCCCACTCATGCCCCCTAAGCACTTGTTTCTCTACGCCCCTTTTGTGCCCCATCCCAAGAAACTGGATCAGCTAAACTTTTTCTTCTTAAACTGAAAATTCCTCAATTTCTGTTACACAGTAAACAACAGGCATAAGGAGATGACTTTACATGCATATTGCACAACAGCAATAAAGACTCCACTGCTGAATTACATTTCCATCTCCTTTCAGGGCACACGGAGGCTGCTTTCTGCAGAGTGTGTCTTGATGCTGAGAGGGCCAAGGAGGCTGCAAAGTTGTGTAATAAGGCCTGCTGGCACTGGTGACAATTGTCTGAGTAAACAATGCTGAGGCTGAGGCTCATACAAAACTTTGGACCTAAACCTCCTTCTTGGTTAAGTATGAGGCTGTTCAGAGCACAAGTTTATGTGCAAGTCAAAAGCCTGCTTTCAAATGAAGCCTGCAGGAGAAGAGATGCACCTATTGACATGAAGGATGTACAAAGAAAGGGTTTAGCATTGGCAGCCAGACCCTGTTATGAACAAATCTGGTGAAATCTGCTTACAATGGAATATTCCAACATCAGTAACAATACTGACAGTATCAGTCACATGGTTAGAAACACTAACTGGTCTGGTTCTTACATCATGAAGCCCCTATTCCAGTATTTCAACATGTGTCTAGATCTCTCTGCAAACTGCAGACTTCTCTGACACCTAAATGCTGCAGGGTGAAGTGGGGAGATAAATTCCTAAGATAAGGAGCCTAAGGAAGCATCGATACCTGCTCTTACCCGAAATCCAACTCCACATGGGCCTCCCCCAACACCTGATGGGGCAATCCTGTCTCAGGTACCAATAAGGAAATTACCTGAGTGACCTTCAGGTATCATTTCCTTTCATAGGTAAAACTTGGGATTTCCACCTCCAGTCAAGCTGACTGGAAAAATCTAGGATGAATTAGTCTGAAAACCTCTGGAAAAACATACTCTCTAATTCACGCTGTTGTTCTGCTGCACACGTGACCTTTAGAAGACAGGAATAGACTTGTGCCTGAATAAATTAAAAAGTTGAGAATGCAGCCCTGTGCATTTGTGCAGCTGGTGAGTCAATAGCAAAATGACAAGCTTCAGGAAGCAGCATCTACATAAGCATGTAAATAGAGTTGTCCAAAGTCTCCATTACTCCACCAGTTCTGTGTCACTGCTGATATGTGAGTGAGCCAATGGACTTGGCTCACTGTACTTTTACCATATCAAATCTAATCCCTTAATACACAATTAGGAAGGTGATGCATATTCACCAACTTCAGGGGAGTCAGTCTGGATTTGCACACATTAAATTACCATTAGAACAATGGAAGTGTATGCACCTGCAAGAAATAAATTTAAAATCCTCTGCGTTTTATTTACCATCACTTTTAGCCCTACCTGGAAGAATCCCATCACAGAACAGCCCTTTGCCACCCTGAGTTAATCCATGGAATAATGAACTTTCTTTACAAGTTTTTCAGTATTAGTAATGTGAAGGACAACTGTCTCAAGTTTGGAACACTGCAAGTAATCAAGAGACTAAACAGACTAAATTGTGAAGGAACATCAAGAAATCAGGAACAAACAAACAAACTGAGCATGGCCAGCAAGATAAAAAAATATTGTAAAGCAACATTGCAAGTTTCTATGTGAGTATTCTGTGCTCAAAGTGGATAGGATTAGTATGGTGCACAAAGTATAATTCACTGTTACAGAGTTACAAAGTAGAAAACAAAGGCTCACAGTTAGAAAATAATTCTTCTTCCTGAAATAACAGCTCAGAAAAAAGTTTCTGTGCTTAAGGCATTCATTACTGAACAAGAGAAAGCACTACAAAAATGTGCTGGAGCAAACACTTTTTCACTAAAATGAGGTGGATTAGAGAAGTAAAGATTTCTAATATTTCTGTTTTTCACAGCTCCTACATTTATAACACATCTTTTCATTAGGACTGGATTTAAATATTGATTTGGTCTATTTCTTAAGACAGAGGTCTCACTGTGACCTTTTGTGCCTGTGTATATGTTTACACGAGTAGATAAAGGGACAGAATAGTTTGTGTACATGTGTACATTGAGAAAAGAGAGAGGTTTAGGTACCTTCCTTACCTGAGGCAGAAAATATAAAGTACGCTGAATTCACAAATATCTTGAATAAATATCTATCCTGTTGCTTGAGGGAATGAGACATAAAAGCTCCAAGAAACAAGTGAAGTTAATGAAACAGAGCCAAATTCTCTGCTGGTGTAATTTCATTAGAGGTAAATGCAGCTGCCCCCACATACACAGCTGAGAAATCTACTTGAATAACGAAGAGAGAAAAGGGAGTCAGTCCAAATGTGTGGTTTCAAACTGTATTTTTCACTGTCAGCACAAATCCTAATTGCAACATAAGGCAATTTCTATTCATTACACACTTCAGCACTGGGTTCTATGTACATATGGCCCTGCATTTCATGGGTTTTAAATTTGTATCATCAGGATTGTTCTGATACATATATTGACTACAATGTAGGCCTTCTTTTGAAGAAACGTACTAGCTTCACCCTGACTCATTTTATTGCTTTTTTTCCTTAGTGGCTGTAAAAATAATTTAGAAAACTTAATTCACAGTTTTCATCATTTTATAGTTGCTTTCAGTGCAGTAGTTTCATACTACTCAGTAGTCATATGACTCAGTAGTCATAAAGTAAATTGTTCTTACAAAGTACCAAATGACAATTTAATTAACCTTATAAAGTTTTAAAGGAGTTATTCACCAGAGCTTAAACCCATTCCAGGACACAGGCATCTCTGCATGTCTGCATGCAGCTTTTGGGGATCAGTAGCAATAGAACTGACAAATTTGTTCACTCACTGCAGCAAGAACTTAAAACCTCCAAACACAAGAGTACCTTCTGGCAATGTGCACGAAATTAACTCAGTTTTGGAATCTCTGAGCCGGTCTAAAGCCAGGACAAAGTGTTACCAGCCTTTGAAAATCATATGTTTCCCAACATTCAGCTTTGGAGATGGAGAACAACTGATGGGACCTAATCTGTGCAGAAAACAATCAAAGACAAAGTTTTGGGGGCAGGTGGCTAATGCCCCTTCAGCAGGCTGCATGAATCACTTGGTGGATGTGAAGAACAGAACAGTGGTTGGCCACAGCTCCAGTCTTCCACCATCCAGAGGCTGTCCCTAAAGGACAATTTCTCTGTTTTGCAGAGCTACCAGTTACTATAAAATAAAGTTGCAATTATGAAAAAAAGACACTGCACTCAGATTTAATCTGAACCCCTTAAGCTTCTCAGTCAAATTCAGCTCATTCTGCATTATTTTTTGTGTATTGTGGCAGGGGCTAAAGAGAGGAGTGAGGAGTGAAGAGTAAACCTAAATTATGTCTCCTACCTACATCATTACTTAAAAAACATGGACTGGAATTGGAGCTTCCAACACTTTGCTTCCAAATTAATATGGAAATTAAACCCCTTTTTTTCTCTCTCTTTGTCCTATACAATGTATAAAAGAAAGTAGTGTCTGCTCAGTTCTTTGAATGTAAACTATGCAAATATTTCTCTTCAGGCAAGTCTTTCTGCAGATTCCAGGCTAATAGTTGTACCTCCCTGCAGACCTGAATAAGACAACTAAATACTAAGATTTTTGTCCTATTCCTGTCTTCAAAGATTCTTCCCTAGATCCTTCCAGGTAATGTTTAATGAAGCCTGATGATTTTTGGAGCATTTATTTGACAGGGTTGCTTTGGCTCCCAGTCTGGGGTGCCTAACTCTCAAGAACAAGCACAGACACAAAGACTTAGTAGCTCTGCATTCCAGTCCAGAAGACAGTCTTGTAATTTTTTTGCCAAGATCTTTCAGCACATCATTCTGTATTAGCCCTCACTTTGTAACACTGTTTGTATGCAGTCACTATCTAGTACACTGTGCATCCCAGTGTACAACATTTCACAGGGAGATTGTCTGTGGAAGATCATCCAATACATATTAATAAAAAGTTTTCAGCTAATGATGTCTGAGACCTTTGGATTATGCCATTAGCCATTATACAGTTTGTTACTGAGTGAGAAGTTAAATTCTCAAATCACAGCCCATCAGCTACCACAGGTATCTGTCACTCACCTGCAATAATCCATCCTTTATCCTAGAACAACAAGGCTTGGGAATATATAAATGTGAGGATGCTTGGGTGAGAATGCTGCTACAGAAAGCTAATGAAGTCTATTCAGACATAAAATGCATTCATTGTTGATTTTAAGCTGAGCCTTACGTATGTCCTGCTTATACCTAAGAATACTTCAGACACATATTCAAGTTCCTGTTCTTATTTCTTGCTCTAAGGGAAATAATTTATAGGCATTTTTTTTTTTTAATTTAATGACAGATATGTGTGCTTTCACTGAGTGCTTAAATGCATTAAGGAAGCCATGGTTTGTGTCTACTAGGCTCATATAGTATGTAAACCAGACTATGAAAAGGGATGGTATTCCTACCCAGTGGTTAATGGCACAAAAGATCCATGGGAACCTTACTCTGGCCTTTATTTTTGACTTAGTAAAACAAACCCTAATTCTTTATTTGTCATATTATTATCTGTTACAGTTTGAACTTTCCTCAAGCCTTGCTCTCCTAATGAAGTTTAATCTGCCTCTGGCTTGAAGCAAAAGAGCATTGTGTGTTTGTGTGTAGGCAGTGTGAATGTGGTTTTGCAGAAAAGGAAGTCTTCTGAATGTTGGGGGCTAAAATCAATGGAAAATGGAAACCAGCCTATTGCCCTTGTTTTTCCAGCTGTCAAATTTTACTCCTATAAGGCAGACAGTATTTCTTTACAACCTCATTAGTTTTTCCTAAGCAAACTGACAATACCATTCACTGTTCTGTGACTGGAATCTCCATAATTTATGCTATTCTTCTGTGAGAAATACTCTGAACACTTGTGTGTGCAGAAAAATGAACCTTTCAGCAATGTGTTCAGGGGCCCAGGCATCTCTTCTACTTTATTTTACATTTTAAGTTGGACAGGGAACTAGATACAGAAGGGAGAAAATGTGAATCAAATTGGAGGAGACAGCAAGTGCAAAAAATTGTAAGGGTGATACATATTTTAGCCTGGCAAAATAGTATGTAGCATATTAAGAAACTTGGAAATAAATAACAATAGATTTTATAGAAAGAGAAGGACATTATGGAGATTGGTTTCCTGAAATCCTTCTATAATTATCCTGTTTTAAAAGCAGACAAAATGGGGATGCTGATGGGGAGGGTCCTTTGTTACACGAGGCAGTTACATGATTTCCCATGCAATCTTTACGTTAGACCTGGGTGTGTGGACATCAGACCATCATCTTTCTGACCCATGCATTTGTCATGTGTGAAAACTTCTCAGATGTGGTGCACTGGTTAAGATTAAGCAGGTCAATCTATGAACAGGAGTTAGCATCAGAGCAGTAGCTTTGCACCTATTGCAAGCTATGGATATTGACTGTATATCCATCTCAACCTGGCAGGGCTGGAATTTGGGTTTTACTTTTTCCTTACTCTAAAAGTTTGATATCCTGGGAGAAATGGTGCTACTCTCAGGCTGTTTCCTATGAATTATTATTATTATTATGGAAAAAAAGGCAGCTTTAATCAGCTAGGTATGAGACATATTTAATTGACTTCAGGAGAGACAGTAATGAATTATTGTTTTTCATCCACCCCCATGTTTTTCTCACTGACTAATGTGAGCATTAGCACTGCTCTGATGAAAATGAGAGTATTCTGCTTTTGATTTCACCTTTTCTTCTCAACTGTAGTGTAACATTCTCTCAATTAGGTAAATTAAATATTCTCAAATGTGAAAATATTAACAGACTGCACAAGACAGAACAACTACAGAGAAGGTTTGTTTCTTCAACCTTTGTCTGAACTTGTAAATTACTGATTTCTTTTTGTGGTAGTTGCTTGACATGCCCCATTTCAGTTGCTGCCAGTTGTCATAAGATGGCAAAGTACACAAAAACCTTGAATTCTACTTCCACCAGACAAACCTCAAAAAAAAAAAGAAAAAAAAAAAGCTTGGGTGCAGTCATGCTGGATAGCAGCTAAAGAGAAAAGCAGGAATAAACAAAACTGAAAACCAACTCAGTCTCTATAAATAATACAAAGTGGCAATTAGTGGTATGGGAAGTGAAGAAGGGACAGTAGCAAACGTGTGTCCTTTTCATCATTGCCAGCAGGAGTAGCAAGGCCTGTCCCAAGACATGTAAATGCCACCTCATTAATGCAGAACCACATCCATGGCCCTGAAACCTCTGAATTGGATAAACCCTTCATGCTGCAGTTTGGACATACAGAAAAAAAAAATGTAAAAACATAGAAACTGATTTTAACCTATTCTGTTTTCATTCTAACATTCATTAGAAATTTGAATAGTCTCACAGTGAAAGAAGTCACTGAACACTGTCATGTATCACTGTGTTCATGACTGCAAGCCCTCTTTTACTGTGGAGAGTGATTAAATGTAGATTTCTAGTCAAAATACTGCAACCACCAGAAAATATGACCATGATCCAAAGTTCAGTAACATCACAGGACTTCAGAAGCCTTTTTTTTGTCCCCACAAAGAGAAATGTCTTTTTAAATGTTTCCTTTTGTTTTGCCAAAACCAAATGGAAACATGTAAGACAGAGGAAGACTGCTGCAATACAAACTATATGCTGGGCATAGACTCTGTGGACCATTTTGAAATTAAAATGTATCTGACATGAATATGGATTTTTTTTCTTTAAGTTTTGTGCCATAAGATTTTGTAACACACAGTTCTGTAACACAATCTTACTTTAATTTTTGTGTAACATCCATAAAATTGAAGTTGGAATGAAAGATTAAAGAAACATCCTTCCTGTATCCTTTTTCTCCCTAAGAGTTTCCTTTGGTTTTGCCATTTTGGCTTGCTTCTGTCTGAGGGCCCGTTCTGCCTAGACTGCCAAGGCTATGCTGGAGGAGCAATTCCCAGTTGTTTCAACTTTGATTTAACAGTAAAGAAAACCCAACATAAACCAAACATAACCCCCTACCCCCCACATCCCTCCCCCCAAAAAACCCCAAAAACCCATAATAATAAAAAAAAAAAACCTGCAAGACTTGTTCCTGTATCACCAATACATGACACTCTATAGCCAAAACCACACCAGGAGAGTATGCCATCTTGCCTATTCGTAAATATTAGGATACCATTCCTCTAGGGTGGGATATGCACATGGAAGCAAAAAGTCTTAATCCTGTTAACATCATTTACATTGATTACCGTCTACAAGAGCAGCACTAAACCTGTTATTCCCTTTACCTTTCTTTCAGCCTCTTTTTTCACATGGAGATGGAGACAAGGCAGAGAAGGTGTGGCAGCTGGGCAAACAGAGGCAGCATATTTTGCTATGAACTGTGACCCCCAAATCCTAAGCAGTATTTGTGGAAAAGAAAATCTTGTTGGTACTTTCTATCAATAAAGAAATTGTCAACAGATTTTTTTTTCTAACTTAATTTAGAAAGAAAATACTTTTATTTGCTCTTCAAAAAAAAAAAGTCCTCAGCTTGCCTAGTCTTTTTTATCATAGGCATTTATTATAGTAGATAACAGCTGCTGAGAGCCTTCAATCAGAGAGCTTTTGAAGGCTGATGGTAGCACCAAGTTAATATTTTCTATAGCTCTGGGATCTGAACCCATATCCTCAGGATTAAGGCAGATCAAATGAAAATGAATATCCCTTTACAGAAAAAACCCACCTATCCTTTGCCACTCAGAGAATCAGTTTGTCTGCAGAGAATCTAAAGAAGTGAATTGAGATGTATTCTATTTTACTCTTCATATACAAGAGATTTTGGTATTACCAAATGACAAAATGTTCTGGCTTCCCCCAGTGACAAGAATTAATGCCCAAAATTTAAATTAATAGGGAACTAGTAAACAGGCTTTTCCTTTCAAACTGAATATAGGAATTGAGTCTTGAGAAGGAATCAAAGTGTATCATAAGAAAGTTATAGAAGAATTCCTCTAAAAAAAGGCTGGCAGGTGATTTCCTCATAATGTCATCAAACTCAGCTTCAAGAAACACTCGACAACTGCCATGGGCACTCAAAACACTCACATTTGTTCACATTCTCTGGGAAAAAAAAAAAAAAACCCTCAATAGTTGACTCTAACCACACTGAGGAAAACAGAATCCTCCTTTTTCTTCCCCAAATGGACACCAAAGCAACTTAATAGTCAGTAACTATATACACAGAGATATATGGTTCTGATTCTGATCTTACACGTTTAAAGTGTCTGAATTATGAATTATTGTCATAGACACAAACTCTGTTCCTTTTATATGCAGAAAGGAACCTGGAGAGGTGTGAAGAGATGGTGAGCAAATACTGAAGTGAGCAACTCACCATTAGAGAGGAAGGATCACCTTCCAAGACTAAAAATAAGCCAAAGAAAAAATAAAGTTTCGGAACTATATGGCTTCCATGGAGGGATGAGAGAATTGAGTTTCTTCAGTTTTAAAAAGCAAACAAAAAGAGAAAATTTTAGAATCAACCATAGAATGGTTTGGGTTGGAAGGGACCTTAAAGATCATCTAATTTCAACTCCTCTGCCCATAAGCAGGAACACTTTACATTAAACCAGGTTGTTCAAAGCCTCATCCAATCTGGTCTGGAACATTTTCAGGGAGGGTGAATTACTCTTCTTACTTGTGTGTAAAATGACCTGCTGAAATGCTACTGAACATTGATATTAAAGGGTGGGATTTCCACCACTGTAGTTATTAAAGTCCTAAATGGACTTGTCTCAAAGCAACCTGATCTAATCAGACCTGCTTTTGAGCATGATGTTGGCTGGAGGTCCCTTCCAAGCCACAAGATTGCATGATTCTATGGGACACATGAACAACAGGGGGACTTTGATAAATAATGCCAGTCAGAGACCAGTAAAGACTTACAATAGGGCTAAAGAAACCTTCCCTAAGTCTGTACACCCTAACAGTCAGTGCAATTCTAATGAATTTCCCAAATAGTCAAGACATGACATGATAAATTGCATGACTGAAAAAGCTTAAGCTCAGAAGTATGTATCACATCACTAATTTTTTCTCTGCTGGTTGTGCACGTGTTGTGTGCACTCACCACTAAAAAGCAGAGCTTGAGCGTGCAAACTCAGCCACTCAGAGGAAAAAAAATACAATAGCTTGGATAAATTTAGGATGCTATGCATCCAAAACAGGTTGTGGCCATGTAATTTAGATTTTTTTGCTCTGGACCTGCTATTTTACTACCTTTTTGCAAACATTTTTTTCTATACATCTTCAATACATGAGATAACATAAAACTTGCCCAGAAGTAGACTTGTAAACCTCCCCAAATACAGAATGTACTGCAGAAGTCTGCTTTACTATGTAGCACTACATACACACACAGATATAAGCTTTGAGAATAAACTAGAACCAGAACAAGATCTAGTATCTGTCCTGAGACCAAATGTATACTGAAAAATTTGGTCAGAAATGTTACTTATATAATTTAACCTTTATTCTGACTTGGTAATAAAGGAGTTCAATGGAATTTAAAAAATAAATAAATAAATTTATTATGAAATCTATTTAAACCTATAAATTTGGCTACATACCACATGTTCCATCGTAACGTACAGATTTAGTCACTGTATTATGAATGAGCTCCATTTAAAAAGAAGGCAATCTCTTTTTCTTAAATGAGAGAACAAAGGAGATTATGTACAGCAAATACACATAGAATCATCTGACACTGCTCTCATATAATGCCATGTAATGCTGCATATCTAGAATTTTTGCCATTCCTTAGAAGAGGAATTGCTGTATTTTACCATTTAACTAAACACAGACCCATGATTTTCCCTTCCACACCAGGGAAATCTATTCTATGTCTTACTGTAAGAAAAGAACTTACACAACCTGCAAGGTTTCAATCCTGTAAACACACACTTCAGGCACAATAATTTGCAGTAGGGATCTAAATAAAAATTTCTGATATCAAGTGTTTATAGCTTTCATTGTGGAGAAAAGCACTCAGGATGCCAGGTCATTTGGGTCAAATTTCTGACCTTTTCAAGAGAAGCTAACTTTCTTCTTCAGAACTACTTTAATTGATAAGCTGTGCTGGAAACGCTGCCAAAATAGATAGCAACGTCTTAAGATTCACACCTGCTGATCTCTGATAAAATCACAGAACCACAAAACATGCAGGCTGGGAAAGACATCTGAAGGTTTTGTCAGCCAAAATCCTGCTCAAAACAGGGCTATCTCCTGGGGTGAGGTGGGTTTGCACAGGACCTCGTCTAACTGAGCTTCAGATACCTAGAACAGTGGAGAGTCTGCTGTCTCCTTGTATAACCTGTTTCAATGTCTTCAAACTGAAAAAAAACCCCAAACTAAACAAACAAGCAAAAAACGAAACAAAACAAAACAAAAAATCCTAAAAAAGTCCCACTATCTAACCAGATGCCACTGTGTACTGCTGAGAAGAGTCTGACTCTCCCCATCAGACAGCCATGAAAAGCAACTCTGCCCACCACATGCTCCAGCACCCACAGCAGCCTTGTGGCTCCTCACTGGGCTTCCTCTATTTTGCCAGAACCTCTCTGCTGGGATGGTCCAAAACTGAACAATCCCTTTCCCTGATCTTTCATCTCCACAAATCAAACCAAATAAATTGACATCACTGCAGAAAACTTTAACACATGAGTGACACACTAAACCAGAACTGTGCTCCACTCCTATGTGAAAAAAAATAGTGTTTGGCCTCCTAAATGAGCCTAAAGAGAACACACATGTACTTTCTTCAACACAAGCTCTGATATCAGATTTGAAGTCAGCTTCAAAGGAACTGGAGATTACCTCTGGAGAACACATTAAGGCTGAATGTCCTCATATTGTGTGAGCTGCGGTGCAGCATTTTATGCCCGTGAGTAATCTCTACAAGCCCCTTTCACCTCCTGGTGCCTTCTATGTCACCCCCTCACTCTCCACTGATAAATATTTGCTTTCTTTAAAGGGCCTTTTAGGGAAAAATTGTCCCACAATCTGCTAGTCCTCTCTAACACATTTCCACATAGGACTCATACCTATCAGCTAAGAATTAAAAATCTTTTGAGCAAAACTCATTTTAAGCTGCTCAGCAAACAGGTTGGGGCTATCACAGACACAGTGCTGGAAAAATAAGCAAAGGGAACAGTAAACAGTGAGTGGCCACCTTGTTTATTCGGAGTGCTGTGGTTTATTGATGTTGAACACAATCTCAAGTTTAGTTGATCTTAGAGGGTACATGTTTTCTCTCACACCCAACCCGATCTGAAAAGGATCTCCAGCTGGCTAAGAAAGCTTTCAGGAGCCATAAGCAAGCCATAAACCCCTTCCCATGTCCCTGTCCCCTCGTGTAAAAGAGAATAACCTTGAAGCAAAGGTCTGTCACAGCCACCACACAGAGTAAAAAGAATAAACTCAGCTGCTTGCCTCTTGGAAAAATCCAGGCAAAATTCCTTCACCTCTTTAAGAACACAGTAAGAGAGGAAGTGAGCATACAAGGAGAAGGGCAGCCTGCCTCATAACCAGCATTCAGTGCTTGATCCCAGTACCAGCATACCCAGTACCAAAATACTGGTACCCATAAAAATGCACTGGATAGAAGCACAAATATTATAATAATAANGTAATGGAGAGGGATCTCATCACAGAACTGCAGTGCTGCATGTAACTGGAATGTTTTTATGAAGCAAAGGTCTTTGGCAATGACACTCTGAGAATCAGGAATAAAATATATCTTTTTATTTTTTTTAAATAGAAAATGGAAATTAAGTCATCATTTGAGATTCCTGTATCTGAAAAAAAAAATAAAATCCAACTCAAGAAAGATTGTCTGGTTGGATTTTTTTATATTAATTCTATGAGATTGTCTCCCCCACCCAGCACATCTCTGTAAATTACCACAGTGGGTATGAAAGCTGCCCCAGTATTGATTCAGCTGGCACAGCCTTTCTCTATAAAAGCCTCCTCAGAGCCTCTGCATCAGGGTGGTCGTTCTGCTCTCCCCGGCTGCTGGGGAGATGCTGAATTCCTGCGCTTGCCCCTCTTCCCCAGAGCCTGCTCTAACTAGTCCAGGGGCACACAGACACAAAAATGCAGCAAGGCTCATGCTCTTGATAAACCCACTGCTCACCAGCTGGGTGCTTGGGAGGATGAATTAATCAGCTAAGGAAGCAGGTGCTGTGCAAGCAGATTCTCCCATGTCTCAAAGGAAAGAAAGGGACCAGATTAAAAACGTCTGTGGTTGGTTGGACCTGGCTGGTGTGCTAAATTTTGCTGGCCAAGTTTGTAAATCTTCTCCTAGCTTCACTTTCTGAGCTCTGCTAGTGCAGATTGTGGGATACCTGACTGCATCTGAAAGCTTCAAATTATTTTTGCAATTTTATGTAGTTTAGCCTTTCAGCTGTTGGTGAGAACTTAAGAGCACATTTATCTGAGATCAGGAAATAGTAGAGAGGGAGCTTGAAAAAACATTCAATGGAATAAAAATTAATGACAAATTATTCTTTACCTACTTTACTTTTCAAAGTTTTGTTTGAAAAAGTCTTACATTTGCAAGTATCCATAAGTTAAAAAATATTCCTACTGGAGAAATAAATGGTAAATGCCCTTCTCATTTTAAAGGGACCTACCAAAGCTAGACAGATGGTAAGTTATTAAATAAGAGGTAATGGCTTTAAGGACATATTCATTTTCATATTTAATAGCTGTGTATGTTTTAATGCAAACTACAATAAAACACCTCATGAGGGCTCTAAACTCTTTTGTCTTTGCTGTAGGTTTGTCTGCTTTAGGAAAAAAAAAAAATTACAGTGCATTATTTTCAACAGTGGCAGGAAGTGGGTTTTTAGTAGAATCAGCTTAAAAAATTCCAGCTGTGCTCACGTTGAAGCCATCAAAAAATCTAAGCCTGGGATCACTTCTCCATGCCAACTAAATCCTTTTCAGGCCTCGAGAAGTAAAGTTTTGAAAAAATGCCAAGCCTCTCCTTGAAAATAACATCTTAATTGGTTGATATTAAAAAAACCCAAAGTGCCATTCTGAAAATACAAGTGCTCACATCTTTGTGTTCTAATTTGATATTTGCCTTGTAAGAGCACTCAGCATACTCACACAGAGACTGTCTCAGAAAAGTGCAATGAGAGGCATGCAGGCTGGTTACTCCAGACTAGGAGGAGTTTCTGAGGACTGTAGAAACTCCGTGTTATGATGTGTATCCTGTGCCCTTGTCATGCACCAGAAAGGACAAAGGGGTGTGTGACACTGTGTGATTCGAGGAACACAGTGTGTTTCATTCCCTTGGTGGCTCAGTGGATAACTCAGAGGATAAAGAAAATCCAGCCTTCTGAGACCAGGAGTTGCTTTCAAGGAGTTTCTGTATCAGTGTTAGGTTCAAACCTAGTCAGATGCTTGGGATCAGCAAACAAAAAATTCAGGATTCATAATGATCTATCTATGACACTGTTCTAAATACATAGGTCTTTTTCCATTAAAAATAAATTATTTCTGTGTTATTAATACATCTACTGTTATTATCTTTCCTTCTTTGTTTCCTGTTGCACTGTCAGTTGTGGTGTGCATATATACCATGGTACTTCTGCTGTTCAAAACTTTGCATTATGAGAAGGAAAGAAAATGAACCTCATCATTACTGGCCCGTTGAGCTAAATGAGGGATCAGACATTTGCCTTGCATATTTCTGTTATGCCTGTAAATCTAACTCTGCAGCTCCTTTAAGCTGGGAGACTGAGAGATCTAGCCTGATTTACACAGGTATTAAAAAAAGACAAATATTTGCCCAATTTAATTGATTCTGAGCTGACATAAATGGATTCATTCTGTGTAACTCAAAGCTTTTTAAAAATAAATATGTTTTTTCATTAAGAATGGTAAAGAGAAATGTTATTAAGCAACAGAAAAAAACTCTAAGAAACAACAAGAAACGGTAAGGAGAACAGATGACTGAGAAAGTCTGTTACTCTGGAGGAAGGATTTACCAGACCTTGTGTTTTCCAGTTGCATTTCAAAGCAATATCAGAACTGTGAAATTGCAAAGTAAATTCTAAAAGGAGACAATAGTTGAGATTATATTTGAAGGTGAATTTTAATCCATCACACATTTACCACGTAATTCTAAAACAATTTTTTTTTTCTTTTGGAATGTCAGTCTGACCTTCTAAATGGCTGAAAGCAGAGTTTGTAATTCAAAAAATTTGGATTCAGCTTAATTTTGAGTTGTTTTTTTTTTTTTTTTTTAATAGAAGCAGCTGCCAATGCACATTTTTTTTCCATTATGAGACTTGGCAGTCCCAGCTGATTGTGATGTCTCCTCATCCACATTCTAGAAGATAATTTGGTGAGGCAATCATTTATTTCAGAGCTGTGAGTAAGATGAAGCAGAACAGTTCAAAAGTCTGGGTATTCATTCCATTCTATCACTAAAAGTTTCATTTCACAAAATCATATTTGCATTTGAAATTTTTACTGGAAATAAAACATTCTCATGAAAATAAGATGTATTTTACACTAAGTGTTTACTTAAAGCCCCTAAATAAAAAAAATTTAAAACCCCAACCAAAATCAAAACCAATTATTCCTTCCTCAGTATTATCAATGTCATTAAAAATTACATAAAGCACTTGGGAGATGGTGGCCAGATTACAAATTAAGTGCTCAGCCCTGAAAGGTGCTCACAGATGAGTCTCTGAGCGCATGGCGATTTGAGGGCTTTCACACACCACATCTGAAATTCAGTTTGTTCCCCTAACAACTCAGAGTTCCCAATACATCCTGCATTTATTGGGACTCCTTGACAGCACTCACTGGAGTTCTACACTGGTGAAATGCTTTCCAGAGGTTTTTTTCTATCAAGGTGTTTTGATGGAGAGTTCCAGGATGTTTTTCTTTCCTGATAATGATGAAACGCCATAGGCTAGTTCCTTGTAGATAAGATGTAAGATAGCAGCAAGACATGTCTTCAAAATGCTGCCTTGGAATATGAGCATTCTAAAATTGTAAGTTAAAGCTATGTGTACTGTGTTTCTGAAAAAAAAATCTTTGTATAATCTGGGGTATTAGTTGTGGTAATCGAGGAGCCTTTGTAGCAGTCACTTTTGCATAGCTGATTTGCTGGGTTAGAGTAGTAGCTGGGAATATCCCAAATATTGCTGTACAAAGGAGCAGGAAATAATACCCCCCGCCAACCCTACTCACAAAAGAATCAAGAAACTTCTCCTCCAGGAGGAACAGTTGGCCTCACATTCACAAAGATGAAGAGCTAAATTCTCTAAAGGATATGATGGTGCCAGCTCCAGAATGGTTTCATTGGAGAGGCAGAGATATCACTCCTTATCTTCTTTCCATTGTTATACCTGAGTCTTAGATCCAGTAAAATCCACTACCAGGATTTCTGCTTCAGTGGCAGATGAAGTAATGATGCAACTGCAATTGTACCAAGTTTGCATTGAATAAGGATGGAGATACAAAGGGAGGGAGGAATGGTGTAAGACCTCTGTCAATCACAATAATTCTCTTCATTCCTGGAAACACACACTTATCTTGGTTTGTACACTTCCCAGTAAGAGAGATCCAACCCTTATTCACACATGTAACGGAGCACGTTTCCATCCTCAGTTGTACCCCTAGACCCCAACTCTGTAATCAACTGAACAGGGAAAAACATAGAGCCTTCTTTTAACCTGGTGTCTGCTGAGCCATTGCTGTCTGAATGTAAGATGAGACGAGATGAGCTGAGGAGCTGCCCTGTGAACCAGTAAATTGTGTCCCTAAGACAAAGACTTTCCCTGAGAAAGAGTGCCGAGTCCTTTTATTGAGGAGTGTTACTGAGAACACAGAAAAGTCAGCACCAAAAAAGAACAAAATACACATGTTGGGGGAACAGCCAGTTCAAATAACAGGATAAGTTCTTGGTCTGTGTATTTATTCATGGCAAGATCTCAGTCAATGCACTTCAATAAAATGAGTAATTATTGTGAGTCACGTCACTGATTACATCTTACACACAAAAAGGCTTGTGCAGCACCACATTTCAAAGTGCACTGTGAGCTCATCCAGTATGGAAATGGTTCACAGAGGAGCTCTTGTTACTGGTACCCGAACAACCCTGAAAAAAATAGGGTATTAAAAATCTCTATGCCATTTCTCTCTCATCACATTTTTTTAAATATAAAAAGAAGATGTGTTGTAGAATAATGGCAGCATAACTGCCTACGTAGGGACTTCAGCATTTGCCTTGGACAGGCAACACAAGGAAGAATTGTAATGACAGAGCAGTGGAATTGGCCAAGATAAGCTGCTTTCTTCTATGACAAGTAGAGAGCGCCAAGATGTGAAGAATCTGTCAAAATGTTCTAAGATAAAGTTTGATTTTTCCATACCAAAATAAAAAAAAAACAAACAAAACCATGGGCTGGTTCAGACACAGGTCAAATTGACTGACTTCAGGAATATAAAGAGATTAAATGAAGTAAGTCATCACTTAGATAAGAGATCTACTTATTATTGTGCAAGAAAAAAACAAGTCTTCACAAATTTTGTCAAATTTGGATGAGTTATTCATCCCAGAGTAGAATCAAATTCATAGGCTGATAATTTGTTGCCTGGTAACTAACTACCTTTGTTAATTATCAGGCACCTTTGTTGCCTGATAATTAACTACCTTGAAGACATACTTATTTGTGCTTTCCCATGAGGGTACCACTTATAGTAATTTTAGAGCACAAACACAGAACTGGACCAAACACCACCAGTGACTTCAGCTTTATTGCAGGACCTTTTTCAAAACTGAAGTCAAACCACATGAAATAATTTATCTAAACACAGAAACAACAAATTATCCTCTCCTGTACACTCATGTCAACAATAATGAGAGTGAAGCCAACTCAGTGACACTGCCACTGAACAAGAGTGTGAAAATAAGCAGATTCAGTGTCATTTGGCATGTGGGAGCTTTTCCCATGGAACTCTAGAAAGAATACAGAGGTTTTTACATAATGTTTCCTTTAATATGTTTGATTTTTTTTTTTTTTTACATTTACCTCATAGCCTATCCAAGCAATTCAATTTCAAGATTTACTGCATTAAGCCTCTGTTTATTTAACAGAGACAAAAAAGAAACACAAACAAAAAAAGCAAGGAAAAAAATACAGCAAAGATATAAGTCTAAAAATGACCCCAAAGACCATAATTTGTAAATTGGGCATTTGTCTTTAGGAACAATCAAAGCTGTCAATTCAAGGCCCCATCTGGAATATTGTGCACAGTTCCCAACATAAGAAGAACTTGAAACTGTTGGAGCAAGTGCAGAGGAGGCGATGAAGTTGATAAGGGGCCTGGAGCACCTCCTGTGCCAAGACAGGCTGAGAGAGTTGGGGCTGTTCATCCTGGAGAAGGGAAGGTTGTGTGGAAAACTCACAGCACCTTCCAGTAACTGAAGGGGCTACAGAGAAGCCAGAGGGGTTCTTTCTCAGGAACTGTAGTGATGGGACAAGGAGTAATGGGCACAAATTGAAAGAGGGGGAAATTTAGGTTAGATATCAGGAATAGTTTTTTTACTGTGAGGGTGGTTAGACACTGAAACAGGTTGCCAGGGAGACTGGGGGTACCCCAACCGTGGCAGTGTTTAAGGAAGGTGGAATAGAACTTGAGCGACCTGGTCTAGAGGGAGGTTTCCCTGACCACGTCAGAGGGGGTTGGGACCAGACGATCCTTAAGATCCATTCCAACCCCTTAACTTTCTGTGAATCTATAAAAAACTGTGAAAACATCTTCATTACTAAAAAATGAATTTTAATTTTAGTTGGATGTATTCAGAATTAAGGTTTTAGATTTCCAGTGAGAGACAATTAAATTGGTAATATTTTCACACCACTGATGTTCAACACTTTATAAATTAACATTATTCAAGATCCATGAAGTGTGAGAGCCACAAATCAGTTAATTTTGAGAAAATATTACTCACAATTTGCTGAAAATTAAGCAGCTATATGAACATTCAAGATGAGTTCTGCATGTAAACAAAATTAAACCATGCATTTCTTCTCTCTCTCTTTTTTTTTTTTTTTTTTCTTTTCTTTTAAAGCTTTATTTCTACTTTATTTTGTAAGTAGCTTTCATTCCATGGACACCAAAAAAGATCCAATCAACTATATGAGTGTAAACCTTTGCCTACTAGACTGTCATCAGCACAAAGTTCCCCAAATAATAAATGAACTTTTTATTAACTGTGGTAACATTAACATTACAATGAGGGATTGTTTAAAAACAAGTTGTACTGCTGTTGCTCAAGAGCTTAAGGAAAATGGTTCTCAGTTCCTTTATTTTTCCTTGAGGGTAACCACAGGGGTTGCATTAAATCTTTTAAAATATGTTGACAGTTGAATAAGTGCTGCTGTTGCTCTGGTGACATTTTATGCACTTTAATTGTCATTAATGAATCTGACTGATACTTTCTTAAAAGTCCTTTACGTGTTCTAGTAATTTTATAACAAAGAAAAGAACAAAACTGTCTGCAAATTAGCCTTGATCCACTTCTCATATGGAATTTTCACTGCAGACAATAGGAGAATCTGCATGGGAAATATCTGCTAGACCAGACATTTGAGGTAAGAACGCATTAAATGTTCCCAGTAAATTGTGAAATTATCACTTGGTTGTGTATCTCCATATAAATTTAAATCCCCAAAAAAGTTTTTTTGAGTGTATTTTAAATAATAAGTACTTTATCTGCTTCAATCCTTCAGAATTTGTTGTTAAAATACTTTGGCTCAGCATTTTAGGGCTGCAATAAAACCCAGAAAGTAAATGTGAGTTGAAATGAAACTCTGACACTAACCTGGAGTCTAGTACCTCCTTCCTTATTCTGGTAATGCTACCACTGATTTCAGAAAGGCTTTTTCCCCTGTAAAGACTGAAGGATACAGCTTCCAGTTATCTGTTCAGGAACGTGCAGAAATGAAGACGAAAGCAAGGAGCTTGAGAAACCACAGGCACCACACTTGATAGTTCATAAACAGATAAGGTAAGTCTTTTGCTGTGGAGAGAAAATAAACTATGGCACTTTAAATTATGATAGGTGATTTAAGCAGATTAAAAAGGACCTGTTCCAGGGACAAGGAGCCAAAAGAGGCAGCAGGAGAGGGAATAGTGTATATATACTGTATGGAGACATGTAGAGTCCTTTGCTTCCCCCATCCCAGGTTCCCCAACTCATGCATGCTCAGTGGGAATACAGCAGATAATTCCCAGCCCTGCTGCACCTGCTGCACCACAGGCTTCACATCTTTGCAATTTCAGAAGCAGAAAAAGCTGGGGCCATCTTTCTTTCTTTCTTCAGCTGCAGTGGCTCTTCAAGTGCAGATATTGTACAAATATCAGTGTTTTGAGCCACCACTGTTGAACAGGAAAATCAGGTCATGCCAAATCGCTCCAGGCACACCGAGAGCCCCTTTGGCTGATTCTCCACAGGCCCAGTGCCCTGTATGAATAGCCATGTTCACCTGAGCAAAGCAGCAGTTCAGCTCCAGCCTGACCCTTCCTTTCAGCTGAGTAAATGGCTATACAAGGTGCAAGGCAATAGGAATCAGGCCTCAGGGTTCTGTACAGCACTGCAATTTTCAAGACACTCGGGGTGCAGACAGCAGTAAGTTCCACACTCACGTCATACACACAGTTAACAACCTCAGCTAAGTCATGAACTACATTTTAATTAATCAAGGGGCCAGGCCTTTGATTTCAAAAATAGAAGTTAGAGTTGCAGTCCTTCATCCATTGAAGTTAATTGCAAAATCCCTATTATCAGGCTCTTGAGGTATTACCCAGGCACAGTTTTTAATTACATTTGATTCTTAATGAAGTAGATGACAAAGTGAAAAGCAGCCCATGATTCAAATAATTCCCATTTTTATCTTTCCTGATGAAAAACAGAATAGGTCAAGATACTTGCTGGATTTTCCCATGAGAAATGCTGCAATGTGAATAAGCTCAGTTGACTTGCTCCTGAAGCAGCAGGTTAGCTTTGAAAAGCATTTTCTCCTCCTGTATGCATTCTACCCCCAAAACTTATGCAATGTAACTGTAGACACAAAGCCAAATCCAACTCAGAACTTGAAAAATATAATGTAAGTACCCTAGGCTTGAATGACTTGTCTTTCTTGTCTAATGTCATTTAAAACATAAGGAGTCCTAATTATGGTTTTATTTTCAAACTATGCACTTTAAAAGAGTGACAATTCTCCATGAAAACTGACAGCTTCTCAGGGCAAGGAGACTGCCAATAATTCAGTAAATCTACATGATTTAAAAACAATGAGCTATGAAGCAGCTTATGAAGAAAGAGTGTGTTACCACACTTAGCTAGAGAACAATACAAAGTTTCACCTTTTCCTATTACATCTCTACTCATGTAAGAAAAAGGATTTATAGAAAAAAGTTCATACTACAGGTGGGGCCATTATCTTGTGTAGATACAACCTGCAAACCCTTTTCACTTAATGAAAGTTGTTTCTTACCATCTGGAAATCAGGTTTAAAAATAAAACTTCTGTTTATATATTATACAAAAAGCTTCACTTTTATTTCAGGCATATTTCTCATATTATAAAACACATAATTCATTTCTTACTTTTATGATTTCAAAAGACCCAATAAAAATTTAGGACCTAAAAATGTAGGTCCTTTAATGTAGGTCTTTTTTAAAGGTTGACTGTAAAGTATTAGGGAAAGTAAAAAGTTTTTAGAAAATCAGATGGAATTGCAAGGCTTTCTAACCAAGGCAGCCAAGCAGGGTTACAGCAGGAACTAGTGAGGCAAGGCTGTGTCCCCAGGGCTGGCACAGGGAGCTCTTGGCGCCCAAGAACATCACCAGACAAGGGATGACTGCAGCATAAACCTGTTATAGCACCTTCTAAAGGAAGGAGGGACAACCTCTTTTCAGGGAAGGACAGAGAAACTAAGGTTTCAATTCAGTATTTTTTTTTTTTTAATTCCTATGTTTGGGGTCTTTCGCCCTATGGCTGCTTCACTGTTTCAGCTTTGCAGGATACCTGTGATGAAACAAAATCTCTTGAGTTTCTGTTAAAACCATTTGCCTCTCATTACAATTCTTCCCCACTCACAAGGTTGAATACCACAAAACCTGAACACTTCCTACTTTATGGTCATACCAGAGATCATGGGAAGCCTAGATTACTTTCAAGGCCACCAAGGAGATGGTGTGGAAATCCAAATCAGCCTGTTCTGCATAACTGTGGCAAACCTGCAGTGTAACACAGAACCACAGCCAAACTTGTTTCTGTGTTGAGTTGTGCCAAAACAGTACCATCTACACCAAAGTCAGTGCAGACTTTAGGCAAGGGAAGGAAATTCCTATCTCTACTTCTTCATTTCAATTCAAGTTCCCTCCTGGAATTCAATTCCTACTCTTGCTTTTACTGGAACCATGCTATTTTAAACCTATTAAGTACTGCATACATCAGTTTAGGGCCCCATATTCTATAATATGCAACACTTTGTCCAAACTCTGGCTGGTATTTGTGGAAGGTCTAATTTGCCAGGTTTCCTTCTGGGTGTCTCTCAGTTTCATATTTACATAGTAATGATCATTGTGTCAAGTAGAAGTTTGAGATACTTATTAGCTGTGATTATTTTTAAAGACAGTCCAGAGCACACAGAATATTCCCAGGGCACTGGCAGGACATCCCTGGACTAATGAACAGAAGCCATCCAAATGCAAACAGTATTGGTGCAGGGAATGGCAAGCCCTCCTGCCTCAGAGACAATCACAGAAAAGGCAGAAGTCTGGAGAAAGTCAGTGCCCCTGTAACTAGTGACAGAGAATTGCAGCTCAGATTTAACAGACACTGTAAGCTGAAGTGGTGGCTAAAATCAGAATTTAAGACTAGAAGAATAAGTTACTTTACTATTAAAAGTAATACTGGGGTAATTGCAGCAATAAGGTACTGCTCAACACTTCAGAAGTGGAAGAAACTTTCTTTTGAAAATTATAATTTTCATTGGTGGTTTACAATATGAAGGCATCAGTGATTTCTACATGCTGTGTACATCCTACATAGAGCACCAAGTGCACAAGGAATGATATTTTTTCAAAGGACTGGCTATTTTGGTAAAACTTCAGGCAGTCTCATTTTCAGAATATGAAGTGTTTCAGTTGGGCACCAAATGAAAGCAACTCAAGTCATTAATACCCTCCACCACATGTCATGTGTCATATTTGTTTCCAAGGAAAATTAAGGATAAGAAATAAAACTTTCAGTTGTTAGTAAGTCATAATAACTCCAAATAAAGAGAAAGGCCTATCAATTATTAATTATATATTAATTATGCATCTATAGCTATAGGTAGACTCTGGTAAAAGAATCAAATTTAGACTGACAAGTGCCTCAGCAACCCAAACCAAAAATAATAATTGTGAACACAGATCAAAAAGCCAACTTCTACCCAGTTATTGAATTTAAGGGAAGAAGAAAATGTTCAATCATAACATTTGTTTAAGAATGTTTATCTTCTTTCTTACCATTGAATGTCAGGAACACCCTTGCTTGAGGCTGGGAAGATCCTTTTACGCTGCTAAAGTAAATAAATATCCCAAGGAACACGTTCACTGCAAGCAATGCCATCTCTTCAGATTTGCAACTTAATATCCAAGAAATGAAACCTGAAAGAGAGATATCATGTTACTCTTCTTATACAACCTTGTGGAGCGAAAACAGTAGGGAAAGAACTGTGTTAGAAGCCGCTTCCAGCTGGACCCATAATTACTGATGTGAAGGAGGTATGGCACTTCTGTTTTTCCTTTGTGCATCTGAAAGTGGTTTTCCTCAGCAGTCTCCTGTGCTGGCACAGAAGGAACTCTCTACCTCTTAGGAGGAACCAACAGAGCCTGAGTTTTGGCTAGGGCAGACTACAGCAGTAGACTTGGTTTACTTAAAATGAAGACAATTCCACCTGCTGGAAATATAATTATACTAAATGTCAAGGCAGAGCAAAGCAAGGACAGGAGATAAAGTTTCACGGATAAAAATCTGGCTGGTATTTTTAGACACCTCCCCCTCATGTTTGGGGTGGGGGGGTTGGGATTACTGGTTGTTTGGGGTTTTTCTTTTCTTTTAACATTTGAAATCAAAGGTGCTTAGAAATGAGCTTTAAGTTTTAGTAAGCTGAGCTCTCCAATCGCCCTTTAAGTTTTTCTTTTAAGAAATTCTGGCTATGTATGTCATTAATTTCAAAACCATGAAACCAAAAGTGTTTCAACACACTTGAAACTGTTAGTCAACATTTGCTTTTTGGGCTAGCTCCTTTCAGGATACTCACCTGTTCTCATTGACTTCTACAGAGCACTAAGAATCCCAGAGTTAGATAGTGCACTGCACTTGATACCTCTGCTACTGCTCCTGCACATCTGCTGGACCTGTATTCATTTTACAGGAGTTAGCTGCTGAGAAGCCTGAGCATTTCAGAGAAGCAGAAAATACTCCAAAACTCTGTATCTTTTCCTAGCTCAGGAAGGACTTGAGCTCACTGGAGTCAGTAGCACTTCCCTAATAATTGTAATGGACTTTGGACCAGATCCAGAAAACCCAGCCAATAATAGAAGCTGAACACTGCATATCAGTATCACATCTACTCCTAAATTGCACCTCTCCAAAAATTGTGAAGTGCAAATTTCATTTCACCTATTGTAACAACTTTGTCAGCTCAGTTGCAAAAGTGAGAATAAATAACATCATTTTAGGCCCATTCTACTTCACTGCTTACATAGATATTTTTTTTCCTTTTTGATGTAAACAGCCCTTCTACTAGACATCACTTATTAGTTATTCAATCAGGAGATAAATTTGATTCTTTCACAACCAGAAGCACTTTAAAAGACACAAGCCCTACAGCTAGGAGATATCATTAAAGGCTATATAATTATTTGATTAAGAGATTTGTTACCTGTGCAGTCAGCTTACAGTTCTTTACCTCAGCTCTGCTCCAGCACTACAGTCCCTCCAGTGGAAGCCAATATTTCCACAGGCTTGTTCATCCAGTCCCTCTGAGGTTCACACCTGTCCTCAAAAGAACCGGCTGTAACCACCCCAGCACGGCAGGAATGAGCTGTCAGGCAGGGATGACTTTAGGTCAGCCCCAGTTTGGGCTGGATCCACACCACTGACTTAGCGGTAAAAGCCCCGTATCTCATTCCCGCCTCTGTCATTCCCTATCCCCTCACTGTAAATCGCTCGGAAAGGCTCCTCTCTGCACGGGGACTTCACTTCAAGGTGGGGGTGGGAAGGAGAGCGTGCAAGAAAGCGCAGGGCTCTGCAGCCCACACTCTAAACTCACCTTCATTATTTGGTCTGAGTACTGAGAAATGCACGAAGATCAAGTGATTCTACAACTCTGCTAATTGACAAAAGCAACCTTGTCAGAAATTTGCCAGCTACAGATCGGGTCTGTAGGAGAAACATATCCATTCTGGCCCAGTTCCAAATTATCTCTAAGGTCTGTTAACTAATAAAATGATAGTTGCAGAATTTTTGCCAAGAATAATTTTTAAACAGGCTCCACGAACTCTAGTACTAATGTTGTTTTGTGGGCTTTAAATTTAAAACCTTGTGACTTGCTCATGGGATATCCTTTAACTTACTCCTCTTCTAAGAGTGAAATGGCATTAAATCTCGATAAAATTTCTTTGTCAGGCCAAAACAAATAGCCAATCATACAGAACATGTGATTTAACAGATGCAATGGGATTAGTATTTTACAGTAGTAGCACTATGCTTTCTTTGCAATAAAGATAAAAAGTCAAAGAGGAACAAGTGTGCGGCTTTCCTTCTTCCTTTAAATAATACTGTAGGAAGCAATAATAGAAAAAAACCTCTTTCAGCTCTCTTTCCCTCCCACTCATGCCTCCTGCCAATTCTAGTGTAATCAGTCAAAGGAGTGAAATATTGCAACATTTCATTGCTCAAATTGCAGATCTTCACCATTAACACAGAAGTGACAGGCAAATATAAGAGTCAAGTGCTGAGCAGCATGGTTCCTACCCAGCTGTTAGACACATAAATAATAAATGCATACAGTGCCAAAAAGGTACCTCAGGGTGTCTGACATGTGAGTTACCTAATGGAAATAGTTTTAATTTCAGAGATTTACAAAGCTGGTAACTGACAGATCATTACAGGTTTGACTCCTGCTTTGGGCTTATATCCCAGTCCTGAATTTATCTCAGTAAGTCATGATACTATATTCAGCATGTCCAGTGCACATGATCTCTGCTGACAACGCACAGACCTAAAGCCATGCAAGTACTTTTAAAGAATCTTACGGGACAGACAAAAAGCAGTGTCTAATTGCATTTCTGTTCTTACACTCCAGCCTAACTGTAAACAAACAGACAAACCGCTGCTGAAGTGAAGTAGTGAAGTTTCCCTGCCACGGAGGTCGCTGGCAGCATGTTGCATGGCTTTTGGAAAGTAGAGTATCGCTTTGCTAGGAAGTGATGTGCAGGTGTCATCTGCTACAGGCTGGGTCCTACCCTTAAATCCTGTAGAGAAAATCATTCGGCAGAAGAAAGAAAAGAAATGAAGGAGAAAAAACAAGCCTGCCAAACACGGACTATGCCAATCTGGAAAACATCGCTTTAACTATCTGTGAACAGCAGCAAAATTCAACCATCAGAGCCATTTCACGTCTATTACAGCAAAGGAAGAGAACTTTAAGTTATTCTTACCCGGCTATTGGAGGCACCAGTAATACCGATTTCTATCTGGTTTCTATCAGTTTATAGACTCCACTCCTGCTACCAGAACACTTTAATTCCAAACCTGGCTCATGGCAAAGGAAAAAATAAATTTAAAAAA
>VXAC01001923.1:131351-276523 GCA_013399225.1 Rhipidura dahli
GCCCCATCGCGCACTGTGCGCGCCCGCGGCGGCAGCGAAACTCGCCGGCAAAGTTTCTGCCCCGCCGGGCGGGTCGTGCCGGGGCTCCCGGCGCGCAGATCGGGCAGGGGCCGCTGGGCAGAACCCGGGGGAGGCGGCGGGAGCGGGCGGGAGCGGCCCCGGGCAGGGAGCAGAGCCGGGCCCGAGCGCGGCCGCGGGCGGAGGGATGCGGGGGCGGTCGGGAGGCCGGTAGGTGTCACTGTGAAAAGGGAATGAGAGCGAGCTGCAGTGAGAGGGCAGCCGGGTGACAGCCAGACCCTGGGAGGGGGCTCTTTTCCCCTACTCCCCTCGAATTATTTCCTCTTTTTAATAGTTTAAAAGCGAAAAAGAGTAAGAGAAGCGTTAGAATAGTGGTTAGATTCTGTCTCCTGATTGATCCAGGTGTTTTACCGCAGCTTTCAGAAGCTTTTTTGCAGAGATTGGGAGCTGTATTTGTTCAAGCTCAGTTTTCCCCAGGATACACAGCAGTCTGTCCCGTTTGGTGAGATTTGTGCGCTTACAGCAGCGGGACAACACTGAACATTTTACCCAAGGTGTTGGCTCCGTTAAAGCCACAAAGGTTTTCCAAGCAACATCACTTTGGTTCTGGCTTGGGTTTTCCTAGGATGTCTTGAAAGTGTATTCTGTGCTGCTCTGACCTGCTGGCTGCAAACTTCTTTTGAATCAAGATTTTCACTTTTGCAGAGAGAGATGGTCTCTGATCCAGCCAAGGCAGTGTGGGTCGCTCAGCAGCCTACTGTCCCAGCAGTACTTTGAGGGAGCACATCTCGTGATGCACTTGGAGCCATCTCCCACAGCCAGAAGTATGTTAACAAGTAAACAAGTACCCACAATGAATGTGCACATGCTCGGGTTACAGTTTTGTTTCCAGCTATTACACACTCTGGCCATACTAACCAAAGCAGTCAATAATAGTGATGGTGTTATAGCCAGAGAGCAGGGAGTAGCCTGAGTACAGCACCCTGACTAAACACATTTTGTCTGTATATATGGATGTCTTTATGGCCTGTGTCCATCAGTTACTTTGTGTGGAGGCTCATCTGCATGAGTTAGAGTCACACATATTTCAAAGAGTGTCTTCCCAGGCTTCAGTGCCAGGCTAGCAGAGTTAGTGCCTTCTTCAAGCAAGAAATTCCGATATTTTATGGCACTTACTATCCCAGAGGACACAAAAGTATGAGATGGTCCTTCCTCTGAAATGAAAAGTCCAATTTGCAGCTGATGCCAGAAAATAAATGGATCCAGAATTTTTGAAACCTTGATCAACTTCAGATCATGTCTTGAAGATTAATTAGCTGATGCCTTCAGATGAACCAAACTCTCCAGATCATGAGTCCTTAAAAACATTGATGCTTTTCCAGTTCTCCTCCTTAACACAAATAAACTACACAGAAATGTATGAACACTTGCTGTCCTGGAGAGTGGTTTAAACTAAACCCTCAGTTCTCTCCATGGGCAGGCAGTGTATCTGTGAACATGATGCTGCTTATCCTTGAACTGTGGTGCCTCAGTCTGACAGCAGCACCCTGGCAAAAGGAGAAGTCACTTTTCTGCTTTGGAAAATCCCCACAACTAAGTGCAATTAGAGATCACCACAGCAAGCAACAGAAGTGAATCAGCCAATCCTGTGTTCTCCCTCTTGTTGTGATCTACGCAGGGTGATTCAAAGGAAAGTGCACAGAAAACCACAGACCTAATATAAAAAAATTCTCTTCTAGGAGTTTTTGGGGAGATGTCTAATGAGTGGCGATACCAGTCAGAGAAAGAAAAAAGTTACCATGAAATACCAACCCTAGAATATATGATGATTCTGTCCTCCCCATATATTTTTCCTTTAATCAAAAAAAACCAAACCAAAACAAAAAACAAACAAAAACCCAAAAAAAACACCAACTACTTTTTTCCCTTAATAATACTGATTTTCTAGGTAAGAGCATAAATACATTCTCCTTAAAATATAGAAAAAAAAGACCAAAAAGAATATGCTCAAGAATGAATCAGCATCACCATTAAAGTCTCTTGTGTTTGTGAGGGATTTTGTACGTATGGATGCTGCAGAGCCATCTGGCTATCTGCACTTCTTCTTCACATGTGCTAGCTACATTGGAGATAAAAAAGGTAAAATGGAACACTGAGGAAAATTATGGGGCTTTCCAACACTCCCTTATGGACTTTGGGCTTATAAAATAGCAAACGAACTACAAAGAGACAAATGCAAAACTTTAATCTGTGAGATACCATCACACTCATATCTGATAGGCAAAGCCAGAGTATGCTAATTTTAAAAAGCACATTGAAACAAGAACAAGCTTGCCACATTGATTTATTTGTATTTAACATGTGCATATGTGCAGGTCAGAGCATGATAATTAACTTTAAAAAGCAGTTTGAACTTCACAGCTGGGCTAAGAGAAATGGTTAAAGTTTTACTTTAGGTGTTTTGTAAGAGCCTGCATTAGCTTCGAGCAAAACTCATGGAATGGAAATTACTTCTCCCAATTATGAGGTGGGGTTTCAGCATTTACTGGCATGAATCAGCCCTGTGAGTTAAATGAAAAGTATGCAAGACACTTGCTTTCCAGGCTGTGTATTTTGCAGCCTAACATGGGGATGAGGACAAGTAAGTTGGACTGTGCTTTGCAGCTGATTTTTAATCATTCCTGTATTACACAAAGCATAAAATGTGTCGTACAATTTGCTTCTGGTTTTGGTTTCTTGGAGATTTATAACCAAGGGCAGTTATTCCAGGTCACATCACATATGTGAGGACAGAGTCAGGCCCTCAGTCAGAGAAGTTCTGACTCTTGCAAAGTGATCTGAGCAAGCAAATCCCCCTGACCAAAACAAATAGAGCTGATTTTGTTCTATCTATGCATGGTGTTTGCTTCTTACCCAAACAAGTCATCCTAATGGACCCAGGCCTAGCTTTAGACCTAAACACTAACTATAGCCAGGAATAAGAAAGACAAGAGTGGATTTGGATATTTACATAACATATAGACTCGGGGGTTGGCCTTTATGTTTTGTTTTGTTTTGATTTGATTTGTTTTGTTTCCCCTCACTTGGATTTTAAGCTCCTGAGGAAGTGAGCATATTGTAGGAGGCATTAAGACTGGGAGGAACACAGCTTTAAAAGAAGGCAGGAAACAACGATAAAGAGGAGAAAGATAGGTACCATCTGAGAGGCAGCTGGATGGTTTAAGGCAGCACAGTGGAATAGCATCAAATAATTTCACTGGATTGGCTACAACTAGACATTATGAAGAACAACAGGGCTCGATAATCAGATTCTGCTTTGCACACAAGACAAGATGAAGTGCTGGCTATTATAAAGAAAAATGTAGTAAAGGCATGATAAAGTGACCATCAAATGGAATTAATTCCTTCCTTAAAAATCAAAGGAATGCTGTATACAGTAAATGTTCAGATTCCAAGTGATGAGAGAAAATGCTATTAACGACTATTTTCTCTGTCCTCATTTATGAATGTCAAATCACCTTAAAGAAATGCAGGGTTGTTAGGTAGTCTAATTAATTCATCATTGTCTATTTTATTTCTTACCATTACAAGAACTAGGGAAAGTGTGAAATATATCTGCACTTTATTGTAGGAAAGTGTGTTTGTTTTGAAGATGTGCTAATATGAGTAGCAATTTATATTCTTTCTCACAATCAATAATTCAAAGATTCAAGAAACAATAAGAATAAAGCTCCTGGTGATACCACTGTGTGATCAGAGGTGGTGTAAGGTCCTTGGACACAGTGTGTCAATAGCCTTGTTCAGGTGGGTCAGTGTCAGACTGGTCATGAAGAGTGAAGCTGCTTCACCAAGGTCACAGCCTTATAAAACTGCTGGCATGTAACTAACAATGAGCTGTCAAACTGAATTAATCAGTTTGCTTCTTAATGCCTAAGGTTCTGTGAAAGTCCATTTTCAGGAGATAATTTGTCTTTTCAGAGCTTAAGAAAAATTGGTTGCTTAGGATCAGGATTGGTGTAACCACGTTAATGAAGTATTATTACCTGTATAGGAACACAGGGAAAGCATTATGCTCTTAGCTTGATAAAAGTCCAGTTGTCTTGCTAAATAGACTCTTCTCTGAGTGGCTTCCCTGGGAGTCAGTGAGCCAGCACTTCATAGTAACTCTGCCCTTGAAGAGACTGTGATTTGCACAAGGTCGTCATCAACGAAGTCCTTCTGTGCCTGGACACAAGATGTAAGCATATTCCTGGTACTCTACCAGGCCTTCGTGCTTCCCCTTTTCATTAAGGCAACCACATTATTGCTGTTTCTAGGGGAAAGACAGTGTTTTGGTCAGATTTTCCACTTTCTAGTCACTGTGACTAAATGAGGGCAGTGATACAACCAGAGTCACTGTTCTTGCACAAAGCTGGGTTTGAGTTTTTAACAAATCAAACAAGTCATCCTTATTTTGCAAGTTGATGAGTAAGAATATGTATATTGAAGACTTGAATGAAAGAAAGGAAGAGGTTGTTGATGCACCAAGGATGGCTTCAGGCCAAGCAAGCTGCAAATAGAAGAAAGCACAAATGCACAGAGGATGCAACAACATGTAATCTGTGCATTGGAAGTACTTGGAATGAAGGCCACGTGGTGCAAGGTTTTCTGTAAACACACGGGGAAGTAAGGCAGCAGCAGTTATGGAGCTATTTATCCAAGACAAATAGAGATAGGAGGGGAAAGGAGGGGAGGAGATTACTGTGTGGTAGAGGGGCAGTGACACAGCCCTGGGCATCATGGCCATTTCCAGTACGTGCCACTCTCCAGCCTGGTACTTGATCCATTGCTGCATCTACGGGGCTCACAGCATTCAAGGGAGACCTCTCACTCTATTGGAAGGAAGTTTTGGAAAAATGTCTTTTTGTCATTGATTCAGCTACTTCAGTGTTTATAGAGCATTAGGGGAATTAGTGGGCTTTTTAAAATAAATTAAGAAAAATAAGGCTTATGTTTTGGTTTTTTTTCAAATTCGTTGTAGGTTTGAAACACACTCCTACAAGCCTGATTATGTAAAACTAGTTACTCCCAGTCTGCTCCCAGATAACATATTTCCCACCATCCTTCATCTTCAAATCAAGAATAATGACTGCATACCTTACAGTCTTCGATTTGTTTTGTTCTCTGTAAGCACAGACTAAGCTTTACTGATGGTATTTGCTAGCTAATTGCTCACTAGATATTGTTTGCATTCTGCAGGCTGTTACTTTAGAAGAGCAGCAGAAGGACCATTCTGTATATGCCTTGTTCTTCCCTAAGCATGACCTCTTGGCCACTGTCCCATTTGCTCTCCCTAAGGAAGTTTTTGCCATGCAGAGGAAATAAAAGAACTTGTGTCTCCAGATGAAGAGCAAAACTACTGAAAAAGTTTGTAATTTGAAGCATGCATGACAAGCAGAGCATTGACTGAAGCAATCTGAATAATGCCTGCTGTCCCCTGGAGATGTCAAAAGATAGGGGACCAGAGAATGCTGAGGTATGGAATTGGCCTCAGAGATATCTCCTCTCCTACTAATCAAGGCTGATCCTTTTGCCTTATGTCCTAGCTCTCAGTGGAGTTGGGATTTTAAACTATATCTCTCAAGTAACCCTGTATGACCATTCTTCCACTTTCTTGAGGAAACCAAAGAAGCATTGGCTATTTTAATGTAAATTCAAGGTACCCTGTAATTTCCCCAAGGTGGAAAACATTGAGGTGCTATACAATTCAAGTTGTAACTCTTTACCACAAGGTTAAGGAATGCATTCTTGCTTCCAGCAAACTGATCCCCATTTCTCAGGCTGTCATGTTGCCATGATGCAAGGTTTGTCTATGGAATTAGCATGGTACAGGTGGGGTTGTGCTGATGTTTTAGGTGTAATACTGAAAATTTTTGTTCTTTGTTGTATTCTTCTGAGCATTCTTCTGATCTCTGCTAAAGAAGATAAAATTGAAGCTGTGCTTTTGATTGTGTTCTCTGCTGTATTCTTGACTGTGTAAAGTCTCAGGAACCTTTGTCAAGGTAGGAACCTTTGTCACAGGTGCCTCCAAATGTTCCTGATCCCATGGGGATGGGAGCTCTGTTTTCCTTTTTTTCACTGTCAGTGCATTAGATGTTAGGAGAGGCTCTTAAGAAATGCTTTTTGCAGTATATTAAGTTGTCATACTTCAGTCATCAAAACCCTTATTGAAAGCTACCCCACGGTATTCATTAGGACATGTTGCATGAAAAGTCTGAGCAAACTCTTGGCCTGGATGGTAGAAGCTGATGGAGGCAGTGTGTGTTCAGTGGGGTTTACAGGTTCTGAGTCCTTTGTGTGGTTTTTGGGACAACCAGGATATGGGTTAATTTAAAATAACATTAAGTCATCAGCTTAAAATCAAATTGTATTAGTTAAAAAAAGGACTTAGAAGTAGTCATAGACTCTGACCTATGTATTTATTGGCTACTGTGGATTGGAAATACATTTTATTGCTATTATTTTATTGGTTGCCTAGTCAAAGTTAGCACAGGCTTCATGGAAGCACTTGATGCACCCGAAATACCATATCGCAGCTCACATTGTGAACCAAGCCTCAGGATATCCTATCATACTGAAAAGTTTCTGTTGCTTTAATTTAAAGTGAGCCTATGCTTAATTTTTTTCTTTTTAGCAACATAAACATTCCACTAAATATTTATCTTTTTTATCTTAATGGCTCCAGAACATCTGTTAATTGAATCTTTATTTGGATCTATTTGCAGTAGTTTGTTTTAAAACAAAAAAGATTAAAAAAATACATATAGTCTGGATGGCAGCCAGAACACAGTATTTTCTCCAAAATTACACCTTTTTAACTTAAATTCAATTTATTTATTGCCCATTATTTAAAGTCAATTAGGAGTAAAAAAAGTCAAAAGACAAACACTCTATTGATACAAAGTATTTATTAAAAACTTCATTATTTGTCATTTTGCCATCTCTAACATTTAAAACACTTACTTGTACTACTTCAAATTTATCTTAATGTATTTCCAAAGTACCATGGAATTGGACATAAACATTCTCAGTAATATTTGAATGTACTCTTGGCTGTTTATTCCTTACAGCTTACTTATATTACAAAAACTTCCAGAAATCAGTTAAATCTTTTTTGCCAACATCAATAAATATGTGTATAATACATACTTGCTCTTTGATTTATGTACATTCAACTTAATTTAGCAATTGCCAAACAATAGTCATTAAAATGTTCTAAAAATTAGTTCCTTATCCTAATTGTTAAAAAAAAAAATGTTTTTAAGACAGGTTTTTCCTCTTAAGTATTAGAGAAGCAGAGGAAGCATAGAGAAGGAAAAGTTAGTGCACCACATTATGACTGTAATATCATGCACAGAGTATTTTTCTTTGTAATTATTTTTCTTTCCAGGGTAAATGTTGAGGGTTTTTTTCTGAACATTAATTTACCCTGTAAATTATCATAGACCAAATAAATTTTTGTAAATCTCTAAATTTTGCCATAAGAGGGCATTATTCATGCACTTAGACTAGAAAATGCATCTCAATATACACACATATCTTATAGGAAATGGTAATTACCTACACCCATGCACCAATGGAGTAAAAAACGTTCATTCTTCTGTAATTAGGAATACCTGAAAGGACTTACTGGGACAGGGATAGTTCACTGTCCTGTGTTCTCTTCCTATATAGCCTGAAGATACAAGGGAAGATAAAAGAAAAGGCAAAGTACTGCTTTTTCTGTTTGGAAATTACCACATAAGACACCAAAGCCAAAAGTTGGTGGTTTGACCTGTGGACAAAATTCAGAAAGTATACCAAGGCTGGGTTAGCATTAAGCACTTGTTCATGCCCTCCAAGAAAATGAAAGCTAAAGAGTTAGAACACGTGTAAGACAACAAGAATCCTTAAGTTCCTGCTGTGAATAAAAAAAATAGAAATGTACTTAATTCTGAGCCTCTAACATTTTTTATGAGTGATGTAAATTACAAGAATGGGATAAATACAGAGATGTGCCATATCAAAATATGCATCTCAGAAACCTTTAAGATAGAAAAACATTATCTTTTCTCTGCTCTCCACCAAAAAATTCAGAGTAGAACTTAGACCCCAAAACATAACGGAATGGCTTCTGCTAATGTTGGTGAATGTTAGATTGTTTCCCAGAAAGATAGAAAATCTTCATTCTGGAATAAGAAGCAAACAAAGAATGCACACTAAGTGGGGCTTTCAGAGCCCTGAAATCTGTTATCATGCAAGCTGCATTTCTGCTCTTGAACAGAGATGCACTCAGGAGTGCACACCCTGGGTGTCTTGGGCAGGGATTGTCAATACCTCACCCTGTGCTTCTTCTGTCAGGTACTGAAAATGTCTCTAGAAAAGGACTTTCTTGTTTCAGCCTCATCCACCCCAATGACCAATGAATTCTTTCAATTCTGAGTCTCTCAGAACATAATTTTCTGATTGAATATTATTCAGCATCTACAAAGGATGTATTTCATTGTCCTTTTTCCTGGAATTATGTACTATATCACATGATCACTACCTTTAAATCCATTTCACTGACAGCTATAAGGAAAAACAATTTGACAAGCAAAATATAAATTGCTTTCAGATATGTTTTGGGTATTCTCCAGCTTGTAAGGTTTTCTGTTTTTTTTTCCATTGGCTTATACCAGAAATGAGCAGAGATCCAGCAGTAATCTCTTATTTGCAGAAACTGGTAGTTGAAATGTAGAACTGAATTTGGTCATTTTATTATCTGTGCAGTTTTATTAAGAACAATTAATATCAAAAGAATCCTGTAGGGGAATGATTTCTGTGCTTTGAATTTCAACCCACTTCATCACTGCATGGACATTACATTAAGAGTTGAAAAGCCAGAACTTCTGTTGGCACAAAAAATATTATTCTGGTGAAGCCAGTAAGTTCACTGAGTTATGAACTGACAAATAATTTATGTTAACACCTGCATACCTTTTTAAGAACTCAATACATTTCCCATGGCAATAAAACCTCAGTATCTATAATGGAATTCCTGCTGTTAGAGATGAAAATCATATCAATTAAATTTTGCATCTACAACCAAGGATTTTTTATCTTTTTCTTCCATCTGCTTTAGGAAAAATGACAGGAGTTTTGTAAAATTCATCAGATAACAAACTCTTGGAATGAAGGACTACAGCCCGGATAAATTCCAGCGTTTGAGTTGATGTCTTTATTTGGAGCAGGTTGAAATCAAAGGGCTCCATGACTGGCTGCTTTTGGGAGTGCTGTCCTTGCTCCACTTGTGGAATGACTAGTGGAGCTGCTTGTGTGGATTTACACATATGCCTGAACAAAATTTTAAGATTTTTATTTGTAATTTTTTTTGTGCATACCAGCAGCTGCTCCTCCAAAATTCTTCCTATAGTTTTTTTTTTTTTTTTTTTTTTAAATGTTTGTTGACACTGCTGTGATTCTAATTGTTACCTACATACTTGAGGATCAAAAACAATAGATGGCAAGTGGAGCTCAGTTGGAGAGGGGTGTCCAGTAGTGTTTGTACCTGTTTGTGAGCAGGGAGCCTTCTGCTGGGGAACCTCCTTTATATTGCTAGAAGGTTTACGTTACCTTGCACTGGCAATAATTGTAATAAAATGGCAGTGTGCCTCTTCTGTTGTTTTAGTTCTCTATCAGAAACATTGTGCATCCTGGGAGCACACATTAGCTACATGTTTCAAGGGGGTTTCAGTACTTTTCCACTATGGGTTTCAAGGTTTTTTTTCCAGTACCTTTAAACTCACAATTGCTTTGTGAAATGTTATTTTAGGCAGTTTATTAGATTTCTTTTTTTGTTTGGTTTTTTTTTTTTTGAAAACAAGCAGGGTAGTCATTTATGAAAGAACTGTTACTTCTTAGAAGAAAATATCTGATATCACTTCAAGAGACACTGGCTTCCACAGGCTAGCACAGTTTCCTTCAGTCTCTTCTGTGTAATTGCTCTAAGGGAAAGCTGAAGCCGTAATGAAGCTGAAAGCTGAAGCTTCTAACTTGTACCCCCATCTCCCATTCTCTTATTTCTACCTGGAACTAGTATTCTAGTAAAACTAGTATTGATAGTTTTATTCAGTCTGGATCTGGTGAAAAAGCAAAATGAGACTCTAAAGAAGTATCCTATTCACTGTTGTGGTTCTGGACTAAAAGCAAGCAAACAAACAAATAAACAAACTTTTCCCCAACACACTCCCCCAGCAAAAGCCTGATATATATGTACAACTCTGAAGTTTCTTCTGTGATCATGACAGTTAATTCCTGTGTGTCACAACTTCACCTCTCTTCCTATGTGCCTTGGCTTTACCTCCCACAGAAAAGGAGAAAGGAGATTCCCTCTCTTGCATTCTTTCTCCCGCTTCTCTACTTGAATAGGAAACTCTTCAGAAAGGATCTGTCTCTCAATGCCTTTTTCACCTAATGCTATATTGCCTTTAGGTGGTTTTCTAAAGCTTATCGTTTATGACTCGAGGAAAACTGAAAAGCTTTTAAGAAGCCATCAGCAACATCCAGTAACACCAGGGCATACCTGTGTTTTGGATGTCGTACCAACCGACTTTATCAGAGACAGTGTCACACATTTGCTGTATTTGTGTGAGACATCCTTTCAAACCCAGAGAAGGCATGAAGTTGGCAACCTGGCTAAACTTGGAAGGGGTCATTGCAGGAAAAAAAAAGAATATTTAGCACGACTATTTTCTATCCCATTCCAACTCTATCTGTAAGCATCCAAAGAACAACTGTCGTATGTAAAAGTCCCCAAACCTATTAAAGTGCAAATTAATATTTGTGAGCTCTCTCAAACAGCTACAGAATTCATTCATGCTTATCTTCATCTTTGGGTAATGACTAGTTAAAAATATTTTTGAATAATGAAGGCATTGTCAAAAATCAAGTCTATTCACAAAAGGTGCTTGAAAAGAAAATGATGCTCAAGTTGTTGAATACATTTTTCATTCTGAATAGTTTGTTAGACTATTTGCATCTGAGGGAGAATGTTGATTTCCTAGGTTTTAAAATACAGGTTCACTTTGTAAATATTTAAAAATGCTAATTTTATCTTCGTATCATAGAAACTAAGTTTGGACAATAATCTTTTAAGGCATCTTTGTTAATGAGGAGGTATTTTGAAATCTCTGCTGACTACTTCACACCTTGTTTGGTGGTTTACACAGGTGCAGGGTGATGCAAGTTGCAATCAAAATAGAATGATTTAACTTTTAAGGTGTTTTTTATGTTCCCTTTGCACAATTGCAACACATGAAAAATATGTATGGCACAGAAACAGAGAATTTGTATACAGATCATCTGTTTTCAGTAAGCAGCTCCCCCCTCTTACATGCAGTCTAAACAAAACTGATTTTTATAAGGGATATTGTAGTATGAGGGAATAAAAAAAAATTCTGTTTTGGTTTTTTAATCACTTAGATTCCCTTTAGAGGTAATATCACCTTTTATTAGTAAAAAAATAAACTGCAAATAACAGCATCAAATAGAACTCAGAGTAAAAGTTCACTTTCTGAAAAAAATCACAAACATAATATCTACTCATCATCATAAGCTCCAGAGAATTAGAATTAAAGTATGTTTTATTAGCATTTGCAGATCTGCAAAGAACATCAATATCAAATGACCAATAAAGCTTTTATTTTTTTAATCTCTAATCAAAAGAATTTCAAAACTTTTGTTATTTAAAATGTACAGAGAATCCCAGACACTAAAATGTTCAATTTTTTCAATTTTGTTTCATGCTCCGTTTTTTTTTAAGGTCAACATTTTCTTTAGAAATTTCTCTCTGAGGGTGAATCAAAATCTTCAAAGCTATCAAAGCTGTTGCTCTACATTAGTAAACTTGTACTTTATAGGAAACAGCTGAAAGTGTTTTTTTTCTTTCTTCTCATCTGCCTAAGTTGTAGGTTTTATCAGAGCATCACATAAAAATTTGGTTATCTGCTGAGGGTTGTTTAAATTAAAAAATTATACTATATATTACATCATCATATCGTACCATATTAAAATATATCCTGCATAATATAATCTGACATAAAGGTTTCTGTGTAAGTAATATTCCTATTAGCACGTGCTACTCACCTGCAGTCACTGAAATTATCCCGTTGACACCTTTGTCACATGTAAAGTGAATTTAACTAAACTGCAGAATTGCTGCAGGATTTAGGTCTGCAAGGATTTAATCTTGTTCAATCCCCTTTAAACGTGGGACTAACTCGAGTTAAATCCAACCTCAAAGTAAGATCATGCTGCTCCTTATCCCATCAGCTCTTGAAGATCTCCAAGGGCTGATGTTCAATCACCTGAGCAGACTGCTGGGGGAGGTGCCAATAGGCACCCTTGCAGCAAAGAATTCTTCCTCCTGTCCAAACTGCACTTTTCTTATTCCAGTCCTTCCTTTCCTTGATCACCCCTTGTCCTTTCACTGTTCTTATGGAAGAATAATCTGCCCCTGTCTTTGCAACTTCCTTTTCTGTAGTCAAGCCTGCTCTTTGATCCCCTTTTTCTGTCCTATTTTCTAGTCCTCTTTGCTCTTCCTTGCCTTTAAGCCAGGATTTGGGTGTCAAACTTTGGTCAATTCTTATCATGGGCTAATGGCCATGAGACAAAGCTCAGGACAGCATGTGAGGTGGGAGGAAACAAGATTTTCTCTTTCGTATACAAACAGCAATAGGGGATTAATGAATCCGTGACTAAGTGGGCATGAAGCAGGAGAGAAAGAGCCAGCACAGTTGCCCAATCTGTGCACAAAAAGGCAGCTGCAGCAGAGAGTTAAACTTTCTAGGAGTCATTTTTAAATACGTGTTTGAATTTGTAATTGAGGGCTGCTGTTCATAGCACAAGAGTATGTATGAATAGTCCATGAATGAATACCTCACTGGCAATCTGGCCAGCTTTGTGTAAGGGAAGTGAACTGATGAATGTATACCATATGTTTAGATTGTGCAAGTGGGTGCAATCCTCAGAGACTTCAGAGAAGCTGTCCTTGTTTACACCAGCAAGGAGCTAGCTTTGTGCATATCATTTTCAGCTGAATAAATGCAGATGTTAACTTTATACAGAATTTACAGAGTTTCAGGTTACCTTTGTTAAACAAGGCAAATAGCCCACAAGTTTGGATTTGGCAGCACTTCTCTGCATGGCTGTCTGAGAAGAGACATAGGTTTGGAAGTGAATGTGGCATTTTTTGAGGCTTTGAAAAAAACAAATGTTCATATGTCCTACTGTAACAGAACTCCTCCAAGGAAGAGAAAATAAGGAAATTAAATGAGGATATATGGAACCTGAAACAGTGAAATATGACAGGATAATGTGTGTACCTGAAACTTCACAAATTGCATGCCTCCCTTTGGCCAAAATACATGAGTAACTGCATCACCTACAGCACTGGCATCCTGTGGATGCTCCAGTTTACCAATAGCCAGCTGAATTTTCTTCAAGTCTGCATTCAATTTATTTACACCCATTACAGAAAATTTGGGCCTTCCTGCAGATACTGCCATTATCTGATGACAGATGCCATAATACAATTTTGACTTGTGTTTAATAAGTCCAGCAATCTTGCTGAAGTCAGTGTGAAGGCTCACAAAATTTAAGTGCTGCCCAGAGCAGAAAAAGGGTTGTAAGGACCAAATGTTTAGTTATTTAACTGCACTGGCAAGATTTTAAAGCCCTTGAGGGCATTTCAATTAAACATGAAAAAAATACTCAACATGATGATATATTTATTTCATTACATTAGTATATGGTGTATTAAACCTGGCTGACTTTTTCAGCAGTATTTGCAAACAGGTCTCTGATAAACAGCAAATGAATGATACTGCTGACAACAACCCAATCAGGCAAATGTCTTTTGATACAAACTATCACAGACAAAATTTCCTGGTGCTACATGTGCCAGCTTGAATGACTGATGGATCTGGATGCCAAGGCTCATTGTAACTTCAGAAAAAAAGTAGGTAAAGATGTAGCTTGTATCTTTATTATCATGTTTATGCTGATCAGTACAGTATCATTACTTGAAGATTGTTATGACTCATTCTCTGATGTTTGTTTGCTGTTTATTTATCAGTAACATCTGTAAATGCAATCAACTCAGTTGTAAAGTATATAAAGAATCAAAATCTGGTTTTGTTTCAATATGTTGTGAGATTAAAATTTTAGCCCTGGTGCTAGGGCTCTGCACATACTGACTAAATAAAAATCCCAAGGCCTGTGTCCTATAGAAGGTTTGAGTAGCTTGGCAGGGTGAATCCTCCAGGCGTTTTGTTCTATGATCATACTGATCTAAAAGTTATTGTGGAAAAAAATAATTATTCCACAATGCAAGAGACTTTTCCACTGACATTTGCTGTGACAGGGGGAAAAAATAATCTCTCTTAAGCAGTCAACAGATTTTTCTGCAATATCATGTGCTTCTCTTCCCACTTTCTCTTTATTTGCACACTGGAATAAATTTTCTAGGCTGACAGGATTCACTAATGAAGATAAAGGCATTCAGATCTGTGAAGTTCGCTGTGGTTTTTCTCTCTCTACTTTTCCTGCTAATAGGAGTTCAGTTCCAGCCTGAGTTACAGGGTTAGAGACAGCTCTGCATGCCAAGCAGGAACACGCTGTATCCATTTGTGTTTTTAAATAATTGCACTGTGTCTTTGACTTTAGTTGCCTTGATGGAAACTTCCTGTTCTGGTAGCCAGTACACCATACAATTTCTATAAGTCCCTCTCTTTGATCTTCTCTTCAAACTACACCGTATTCTGGTTTTCCAGCTAAAATTAGCTATCCAACTGGCATCCCTGCTCTTTCTTACAGTTCTTTAAAAACGTTCACCCTCAATTTAAATGCTGACTTTAATAAGCCAATGTAAATTACTCTATTACTGCTATTTTATTTTTACAGTACTCTGAACTTCTTCCTCCTTTGGAAAAAAATTCTACATTTTGCATCTTCATATTTCATGTTTTCAGTACTATATTCTCTGTTCCTGAATGAACGTTGTTACACTATGGACTACAATAGTTACACCCATTAGCTGCAAAAGTAGAAAGTATGTCACTGATCTCTCGTTAAGTGATCAGTATCCATCCTCACTTCCTTCTACACCAAAGTGAATCAATTGAACCTAATGAGGAGTGATAACACTGCACACCCTGTGCAGGGGAATGGTAATTCCTGCCAAAGCTCTTTTTAGAACTTTGGAGGAGCTATATCAATAAGAACTCAAAGCAGGGTAGTGAAATATTCAGATAGTGTGGGAATTATCTCCAGTCTCCCTTACGGCAAAAGCAAGCATCTACTCTTTCTTCTCAGTTCTAATTCACATAAAAAAGGAAAAGACCAATGTCTCTGAAAAAATAACATAAATGTATGCCTTCATTGTCCAGGAAAAAGATGTATGACCATAAAATGGGGGATTCTGGCACTGTGGTTACAGTTTGATTCAACTGAGTGCTGAATTCAAGTATAGAGTTTCTGGAAAAAGTACATTTTTCAACTAAAATAGAAAACAGTATTTGCAGCATATAGGAGCCCAGTGAGCACCAGCACAGTCCTGCAACACCCATGAAATTAGTCACATCAAGACATCCCCTGCCTTGTTAATGTGGAAACTTTTAGATTGAGTTCTTAAGCCTCTCTCCCAGTTTTTGGCTGAGCTTTTTTTCAACAGACAATGAAACTTCCAGAATTTCAGACTGCTGAGAGTGCTGTTGTTTTCCTCAGATGTCTCGAGGCAAAGAGGTATAAGTCAGCTCTTGGTACTTTTCTTGGGAAATACAGCCAAGGCAGTTGCAAATGTGGATGCCATATAACTGTAAAAATGTGACATAGAAAAAATCTCCTTTACCAGACACTACCTATAGGGAAGTCTAGTGCTGCCTAATCCTCTTCATAGGGCCACACCTGAATGTAGCCATGTATGAGTACTACAGTACAAGCTGCTGTAGTACTTCATCACCTGAATGTCTCTCTTCCATCTCTGAAATACAAAAGGTAATTTCAACAATGAAATCTCTCTTATAAAGTCATATAGTTATCATCAGGACTGCTTAGCATATTGTGACTTCTGGTAGTCTCACAGGTTTTAAACACACTGGACCACTTCTATAATTCTTTTAATCTCACTGATACAAAAGTTTTATGGAAAGAAGAGCTCAGAGCCTGTCAGTGGTTGAGAAGGTAAATAAAATATGAAGAATTTTAAGGAAAAGAAATAAAAAAAAATTAAAACCCATGATTAAGCTAATGTACGATTCCTTGTTTCATTATCTGTTTACCTTGGTATTTCAAAAAAAAGGAACAAGGGGCAATCACGTTGAATGAAGATGTAAAACAACTTTCACAAAAGCAACAGCTGAGCAGGTTGGACCTCCTCAGCCTACAAAAGAGAAAGTTTATGAGTATGATAGCGATCAGCAAAATAATTAGTGCCATAGAAAAGGTAGATAGGGATCTATTCATGTTTTTTTCCAGCACAAACTCCATCAGATGGTCCCCTTCTATTACCATCTGAGAGTACAAAATATCAAAACAAACAAAAAGGAGTGATTCTTCATGCAACAGGTTTTATGACTGCATAGTTCTTTGCCAAAAGATGCTTTGTTTGCAAAACATTTGTATGGATTAACAGATAGATTGAAGGAACACTTATAAATAAATCTGAAAGTAGATGGAGGCAAACAGAGGATTATGGGTGAAATATCATAGCAGCTTGGTCTGATTCTCTTTTTCCTGGTATTTCCACAAGTGGATATTTCTGGACATATTGCTGGTCTAGATGGACTCTCAGAGCAGTGTGACTGATTTTATATGTGAGGAAAACTATCACAAAAAACATGTCTTAGAAGTACATCCCTGCGGTGATTCTGCCATGAAAGAATATGGATTTCCTTGCTCTCTGGAATTTAGAGAAGAAGAGGAGGTGTAAAGTGGGGATAATAACTTATGTCTCAACATGTGTGACCAGAAAGCTTTCCATATGGAAAGGGATCACTTTTCTTGCATTTCATTTTGTTGTCTTAAGAGGACCAATTTAGTTATAGAAGCCTAGCATGGCATGCCCGGGGATATTGACTCATACCGCAGGCAGACATATGGAAGCTCTGAAAATGAGGATTAATAAGTAAGTCTTCTTCAAACTTAGTAATTAAATTGATCTTACTGTCTTCTGGTAGTTTGGGGATGATCCATAAAGCTGGATGAGACATAAATTTGATCATGTGCCATCATTAAGTACCCTATAATTTATTTAAGGTCTGATCTTGAGAAATGAAAACACTTCTGCAACATCTGAAGACTTGCAAAATTGTAGGGCTTAACACTTAGCCAAATTGGTGATTAGCAAGAACAGAGAAGTTAGCCTTATGGTCCTGGGCAAATTCCCACTAATTGAAAGTACTGTGTGTAGTGGTGCCTACATTTTCCCCCTGGTTTGGTATGGATACAAAAATTCTCAAACCTCCTCTCAGAAAAATAGTGTGCTAAGGTAGAAAAATTCATGTTTCATGCCCTATCTGTGGGTGTAGTCCAACAAAACTACAGTGATAGCACAGCTACAGAACTATATTTCCTCGATAACCACCAAGTGTAATGCACTGATTTTGTATAAGGGATCAAAACAAACAATGATTTTTTTCTCATGTATCTAATATACAGACAGATAAATAGGTTCCTCTGAGTGGCTTAGCATCATAGGCTGTGACAATAGACGTGTATTTTGAGTATGAAAGAATAACTTTTTTTTATACAGCTCATAAGCTGTATGAGCTTTTGGCAGGGGAATGCCGGAATAAAGTTCTATTATAAAGAAGGAGGAATCCTCACATCCAAATAAAGGTCATTTATTGAACTTTCCCATAATTGGATGGGACAAAGAATTAAATCACTTCCCCCAAAATGTGGTGGAAGATTTTTTCTACATGCTCATGAGAGGATGTATAAGATCTGCAGATGATGGGTTATATCTCCCATATTGGCAGCTTTAGTATCTTGACTGTAGACAGTACAGTCAGCAAGGTCAGTGGGGTGATGTCAGTTTACTCCTAATGAAGTCTGAGTATGATTTTTAGAGCCTTTGAGATCTGTTGGGACTGTGAACACAGACATATTTCCCATAACTCTGAATATTTTAAAAAGCTCTTCTGGATAAAACACTGCCATAATATAAAAAAATATTAGGAGATGGCAACAGTTATTAAAAAAATTTGCCCTTTTATAGAAGCCACCTCTGGAGCCTTGTGACTGTCAAAATAAGATCTAAGATCTTTCAGGCCAAAATTTCTCAGCAAGCCCATGTACAGTCCTAATCATTGCATCAGACAGTGGGATGTATGCAGATTTCTGATAGTGCAGGGGAAGGGGATCTGTCCCATGGCTGTGAGAGGAGCCCAGCAGCTTTTTCCTGCCTGACTCAGCACAGGTTTCCATGGCAGTCTGGGCTCCAGTGCTGGGAATGCCAGAGTTGAACAAAAAAGAATGATTTTACAATACCCCCTTACTCCACTGCTGTGTCTAACCCTTGCATTTCTCACTTCTGTCTGTTGGCAGCAAGCACTGATATAGATTTGAACTTTCAAGCTGGAATTGTTTCTGTTAACAAAGACAGTTCTCTGTACCAGGCAGCTCTTAGGGGGAAAAAAAATCATAGTTCTACATACTCAAATCCTTTCTGTCTCATAGAGATGCAAAAAGATTCCAAGATGCTTTATCATACACCGCTGTGCTTGACCATGTGCATTCTTTGAAATGTTTGGCTGTAAGGTGTCTGTCAATTGCTAAAAGCCCATTTCTGCTTGGTGGTTGTGCTTGGTTCACCATGAAAAATCACAGTGAATACTTAAAGCTTAAAGGTTATTAGTAGTTCTTGTGTTTTATTTCGCTAAGGATTAAATTTTCACTGAGTTCCCCTTCTATTCCAGAAACAGATTATTAACTCTGCCAAAACCTGTATCCTGTGCTTATTTCCACTTAATAGAGAACTAAAATTTGTCTCTTTTTACTACCCTTCTGCAGCACTTTATGGTTCTGAGCATAGATTGAATACATTGGGTTGATAGGAATAAACTATGTAATACTTGACTCTCTTAGAATCACAGATTCATAGAATGGTTGAGTTAGAAAGGACCTTAAAGATCTAGTTCCAAGCCTTTGCAATGAGCAGGGACACCTTCCACTAGACCAGTCTGCTCAAAGTCCTGTCCAACCTGGCCTATGGGGCACCCACAACTTCTCTAGGCAACCTATTCAAGAGTCTTTCCAATCTAACAGGGAAGAATTTCTTCCTTAGATCTAATCTGAACCTGCCATCTTGCAGTTTGAAGCCATTTCCCTTTGTCCTGTCACTATATGCCCATGTAAAAAGTCCCTCTCCAGCTCTCTTGTAGCCCCATTTAGATACTGGAAGATGCTCCAAGGTCTTCCTGAAGCCTTCTCCAGGCTGAACAATCTCAACTTTCTCAGCCTGTCTTCAGAGGAGTGGTGGTCCAGCCCTATGGTTTTCTTTCACTAGGATTAGATTTTTATGTTCTTATCTCTCTGAGATAATAATTTCAGTTTGTTTTGTTTTGTTTTGTTTTCCAAAGGAGTGTGATTTACATTTCTGCCCTGTCATAAATAAGATGGTTTTTTTATATAAGTTGGCATGGCATGGTCATTATCCTCAGTAATGCTGCACAGCTGTATCTGAGGATGTGTTATGAAGGTAATGGGATTGTGCAGGTGTTAACAAAGGAGAAGTATAAGGGTAATAGAGAAAGAGAAATATGTCTGCTGGATATTTATGAATACGCTGAAGAGCACAGACAAACTTCCAGAGCATTACTGAAGTCTGGGGACAGGAGCAGGTGAAATAGCTGGGATATTTGATATGGCAACAATGACAGCCTTCACAAGTTAAAATAAAATTGAATTTAAAAGTAAAAATAGTAATTAAAAATTGGCTTGAATATCTGAAGCATTGGTGTCTGCTTGGGTTAAAATGATTACTGGTCGTTACCTCAGCAACATGTTCTAAATTGGTGTTCCCTGTGCTTTTGACAGCAAATTTATTTGTAGTCAGGAATTCAGTTTCCAATATAAAGGGATGAAGTTTTTGAACTCTCTTAGCTAACAGACCTATTGTTTGTGTAAATGTTGATGGGATTGTCTCCTCCTTTCCTAGTACAATAATTGCATTTGTTTAAAAGCTCCACAGAACTTCAAAAACTCACACGCCAAACAAAATGAAAATGGTTCTGTGACCTTGTTAACCCACTTAAACTGACGTCTGTTATTACCAGTTCTCTTTATGCTTAAGGGAAATGCTTCTTTTTTTCTTCTGCAAACAGTTGTTACATCTTATGTCAAGACAGTTGTTCAATGTCCAAATAAAGAGGAAGCCTGATTTTATGGCATGAGTCACTGATCCTATGATGCAAGTGCTGTGCTTTTATTTGGGGCTGGGAATTTTGAAGGGTAAGTCACTGAGCCCAGCATCAAACTTTGTATCCAGTAAATGTGTGGGGACACTGGACATGACATAGACAAGAAAGACCAGTGACATCTGTTTTGATATTTTCCACTCATGATAGCAAAAAAGGTCATACTCTTTTTCTAGTAATAATTAGGGTCACAATAAGTTTCTGTTACTGTGTTGAACTTTGTCATGTTAGCTAAGTTTAATGAATCCTAAATAGACTTGTAAAAATATTGAAAGTTCTTCAGTGTTTTGGAATTTTCATTTTGGATTTTATTTGCCCTGAGGGATATAGGACTTTTTTTTTTTTTCCTAAAACACAGATGTGAAATTCTTTGTGTCACTACAAGTATTAAAATGGTAATATTTTATTTTTCATATTTCTGATTTTTTCTTTTTCTTAGATAAAATAGAAACTGTGGTGAGGACTGTAATCATTTGTTGTCTGTTATCTTGTGGTTTTTGATTGATCATTTAGCTGAGAGATTTTCAAGTGCTGTGTAGACATGCAGAGCTACTACCAAAGCACTTAATGGGATTTTCAGCAGTTTCTGACTTACCCTGATTTCACTGGGAGATAGGACCATCCTGCTAGGCATCTCTAGGCCACCAGAAATTGATTTGTTTTCACATTCTTCTGCCAAAAATGTGTTATAAACCTTGGCCTTTGATCCTTACTACTGAAGGTATTTAATCTCATTATATTTACACACTATTGCACAGGGAATTTGAATCAAGTCTCTCTTGGGAGACCGTTCTTTAATTTATTCTTTATATTTCTGTATTCTTCTTCCATGTGCTTTTCTTGGGATGCTAGCAACTACTAATCCTGCTTAAAAGTCTGGGGCAACTCCAAGGAAAGTACCTTCTTTCTCTCTCTAATTGCCTTTTTGCCTCACCCTTTCCAGATAATTAATAAGGTGGGGAGGTAAGAGTGATTCCCGTGGCCTTTCCCAGCAGAGGAAGACCAACAGCTAAGTTGTTAAATAACCTTCACCTCATCAGGATGTAAGCAGAAGAGCTCATCTGGGCATTTTTCAGAGGACCAAGTGAAGAAATTATCAGTAATCTGAGGAGTTGCAGCTACATCTGGTGATCATGTACTGTGTAGGTGACTGGAAGATTGAGTCTCCCTGCCTCTCTACCTCCCTCCAGCTACTTCACGCTGCTGTATTTGCCTCTGTTAGACTGCTAAACAGAAAATCTTCTGTGAAAGAGAGGCAGGGACTTTCTGCTCCTCTCCTCTCCTCTCCTCTTCACACTTCTGCTAGTCAGGGATGTGCTCAGAAACTCTGAATATCTCTGCACTTCCAAAGTCTGTCCAAGGGCTTCTTCTCCCATGGAGGAATGCTGTGCTTCAGTATGTGTATGTGTAGACAGTATGTGTAGCTTCACTGGGGAAGTGCTACTATAGCTTCCATCAAAACTAATCCTTAATCTTTACCATTTCTAATTCATCATATGCAAATATATGCTAAAGTCTAAAAGTTTGCTTGAATTACTGTGCTACGTCTCTAGAAGGAGATAATGGTAGGGTGATAAAGGGCAAGGGGAGGGTGCTGTTATGGAATTTTTTACCTCATTACAAAGCAGCTGACAAGACTGCAGAGGTTATTCTGGCTCTTTTGACATACCCAGCTGTGAATAGCCACTTCATACTCACTCAGCAGTGATCTGGGCTTTGTGATATTGTCTTTCTCATGGCCATATCCCAGAAATCATAACAACTGGAATGTGTTGCTTCTGCCACACATACAGTGTGTACTAACTGTTGCTAGGCTGTTTTTGAGCTTCTTAGTGGCACCAATGGGCTATAGAAAAGGGAACTAAAAAAAAAAAAGGCAAGGAAAAACAAGCCCTCTACTACAACTGATTTTTTGTTACAAGAAGAACTTTCATAATATGATTTTGGGATCAAATACTGAATATTCTGCATATCTTTACTGATGTGCCCAGAACCCTGATTTTTTCACAGGTATTTAATATCTAAAATCTTCCCTCTGCTTGTATTAATAAACACTAGAAAAACTGTATCCACCTCCCAACATCTTCAGTGGCAAGCTCAGTGTCTCATAAGATTAATCCATAAATCAAAGCTGTCTGCCTTTGTGTGTTATTACTCAAGTAGAGAGAGCTACAACAAGGAATAAAAAAACCCAGCACTGAGATGTCTGTAAGATGTAATGCACAGTGGCAGAAAGAAAGAACCCTTATGGCTGAATTCAAAAACAGAAATCCAGGTCTTTTCTTTTTGACCTGAGGGTTCTTTCAATCCTGGCTGGTTTTATACTTTTTAGCAGTGGTATAAACACTCTCCAAAACTGTTCTCAGTATTAACGTAAAAGGGATTTATCAGCAATATGATAATTTTCTATAGCAGTAAAACTTGTGGGCCTAACTTCCAAGAAAAGCCTCAGTCCAAACTTCTGACCATCATGATGCAGAATCATTGTTAGAACCTATTGCAGAGACCAGCTAATGTAAAAGTACATCTTAAAGAAGTGTTCAGGCAAGGTTTCCTGACTATGAGGAATTTAGAGTAGCAAACATAGTGGTTGCTCTGCAGACAGCAGTAGAGCAGCTGGATCTAAATCACTCCAGACTTACTGAGTGTCTTGCAATGGTGTTGTCTTTTGTTTGTGTTGTGTTGTTTAGAAAACTGTTGCCAAGTCAGAGGTCTGGAGCTTATTGTAATTGGTGTATGATATATACAATAAAGAAATAGCTGATTGAAATCTTAACCAAAAACAAGAAGCAAAAACTGCCTTGATGATCACAGACACAGCAAGAAATAACAGGCAGCTCTTTGTGTAACCTGTTTCTTTGAAAATTACTTTTCACATTAGGGGTTTTTTTACATTTGTTATTACCCTTTTCCACAATGTTGAGTTGCTAATTTTTCTTTCTTAAGAACTTGCCGTTAGAAACAGTCAGTGTTCTGACAAAGAAGTCTTTCAGGTATGTGCTGTGCCTTTGGTGGATATTTAAGCTTTTTCTTGCAGGAGTGGCAAAATAGTGTTGATTTCTCTTTTATAAATGCTCCTTTATACAATGAGTAGTGCATGCATAGTTCCAATGATGCATTCTTGCAAACTTGGTGAGATAAGTAAGACAACACACTTATAAAACAGAGTCCAAAATGTTTTTTATTTAAAGAAAAAAATAAAATAAAGAAAGTAAAAATAATCATTCACACAAACTGAAGGAGAAAAATCTAAGAAAGGATGGGTAAAGAAAGTGGATGAAACATTTTAAATTCCATTGGTTATTTTTGCTTTCACCCGACTTCTGGTAATTCTTGAGGTTTTAAACCTCAAGAAGTACAAACACATTTTTTTATTTTTAAGATTTCTCCTCACTATTTGTGGAACTCTGGGTAATAAATTATGTCCAGCAGTGGAAGGAATTCCATTTTGCTTGAAACTATAAGTGATAAATCTTGATATTATTTCTAGAAAATTTTGAAAGGTTATTTGTAAATTATTACAATTTCAAACCCCTTCAACTTGATGATAATATATAACCCTTGTTATTTGACATCAAGTCACTATATTAAACAAATTTATCATCTTATGAAGAAATCAAGTGACTAACTTTTGAACCTAGAACAACCTTTTTAATTGATGCAAGGACACAGAGACGAAAATGACCAATTCTTGCAGTAAATTTTTTGTGCTGAGGTATTGCAGTGACTTTAATTACCTGTTCCTGAAAGCACAGTCTTCACTGGTGAACAATAGCTGCCTAATTATGTAAGACCCCAATGAGCTACATTTATACCAGAATCATAGACTGGTTTGGGTTGGAAGAGACCTTACACAAAATCTAGTTCCAGCTCCCCTGCTGTGGGGAGCCTGCAGGTGTCAGGCTGCTCAAAGCCCCATCCAACCTGCCCTTAAACATTTACAGGAATGGGGCATTAACAGCTTTTCTGGGCAACCTGCTCCTGTTTCTCACTACCCTTACAGTAAAGAATTTCTTCCTTATGCCCAGCCTAAATCTACCCTCTTTAGTTTTAAAACCTTTTTGCCTCATTCTGCCACTAGAGAACCAGGTAAAAAGTCTTTCTTCACCTTTCTTATTAGCCCTCGTATATTAAGGGCTGCTCTAAGGTCTCCCCAAGACTTTTTCAGTCTGAACAACCCCAACTTTCTCAACCTGTCTTCAACACAGAGGTGCTTCAGCCCTCTGATATTTTTGTGGTTCTCATCTGGACCTGCTCTAAGAGGACCCTGTGTTTTTTGTGCTGGGGACCCCAGAACTGAACACAATACTTCAGGTGGGCTCTCACAAGAACAGAATAGAGGGGCAGAGTCACCTCCCTTGATCTGCTGGACATCTCTTTTTAATGCAGACCAGGATGTGGTTGGCTTTCTGGGCTGCAAGTGCCCATTGTTGGCTCATGTCCATTTTTTTCACCCATCAATACCCTCAAATCCATCTCCCAGCAATATTGTCACTGGGGATTGCCCTGAATCAGGTGTAGCGCTTTGTAAATGGCCTTGCTGAATTTCATGAGGTTTGCACAGGCCAACTTCTTGAGCTTGTCAAGGCTCCAGATGAGAGGGTATCAACTGCATTACTCAGCTTGGTATCCTCTGCAAACTTGCTGAGGGTACTACTGATACCTCTCTGTAGATCATTAATGAACATATTAAATAGTTTTGGACCCAATATTAACCACCAGTTAGGTTAAATTGGCTGGAAAAGTTAAAGCTGAAACCAAGAAGGTGATCTGAAATTCATTAAAATTATATATAAAATCTGTTTATTGTAAATTCTACCATTACAGGGAATGAAATCAAATTCACAAAGACGAGACACACAAAACTAAATTGTTAACAGATTTTCTTTCCTACCTGAAAGAAATAAAACAGTATGTTCAAATGGGAGAAATATAGAGACAAATACGTGTGCACAGTGCCTTGCTTTTCTCTCCCCTTCTCACCAAGCATTTTCTCCTTCCTTTCACAGTTGCCTGACCTAATGGAGGCTCAAAGACTAGTGCACATACCCTGAAGGATTAGTTGTGCCATTTAGCCTGGCTCTCTGCGCAGGGAAGTGCAGCTCCATGCCCCTCTGAAAGGCAAACTTCTTGCACAACTCTCTGTATGTTGTGTCATCAAACAAGTCAAGCCAGAGCTTTTTTTTTTTTTCTTACCTCTGGAATATTGAGCTGCCTTTCCTTTTATAGGCAGTGAATGTGCAGGAAGCAGGGTGAGCCTCTAGCCTGAGCCACTCCCTTCCTCTTTTGGGCTGTGCAGCTGTGTGTTGGCTTTTATGAACACGTGCAGATAGATGTGAACTTGTTTTGTCTGTACTCCAGGGTAGGTGGATGGGAGCCAGCTCCAATCTGTCAGAGAGCTGTGTTAGCACAGCTCTGCACCAAACCTGCTGAGCTCTGCTCAGACTCTGCAGTTATCAACAAGCTGCAATGACAAACTCCTGCATCTTTGTAGTTCAAGAGATTGGGAAAGGGTTGGGTCTGGCCAGATCAAAATCTCCACAGGGTGTGTATGGATCTACTTCCAATCTGGGTCTACATCTTTATTCCACTCTTGTACAAGGTGGGGGCAGGGGGGAGGCAAAAATGGAAATTAAGGGAAGCCTTCTTTGCATACTTTCATTTCCTTGCTATTTTAACTTCAAGCAGTAGTGGATTAAGCTACTCTAAAATAGCTATAAGAGAAGTTAAGGACCTTTTACACTTATTCACTCAGTGGAAGAGTTGTCTGTGTTTGATTTCATTTGATATTGATTTCGTCTTTAACTGGTAATAAGTTGAAATGGACAAATTTATTCAAGGTCCTTTAGATTGCTCAGGATGCCTCTCTGGGGTATGTACAGCAGTTTAGATATTTAGTACAGATGTCAACAGCTGTGCATTTGGTGGGCGTCTACACTGTGGTATTTGATGCTGTAATACAGCCCGCCTCCTTCTGATGTTAATAATCCTATGAATAAAACCATACTGTTAGAAAGGGGGACTAACTGTACTGTAATGATACCAAGGGCACCTAGGAATGCCAAATAAGAGTCAGATGACATCTTCTTGAAAGACATAGAGGGGTAATGTAGGGTAGAATGAGAATTTGTATGAGATTTGTGAAGTCATGTAGTCACTTTGAAAAACTCCAAGATTGTGTGTCAGCTACCTATTATCCTAAATATAGTTAAGAATGAACTAACTTGATCCACAGTACCAGACAAATCCAAAGTAATTCCATCAAATTTATGATTCTGAATGAAAAATTAGGTAAATCTGTAAGGCTGGCTGCTTTATTATGAAGAGAACATGCTCCAGGGCTGCTCCAATAAACCACAGAGATGAAACGGCACCAGATTTAACTCCCTTTTTGCCAGATTATCTTTTCAAACTACCCCAGCAAGCCTCCATCCCTGCACATTTTCAGCAACACAGCTCTAATATCATTTCACACACTCTTCAGTGGAAAACCCACAAGTAGTGTACAGGTGTATTGGGAGGACAGACAGAACATATGGAGCCAGAAAGATGAGTGTCCCTCAAGTGCTGTGCACTGTGTTTTCACCAGTGTGCTTTGGGGAAAGTATTAGCCTGTTCACCAGCTCTGCTGCATCATTTGCCTTGGGGAATCAGAGACCACTGCCTGGAAGGAGCTTCCAGCACATTTAAGTACAGCAGTAATATATTTAAGATGGGCTTGTAAAAAGCACCTTTAATTCAGGTTACTCCACTCTGGCTACCTGTATTTAGAGAGAACTCTAAACTTGAGAAGAACTGGATCTCTGAAATCTCAATTGGCTCAGCCAAAATCTGAAGACCTATGAAATATAGGTCTCAAGGGAAACTTTGGATGTCAAACATCTGCCTAAGTAGCACATTTCAGCAACTGAATGTCAAATGAAAGCTGGAAATTGTATGTAGAAGTGTGAACACACATCTGTGCATCTGTAAATACTTTATTTCTTGAAAAATGTAGTGCCATAAGTCCCAAAGCTATTCAGATCCTGAGTTTACCAAATATTTTCTTCTGGATAAAGTCAGGGCCAGCTTTGGAAGTGGGATGCTGGAGGCAGTGCATTTCATGCTTTATTTTTTATAGTCTGGACAAGCCATTGATCCATGACTCCCAGGTAATTCCACTATCCTACATAAATTTGAACAGAGATTTTCAACCTTTCAGAATAATCCCTTATCCTTTATGTGTTTCACTTTCTTGAGCTAATTCTTCTCTTGCCTCTCATTTTTAAACTCTTTTGTTTTGAACAGAATGCAAAAACAAGGAGAATTGTTTGTTGGATTAAGCATTACTGTATTCCCTCAGAATGGTTTCTCTTTCTAAATATTTCATCATTTTTGCAAGACGAAATGTGTCAGAAGAAGACATGCATAACACTGAGTGACAGAATACCCATGGACTAGCAGTTGTGGCACTTTCCTGGAAGGTAGGAAATGTAGCTCAACACTTGAAAGAAAAAAATTAATCTGACACCCTGGTAAATGCAACTGAGATTCAAGTGAAATAATTACTTCAGCCCAAACTCTGCCATGCCCACATCCCCCCCACTCCTACCCTATCCCCACCCCAATTTAAATAAACAAAAATAATCTTGTTTCAGACTTAATTTTAAAGGAGGGAGAGGATTGACTTGTGAGTTGACAGAAATGCAACAATTGCACAATCCATCTGAAAGGAAAGGCCTTATAGAAGGAGGGTAGAAATCTAAACACTGGTCTCTTTAGATTTAACCCACCTAAAAACTGGAATGTTTGAGTTTGTTACTTGCTCACAGTCAGCTGCAACTTACTGTTAATTTTTCTTAATTACACTTGCAAGCTGTTGTTCAGTTGGACCATATTAAAAATCACTTGAGAGCTGTGGGTGGCATCCTCACATCACTAAGGTCAATGAAAATATATAATCGTGAACCAGTTTCATTCTTCAAAGACAGATTACCCAAACTGATTTAAACTGTACATCTTTACTGGAAATTGTTTATACATATTACACATTGCAGAGCAATGTGGAGATTTTGAAGCTGTCACTTGTAGGTTCAGTCTTGCTGTAGGGATTCAGAAGCCAATATATATGTTGGAAGCAATGCAGATAGCCTGAATGGGATTTATTGAAACAGCTGTGGCCTCCTAACTCACACCTGAGGTGGTTAACTAAGGTCTGTTTGTAATCTTTGAAGAGTAGAAATTTAGGGAACACTTAATCTCTTTGTAAAGGAGAAAGGTAATCTGGGCTGCAGCCGCCTCGTTTATTTGTATTGACTGTATGGAAAGAGTGAATATATCAACTGCAGAAAACTATTACATACCTGCACAGGTATGTGAGATGAAAATCACTGTCCATGTCCCTGCCCTTGTCTTCCAATGCATCTATGAGATTTTTAGTTCTTTGTTGCTTACAGCTGTGCCAAAAAAATTACCATGTCTGTCTTCAGGCTGTTTTTCTAATTGGTTTCCTATGGGTCTTTCAGAGGAGAAAATGGACAAAATTGTATGTGTTTTAAATGAAGGTAAAACATTCCAAGCTTTCATAAAATTTTGTGCGTTTGGTTTGGAAATAGGCAAGGAAGGGGAATAATTGGTAAATGGACCCTTAATTGTTTTTTCCAGATCCTTCACTCTGAAAGAACTGGAGTGCAGACAGGGAGTCAGTGCAGTCAGTCAGTGAAATATATACATCTCTTCAAATATTATTAGACATCACAGTGCTGCAAAAATTCATTAATTTTAATAGAAAGGAGATGGCAAGAAAGTGCAACAGCAAAAGGGAAAGGATTTTGATTTCATCTTCCTTTTTAAAAGAATAAAAAAAATATTAAAAGTGTTTCCTTGTAGTGGGTACAGGTTTTTTCAGTATGATTAACAGGAGTAAAAACTTCTGGTTTTTAATTTTTCAGAAAAAAAAAAAAAAAATCAAAGCAAGGATGGCTTTTAGTGCTTTAAGGACTCTCTGGGCCTCTTCTGCCTGCAAAAGCCTCTTAGCAATTTCCCAAGAGAGGACTGTATCTTGTCATTTCCAAGACTTAGAACTGGTATGATATGCTGAAATTTTTGTCTAGCAATGAAAAATACATTAAAATAAAGAAAACATGAATTTTTAAACATTTGATTTTGGTTTAGATTGGCCAAGTAAGAAGATTAATGTCAATTAAGATGTTTAAGTTTACATTAATCTGTTTATTATGCTGTTAGATTTCCAGTGACTATTTTGGGGACTGCTTTGCATCAATGTTTTCTGTATATTTCAATTTCAGTCCCAAATTTTAATCCATACCTTGGATACTGTACATCAGAGTAGTCTGAAATATCTGTTCTTCATACCAAAAATGGAGAATAGAGCCGTGAGGTTGTCTCCTGAAAACCCTGACGTGTGATGAGTGGTATTCCAGGACTGTGGTATTAAATCTGAACTAAGCCAGGTGTCATACTCCATCTTGAAGAGTCTAATATAAAATACTTCACTCCTGGGGCTTTTTAAATCTCTGAGACAGTTAAAGAGTAGGAATACCACTTGTGGCCCGAGTCTCCGTAATCTCCCAGACTACAAGAGTTTTGTTAAATGTTTCAGTGCTGGAACAAATAATGCAACCTTGAAGTCTGAGTTCCAGCTTTTCAGTTTCTTTGATCTGAATATAATTTAAAAATATCTGACTTACACAAAAAATTCAAGAAACAGAACCTAATTTTTCTTTTTACCCTTAAGTATAGAATTATTTTGAATGGATAAACTAATTTTGCTATTATAATTAGAAGCCATGGTAGATCATCTGAGTTGAGTTTAGATTCAAATACAGAGAATTCTGGATGTAAAACCAATGTAATACAGATTCTACTTTTTTTTACTGAGTCTCAATTCCGAATTCTTAGATTTTTGTCTTCCAATAAAAGTAATGAAAGACATATGAAAATATGTTAAAGGAGAAGCGTATTCATGCTGAGCCGAATGTGAAAGCATTTGAGAAACCTACAGACTGAATGCCAGCTGAAACATCTTCCAAATTCTGTCTGAGCAATTAGAGTTTGAGACAGATGCAGGATTTCCAGACCTCAAATGTGTATTTATGTACCAGGGATTAAGCAGGTGAAAAGGACCAAAAAAAAACCCCAGTTGTTTCAGGAAGAAAAGGGTCATTTTACAGTACAAATACTTTGTACACCAATCTGTGCAATATTGCAGAAGCTGCCTATAGACTTGGAGGTGAAGGAGGAGACTGATATGTTAATGCTCTGAGGAGAGGAAACAATAGAACCACTAAAAAAAATTATTCCTCCAAATAACCAAGTGCCAGGAAGTGAAGCAATAAATATTTGCTGCAATGCCATAGGAGTAACAATGTATTCATCCATACCAGTATGATATGGAAAACTTATTTGAAACTGATTCAATCATGACCTCAGACTGGAGAACCTCCTGACTGAACCAGACTTCAAGGGTTCAATGTTTTCAAGATTATATGGGATGTTATAGCAAAACAGCAGCTCTCTTCCAGCCTCCCTGTGTAAAGACACTTCAGTTTCACAGTGAGAATTCTTTTTGGCAGAATTCTGTCATTCGCACCCACAGTGGATTGTTGTAGACCATACAGACACCTTTTGAACGAGGTTTCTTTGTCAACTTGAGAAACAACTCTGGAGTACAAATGCAAACAATATATACTGTGGGTTTTTTCTGTATAGAAGTGGGAAAATAGCATGTATGAGCACTCCAAGTGAGAAGAGAGGGAAGTGAAATACCTTCTGAAACTGTTGAGCTGTAACAATTCCAGGCATAGAAAGGTGGTTGGTTCACATGGCTGGAATATAGACAAAGTTGGCTATAGACTCTTTTTAAAGGTGTGGGGTAATGGACATGTATACCATGTCTTTGGCAACATAAGGGAGAACTAAACTCTTGCCAATATTGTGGAAAGTGTTTTTGTACCATGGGGTGTTTGAGTTTGAAATTTCAAGTTTGTTGCTGAAGCTTCTCTGTTTCGTTCAAGCTGCACATCTAGAAGGTACAGTTTCCTCAGTCAGAGTATAGGTACTTAACAAAGATAAACACTGAAAAGGGGAATTTAAATAAATTGGAAAATTAAGTATTTGTTTTTTTTTTTTTTAAAGTGTGTTTCTAAAATAGAATTCCATTCTGGGGATTGATTACTTTGTCAAAACTTCAATGGCATTCAGAGTTCAAGGCAAAGTTTGTATTTGTAAAGAGATTCACTTCTTTCTAATGTGTGCTAATGGAAGAAAGGAAACCTTTCCATGTCTTTTATTTTCTCCTTCACAGAAAACATGTTTTCCTGATCAACAGCAGAGTAAATATTACAGAGTCACAGAAATATTTAGGTTGGAAAAAGACCTCTAAGACCATCAAGCTCAACCATAAGCACACACACATGCTTATGCACAAAGTGCCAATAGTGTTGCACAAAACAATATCTTGGACTCAGTGATCTTAGAGTCCAACCTAAGCTATTCTATGATTCCCTATATATGTAAAAATAGTTCCAAATATATACATGTATGTATAGACATATGTATATATGTGCATGTATGTATAGCACAGAATCATAAAAAAATTTGGGTTGGAAGGGACCTTAAAGATCATCTCATTCCAACCCCGAGCCATGGACAGAGACACCAATCCCTAGACCAGGTGGGTCAGAGCCCCATCCAGCCTGGCCTTGAGCACCTCCAGGGATGGGTATGTGAGTGGTGGGTGTGGATGTGCGTGGATGTGTGCATACACATGTGCATGTGTACCTGTCTGATGACACACACACATACATTTATACAAACATATTTTTATACATGTGTAAATCCAAACTAATGGGATTGCTAGAAGCAGATAAAAGTTACTTTACTACAAGGATAATCTGGATGCAAAAATAAATGTCTTTAAACTGTAAATGAATTTTAAAAAAGCAAAGTGTAAAGATGTTTTGGTGCATCCAGTACATAAAAAATTAAGACTGTAAGCATTTTTAGGATCATGATGGATGAAGTTGCTGAAGAGATTGTATGATTTGGTTCCATGAAGCAACAGTAGACTGGATTTGGTGCCCTTGGTCTGTTTCTCAGTTTTTCTGTAGCTGTTGTTTACGTTGTAAAGCTCAGACAGATGCAAGTCTTGAAATTTTTCAGCGAGCTCCACTTTTGGAGCTTCACAAAGAATAGACTGGTTGAACTTTCTTAAACTTTCGCCTTTGGACTGAGGTGCAAGGCAAAACCAGCTGTTTTAAACAATTGTACTAGTTAGAATAAAGCAGTCAGAATTAATCAACAAGAAAGGGCCAGTAAGTTGTTGTTATTGTGGCACATATTTTTCAGATTTGTTCTTGTATATACCAGAATATGCTGCCTTTTTGAAATAAGCAGAGATATAATTTTTCAGTGGTTTGGCTTTACTTAATTTTTAACAGATCCACCCACATTATTAAAAATTGGTCATAGTTCATCAGTATAGTTGACTTCAGCATTGTGTACAGATAGTATATTCCACTGATTTGAAATATTTGGTACTTGAACTTCACAGTGCTAAATTGATGTTGCTAAATTCTTATGTACTAATTATTTGCCAGAGTGCATTAGAACTAAAACACATTGCTATGATTGTCATATTTTGGCTTCAGAATAATGACTTTTCTTAGTTCAAGCATTATAACTGTACTGGTTTGGAGTATCCCCAATGCATTTTTTTTTTTTTTTTCAGCACCAGTAAGCTTCTGATAATAACTTGCCAAAGCCAATACATCTATGATTTCACTGCGATTCTCAACCTGAGATGACATAAAACTAAAGGTTTTGGTGGCTTGTGTTGTTTGTTTAAATCACTTGCATTTAGAAGTTGAACTGCAAAGAGAATGAGAACAGGCTTTCTTAAGCTTTCCAAGACTGTTCCTCAATCCATCCTCGAAATTATTAGAAAATAACCCCACTTTCATTATTTGACAACATTTTGTTCCTGTGTCAGTACTGGATAATGTAGACCAAAGGTAGTAACTATAAAAGGCCAGAGTAATTTATAGAAATTGTCATTTAAGGCAGCTGAGATTTCTTTTCTGAATTTGAGGCAGTAGTTGTTATTACATTTATTAATAATAATAATATGAATATGATAAATTATTCTAATTAATGTTGTTGTTGTACTATTGGGGATGCTATCATTTTTATTATTAACATTATTCCTGCTGTAATTAAACTGGAGAATATTTGTAGAAATTGTCAAATAAACATAATAACCGCCAAAATTTTGCCCTATTGCTTGGTCAGTTCTAGTAGATTCCTTTGAAACCAGCTATCAGGGGCAATGTGTTTTCCCAAAGAGGTTTTTCACAAATTCTCTTTATTTTCATACGGATTATTAATATCTGTGATACATATCTGTATCAATTGCTGCTTCAACTGCAGCTTGTACCAGAAATGTAAGTTTTTGCAAAAAGCTTCATTCTCTTGCTGTTCATTTTCTGATGGAGTAATTGAAAAATCTATTGAGTATTTTATTAAGGCAATGTGTTCCCTCCCAAACAGGGACAGATGACTCAATTTATTTCTGAACAATGCTCTGCTGTTTGACTCCTGTGTTTATATCTGACCTAATGCCTTGTAACTCTGGTACCTGGCATATATCATGTTAACTAGTACATGTAGCTTTTTTATTCAATATGTGCAGCTTGACAAATCTAGAGACTGTCCCGTGTACAACAACTTCAAAACAGCAAATCCTTATTGTCCATCTTCTGCCTCTGTCTGGGAAAAATTCTCAGTCCACAAAGATTTCAATGCCACCATTTATTACAAGTCACTGAGATATAAACAAATTATTAAAATGAGGCATATGCATCATTTGAAAGAACAAGAGAAGGGCAATCGCTCTTCATTCCCTGCAAGAAGAAAAGGCTGTTTTATTTTAAAAGGAATGCAAGGCATTAGAAATCACTTGCTATTTACCAGAGCTGTAGCTATAAACTATCACAGAGTGTTGAAAGAAATGCTTTTAAAATAATTTCAGTACTAAACATTGAGATCAAGGTCTAGAGTAATTGCCAAAATAACACAACTAATAGCCACAATTTTTGAAACAAGGCACCTAGGTTGTAAACCAGCAAGGAAATGAGGAATAACCAGTGTGGCTGAGACTAAGGAATCTCTGAAGACATCATCCTCAACTACCCAACCTGATGCACTAAGATCAGAATTTTTTCTGAATTTCCCCTTCCCTTCTTAGCTCAGACATCAGGTCTTACATGTTAGGTGTTTTTTACCTTAAAAAGCTATAGGAAAAATACTAGATATAGTTTGACACTCAGGTAGGAGTCCACATATTTCTTTTCTTGCAGGGCAATTGCCAGGATGCTATCATTCTTCTGGATCCCTAGGTTGTGCATCACTGGTTGTGTAGTGCCCCAGCTTCTAAGAGTCAGGAGAGTTTTCTTCTTAAAATTTCTATATACCTTCATTTTCTAGAACCATCAAAGCTCAAATATTCTCAACAGCATGTCTGTTAGAACACTTTTCAGAAAACATAAGGATGGTTTTGAATTCCCTCATGTTGGAATTGAAATCAGAATTCTCACTTTTTAAAATTAATTTGCTTACTACATTGCTGCTATGCAAACAGTTGGGGGAAGGTCAATATCACAAGTAAAACAAGGTGAAAGCAGTAGTTTATGCCAAAATGTATTTGGAGGCACTCATTATAAACTTTATTTCCTCATGGACATACAAATTCGGATATTTCTTTTTCTTGGCCCAGAACTGCAGTTGGATTTTGAACAAGATCACCATATCCCAGGATGCTCCTGTGCTGGCAAGAATGGGGAGGAAATGTGGAAGATAATTCGGAAAGTGTTTGATGAGAATTAAGTGCAGGGCTGCAATATGAATTTATTATGTTATGGGACTGAACTGAGAGCAGACCTGAAACTGTCTTAGGTATCGAATTAGGCACTTTAGGTCCTTTCCTACAAACCTCTGGAGGTATGCCAAGAACTGCAGTTTAACTCTGTCAACTTTAGAATTTAATCCTATATCTGATAATTAATTATTTTCCTTACAGGTAAAATCAGACTACTTTAGTAGCCTTTGGTTGTTCTTTTAAATGATTTCACAAACTGATGCAATAAATCTTCTGTATTAGCGTGTGCAAATAAAAATGGCACCATGCAGTCAAGTGGTCAGAACATACGGAGATTTACTTTGGATGTCCTCATTCCAGCATGATCAGAAGGGTGAAACACTACAAAGGCAACTGTGTGTTTCAGTAATTTGCAAATCATTGCTTTCACAGTAGGTGGAATACAGTAATTTTATAAAATATTTTTTTTAAGCCAAGTTTTCTTGGAGAGAAGAAAAGAGAGCAGTAATAAAATACTTAAACAGGGAGGAATACTTGCAGATTTAAACACCTACCGAACTTACAAATGTAAACTCAAATGCTAATACTCATGTGAAATTAGTTGCCTTTGAATATACTGAAATCATGCTACAAATCAGTGCAAGGTGTGCAGCCAAAGATTTTTTTTTTTTAATGAGAGAAGATGCTGTTACTGGGAGAAAAATAAAAAAAAGCTTCAGAATGACTGCTCTAGGATTTATTTAATTATTTAATTCAGTGGAATATAAAGGCAGTTGGTTCCTGTGGAGCAGCAGGGAAAGATAACAAAGCCATTTAATTTGTCTTGTGGTATGGAAGGAGATAAGAAGAAGGGCAGGAGAGGAGTAAATATTTTAGAAATTCAGCAGAATTTTAATTTGCAATTCAACCTCTAAAATTTGCTCTTGCTCATAACAGTATGTACTCAGACCCTGTGGGTATGAAACCACAGCCACAAATTTCAATGGGTTTTTTTGGCACAATTGCATCATTATGTTGCCTGCATCATGGCAATTTTTTTCAGGAAGAAGAAAGATACATAAAATCTTGCAGAGAAGGTATTCTACACCCACTTTGTTTTAGTTGGTCATAATTCCATGGGATGCTGACTGACATTTCTCATTGTGGTTGAGTTTTTCATGACATGTGAAGCAAAACACACTAGACTTACATCATTTCTTCAGAATCTAATTCCTTCAATTGTCTTTGGAGTATTCAGATTTCTTTTTCTATCTGAATCATAAGGGTGTCTCAAAAAAGATGTCAGAGATGGGCTTTTATTTTGCGAAGAAATATTTGTTTTCCCCACATCCTAATAATCACATAAAAGAGATTGCAGGTGCTGTTCACCCTCTTCTCTTCAAAGGTTGGAATTAACCCAGGTCAAAATTTTGACTCCATGAACTCAGTGGGAAAACTCCCACAGACTCTGCTGAGGTCAGGAAGGGTAACATTAGATAATTGTCATTTTTCTGTTTTCTCTTTGGCCTCAATAAAATAGGTTGAAATGATTGTGACTCAGATTTACAGACGTATGGTTTTCAAGCTCAAAAAGTTGTTGAATGGAAGCCGAGACATATATTCTTTAAATGACTGCAGCATGTTTGGGATATAGTTAAGTTACAGGGTGTGTACAGCAGGGAAAAACACTGAGTAGATTAAGAATTGTTTACTCTGCAAACCCTAGGCAACATCCCCAGTTTTTAGAGTTATATGTGAGAGATGCAGTATTTGTCTAAACTAACAAAATGTAAATTAAATAATAGCAAGACATGTATTATTAACACATACTTGTAACATGTGAGGATTTTTTCTCATTTATTCAGATGGACAAATGGTCATTTGCACCACCATCTGCACTAAAGTAGAATGGAGATTCTAACTGTGTTGGCTGCTGAATCAGCTGTGGAGTAATCAAGCTAAGGAGGAAATAGAGATGGTGTGGCTAAAAGGTGTGAGGTGTCAGTCAGCATCATGCAGACACGGGCAAAACAGAACCAGTGCTGGGAATTGAAAGTGTTGTGTCCCAGAGAACATGCAGATGTTAACAAACAAAGGAACCCAAGTTTTACACTAATGTACATCAATTTATACATTTCCTATAAAGTGGTGCCATTTTTCCAAAGCAAAACTACTTGACTTTTTAGTTCAAACAAAACAGATTGGTTGAAGTTAAAATAAATCAGGTTTTGACTGTACTGTCAGGTATTTAACAGGCTCAGTTTTCTGACTGAGCAAATTTGAAATGATCACAAAAGACATCTGATTTGACATTAATTTTATTTTTTTTGTTTCTCCTCATGTTGATAAATGATGATTTTCATCTATGCAGAGTTTTGTCTCAGAAGAGGACAGAATTTTAGTGAAAAAATAATCAAACAACCAAAAAACTTAATCTAAATTGTTGAAAGGATACAATTATATTAAATTACCCTTAAGGGGAACAAAAGCAAAAGAAAGATCTTTTTTTATGCAGAAGTTTGGAACAACAATAAACCCTTGGAAAAATGCATTTTACTTAGAAAAATGGCACAGCTAATTTCTCAAATAACAAGCAAAATATAAAATACAGAATTCAACTTTCTTAAATGAATTGCTACAAGAAATCTGTGTACTATCTGGGCATTAGACCAGAGAAATTTGTGTGTGGTCGTTTGAATGAAAAAATAATATGCAGTTTTAATTGAAGGAAGGGGAATTTGGCCTGTAGAGTCATTGCTTACTAGTCAAAACAGAGATTTAAGAAAATATAGACTTGTCTTTATTCTAATATGCAGTTTTGGAGTAAATCAAGGAGTGCTCTGTTTGGATTAGATTTTGCTGAATGCCCCTGTTTACTTGTACTAAGTGCTGCTGAAGAAATAGAAGAAGACATAGACCAGATATTCTATAATTTAAACAGTCTGATAACAGAAAACATACAGTATGCTAAGGGGAAGTGTCTGTTGATTTTGATTTACATTTCATTCATTTACTAACTTAAATAGATTTTAAGCCACCTGCATTAATTTGAACATATTTGACTAAGAGTTGGCCAAAGACCAGAATAGCTGCAGAAGCGGCACAAGAGAAGGAAAGCCATGTTGTAGAGCTAGAAACAAGGTGAAATTTAGGAATACTAATGAATTCATGAAGATCTTAAGGCTAAGAAAAATTAAATTCATGGCACAGGAACTGTTTAATCAGGAATTATATGCAAGTGCTGCATAAGTGATGGATTAAAGCTTAAGGCTTAGGGTGCACATGCAGGCATCTATGCAGAAGGCATCATGGTGCCCTGAAGAGTGAGCCTGGCCCCTAAACAAGCCAAAATCCTGGATGAAATCCACTGACTCTCCAGACACAGCATGGGGAGAATTAGAGATATCAGGATGATGACCCAGAACTTGTTCTTAAGTAGAAATGTGTTTAGAGCAGAGCTGCAGCTGCACTCTCGCTCCATCCCCGGAGCATTCAGCTCCAGGCTTGTCTGCCTGCTCAGCACCAATCCTCTGACAGTTCATATGGGAAAGGCAACAGACTTCATCTTACCTGCTGAAAGTGAAAGGTCAAAATGTAGTTAAAGCCAGGCAGCTTGAGAGAAAGTGGGACTGTACTCAGTGTTTAAGGTGTGGAACTTGGTAGTTTAACTCAGTACAAAACTCTCCTAGTTATGGTACTGAGCTGACCTGGGCTGGGATCCCAGATGTTGGGACTGCAGCCTGGAAGGAGACATGCATTCCACCCACACCCTGATAGCACAAACATTAGCAGAGGGTCTGTGTTTCTCCAAGGTTAATGCCTTACCACAGGAATACAATCTGTTTTCCATCTGCCTCTCCTAACTCTTCTCTCTCCACCAGTGAATCCTGGAGCAACTTGAGCAGTAGGCATGTGGAGTGTGCTTCCTTCCCTAAACCACAGAGTGATTAGGGCACTCTGCTGAGAGAGATGGGCTTAAATCCCTATAAGCAGGTTAAAATATTATTGCTGCAGTCCTTTTTCTTCCAAATCCTGGGACTGGAAGCCAAAAGTAACATCAAAGCAGTATCATTTCCTTCCTATGCTCAACAAAACTATTAGTAACATGATGGGCATGCAGTGCTCATACAGTCCTCAGTTTGATCTTGTTGCCAGCAAGGAAGACATACGCTAATTGTAGTGGATTCAGTTGTCTGTCACTCAAATTTACTTATTTTGAGTCTGGTTGAAAAAAAAAAAAAGTCCCTCAGGAATTCTTTGACTTTCTTCTCTTCTGAATGGATTATATAGCAAATAATTTCACTCGGTTTTGTCCCATATTAGGAAACTGAGTATTTTCTTCTTTTCTACATGCACAACACCCTCCAGGCCCATTCCACTCCCACCCCGTCCTGACCTCTTTAATTTTTGAAACATTTTTCTATTTGTACTGTGCTCCCTGTGTAATGCTTTCCCTGTTGCAGCACACTGGTGGAACATACAGTCCTGTTCCAGATACAAATGTTTGGCATGATGTTCCCAGCTTGGAGTCAACTGTTTATGACTTTCTTCAGCAGCACGACAGCACTGTGTGATTAAATATGCTCAGATTTCTCTCTGTTCAGCTTTAGTTTATGTTGACCAAAAATATGACAATTAAATTCACCTACTTGGAACCTCACCAAAATAAATCATCTCTATTTTGTTTGAAGCTGTGGCTCTCAGTACAAGCCAATAAACTCCTAAGGAAGAAAAGCTACAATAAGTAATAGGCAAGAATTTTTCTACATGCAAAATGAAGGTAAAATCAAAGAGGAGGACAACACTGGGCTGATGCTGTGTCAATGTGCTGCAACAGAATTTGCATTTATTACCAACAAACTATAACTCTCTCCCAGTACCTGAAAGGAAATTATAGTAAGGTGGGGGTCTGTCCCTTCTTTCAAGTAACAATCATAAGCAAAAAGAGGAAGTGCCCTCAAGTTGCACCAGGGGAGGTTTAGATTGGATATTAGGTAAAAAAAAAATCATCCAGAGGTTTGTCAAGTACAGGAACAGGCTGCCCAGAAAAGTTGTTGAGTCACCTACCCTGGAGGTATTTAAAAGATGTGAAGATGGGGCACTTAGGGACATGATTTAGTGGTGACTTGGTAGTGCTGGGTTAATTGATTGACTTGATGATCTTAAAGGTCTTTTCTAACCTTAATAATTCCATGTCAATCGCAATAAGATTATTCTTAAGTTGTATGAATTTTGTTACCCTGAAGTTAATTACTGTAAAATATGATAGAAATTTTATCAGTCCTATTCACAAACTAACATTTTCAAAAAATTTTATGTAGTAAAAGATGGAGAGAAGAAGGAAAGGGGAAGGGCTATGATAAGAAGAAAACTCTCTTTATTCTATAAGTCAGACTTCAAAATAATCGCATTCTTCCTAAATTTGTCTGAAAATATTTCCATGGATAGATAGCTTCTGTTTTCTCAGGAAGCTATCTATTTACCATGTTACAGTATATACAAAAGTGTAGCTGACAGAGTTTTTCTCTTCTTTGTATTGAGTCAGTAGAACACGGAAATATGTAACATAATGATTTTGTTACTTGAGGGTGGTTTGGACATTGATACAGTGTGTAGGAATCTGGCTTCCTTCCTTTAGTGTAGGGAAATGGTTTATTTGTACAAAGTATAACTGTAGCAAAGTAAAACATTTACAATAAAAGAAAATTTATCTTAAAAAACCTAAAAATATTTCAGTAGAGGTTACTGTAGGAGAACAATGAAGTGACTATTCTTCAGCTACACAACACACAGTACCACCCTTAAAACAGGCTGCCTTATTAACAAGCACCAGCTGTTATCTGTTGTTTCACATTAATTATAAACTTTTTAAGGAAAAAGGGTGGGTGATATAATCAAATCCTCAAATATTTTTATGTATTTTTTTTTTTCTGGTTTTAAGTCCAGTGCTGGTTTTAGATCAAATACTGATTTATTTGGATGCAGTTAATTTGACTGGACTCATAAGATGAATCTTTCATTTTTTTTTTCTAAAATGTTCAAGACTCAAAAATGAGAGGCAAAGGTAATAGCAGAAGCACAATCTAGCAGTTAAAGTCTGAAAACCAGGACTTACAGGCTCAGATTTTAAAAGTTTATGGTTTTCAGACAGTCCTCTCTAGAAAATATTCCAAGGTGAACATCCAGACAGTAACTGTCACACTCCTGAAAGACTTGCCTTTGGTTTCAGGTTCTAAGCTTGTCTTAGTGCTGATAAAGCTTAATTTGAAAACCTGATTGTTTGCTACTTCTCCAATGAAAATTGTTGAAGAGGGCAAGACACCCTTAGTTAATTGCTGTTTACAAAATATTTCTTTTACTAAGGAAGTTAATGTAAAAGCAAACTACAAGACTGAAGAATTTATCTAGCTTTAAAATTGATATTACAATTAGGCTGCTATAAAAGATAGGTTTACTGTGGAAAAGGAACACCTGCAAGTAGGTCCAGGAACAAAGCACAGCCATAGCCAGGAAGCCTATTTGAAAGTCTGTACAGGACTTGCAGTGTCTCAGGATAGACAGACAAAGCTTGTTTCACACTAAGACTTTTTAAGATCTACTCTCAGGTTTCAGTTCCTTCCTTTCCAGCTCCACAGGCCAGTAATTGCCTGATCCAAATGGCAGAGGGATCAGACAGGGAAAACGGTGCCCAGGGCTGGATCTCCTGAGGTCACACCCCACCCCCAGCTGTGCAATCCGGCTGCCTTTTCATCTCCTTGGCCTGAGCTGTTTCCCACCGGGCAGCACCCACCAACACCACAGGGGATGGGTGGCTGCTTGTGGCCCTTTCCTGGAAAATCAAATAATCCTGGAAGAGCCAGGAGATGTTCCTGTGTGTCAGTAAGAGAAGGAAAAGGCACACTACCTTATTGATTTCTTGGGGAAACACCATAACTAATAGATAACAAAGGCAAGGAAATCCTTTTTTCTTGACATGGTCCCAGGCCAGTATTTCAGGATGAAGAAAATAAAAATCAAACCTGCCAGAAGGGAGAGGGAAGAAACAGACTCCGCATTATGGCTCTGGGATTTCAAAAATACTCATCTTTTGTGTTTTACTTGCTCTGGGTAATTAGAGAACAGAGTTAGGTTGGGAATCTCACAGAGTTCACTGTTTTGGCATCAAAGTCTCCACACTCAGCACAGAGGGATTCTGGGCACCTAATATGAGATTTGTTACACCTTCTCAAGGGGTTGGAGTCCTGGCAGGGCTTGACCTTTGAACTATTCCTTTTCCTAATAGAACTTACAGAGGTAGAAATTTTGACCTGTCAAGAAGTGGATTCTGCAGAGCAAGAGAAAGTGATACAGCTATCAACTTCAAGACAAATGGCAGTGATTATTTCCTAGCAGGCCATCTGTGACTAATTTATGGCATCACAGGTGCACAGGAGGCAGAGGCAAGTAGGCAGTTCAGTAGGGAAAGGACCTGTAATAGTCTCTCTGTAGGGACTTCAAAGGTTAATTGATTAGGGAAAGGAAAAATTACAGATTGTAATAGTTGGGTTTTAACAACAACAAAAAAAAAGNGAAGGAAGGAAGGAAGGAAGGTTGGTTGTACTATAAATGAAAAGTATTTTTATCCTTAATCTACCACATTGTTTGCTTGCCTAAAACATTTTTAAAAGGCAAAGATGTATTTTCAGTGAAAATATTTTCTTCCATTATAGTAACCAGTAAGAAAATATTGAACAGTTGTAATAGCTAGAATGTAATACATCCTGTAGAAAGCAAAATATGCACTTGAAATGAGCACTGGACAGTGAACACAGCCTGATACAGTTCAGCAGGGAGCACCTAAACGAGTTAAGGTCAAACCCCCTCTTCCTTGATTTAGCAACAGGTTGATACTATCTTCAAGAACAAGTCTGCATTTCTACTTCTGACCTGGAATAAGCTGATTAAATTTCCTCTGTAAGTGGAAGGATGTGAGGCAGCCCTGTGATGGCAGCAGTTTGATCTTTGATCTGATTTGAGCCCATCCAAGAAGGGGCCAGAAGCTGCTCAAGCTGAATTTCAGCAGTGAGATGTTTCCTCAGAAGAGGAGAGCATCATGCCTGGCTGCTTCTGACTTCTCAAACAGGCACCCACCAATATTTAGGGGTGAAGTTGAGAGGGTTACTGGAATGACTCACATGTTTGGATTCTGTGGCACCTTAATGATTCTGCTGTCATGCTCCTGGCCTATGGATATGTGCTTCCTTCTGTGACAAAACCTGCACAATATTAATATAGTCATTTAAAATCAAAATATTTCATATTATTTTTTACAGTACTTAAAATATAGTCAGTAATATTGGAAAAAGAATTCTCAAGATAACAAAGCCCAAAACTGTTTAAAAAAAAAACCCCAAAACAGCTTCAGCACCAGTATTTTGGTTGCCTGCTGCATTGCTTTGTTTATTTTTCAATGATCACTGAATCTGCCTGAAAGAATGAGAATGCTTATTCAAAAATAATTTTCCTTAGCACTATTCAGTATATCTCCCAGATCCCTAAGTATGAATTGGAACAGATTTCATATAAAATATGACTGTAGTGAAGAGTTAAAGTAATGACGAATGTGATTGTTAATTCTTTTGGTTGTTTACTGGCCAGAAAAAAACCCCCAAACTTTTATTGAAATGAATGATCGTAATCTAAATTAATTCTTTTAGCCAATATCATGCACAGAAAACTGGATTGTGAGTGAGGGCAAGGGATTCAAGAAAGCTCCATCTTATAGCCCTGGAAAAGAGACCTGTTTATAGGTTTCCTTGTAGTGGTCATCTGGGTGTAGTAAACTACTCCAAAACATGACAGCTTTATCAGACATCCAGGAAGTGTCTAAGTAGGGGGTTGATGAGGAGTAGATGTTCTACTCTGCCTCTCTCTGTCTCTCTCTGCTGTGCCTTCTCTCCACTGACAAACCCTAGACCATAACCCTGCAGTGAGATTCAGACAGATTGACCCAAGTCTCTGCTCATGACAAAACATATTTCTCTTCTAAAATTATGAGATTGGCCCATCAGTCAATAAATACATGCTAAAAGAAACAACAACAACAACAACAATGAAAAGCCCAAAATACCCTTCTGGAATGCTTCTATTGGTGTATAAGTTTTAAATTTTATTTTTATATTTCCCTGTCTTTCAGAGTCAGGAAAAATTAGAAAGCTTTTCTGAGAAATGGAACTGAAGATGTCATCCTGATGTAATGGGTGGTTTCAAATAGTTGAGGCACAAGAAAAATGTCTTGAATGATCTCAAACATAGAATGGTTATTGTCATTGCTATATTAAATGTAAGCATTCAAATAGCAAATTATAAACCAGAGAAAGAGGAATGGGATTTTTTTAACATCCCAGGCATTAACATTTTTGCTCTGTCTCTAGTGAAAATTTACTTACTTTACTGATTCTATTTGATATTCCTTTTTTTCAGATAAAAAGCTATTTTCAATGAAACTTTTTTTGGTGTTTTTTTAATTGCCTCATTTGAGGGATGTGTGGTTAAGGAGATCATTGATTCTTGCTCCCTAACTGGCTAAGCTGCTCTGATTTAATCAGAAAATAGGTTTCACTGGCTTTTGGCTGGTGTGGAATTAGGTAAATCCACTTTTTTTTACTCTTTGTAGTATATGATCTGGTTGCAATATTGATTTTTCAGAGATGGATAAATGCCACAGGAAAATACCTTTTTACAGAGAGGATTCAAGGAGCTCTAGGCATGGTGTTTAGGCAGATAATCTCTGTTTGAGTAACATTTTCCCTCAAGTGTGGGTTGGTCCAGGAAAGTATTTGCTTTCCTGATAAGAAGCCTTTGGACATTTTCCCAGGTAGTGGAACTAATTCATATGATACATTCATATACTGTTACAATCAAATTGAGATATCTTAACCTACTTTTCAAAAAATGTTGTGTTTTAACTTTCCACTCCTTAGCCTGCAGGTGAGATTAATTTCATTATGCTTTCTGCTGTGGCAGATCCTACAGGACCTCTCATCTCCAGGGTGTTTTTTTCATAGCAGAAGTATTTGGAAATATTGTTTGTAGTAAGCTAACACATAGAAAACAAACAGCATGATCTGAAGTTTAAACTTCAGGTGCTTTTCAAAGAAACTAAAACCAAATGCATCTCTAATATAATATTTTACTTATTTACATTGGAAACAGCTATAGGTGGTTGGGGCTTGCCAGTGATGTATATATGAGAAAGTGTTATTTATCTGCATGTGGATCCTGTTCCACTAAACAATAAATACAACTGTGAAGATCAGAACAGCAGCTTTCTATATATACACAGAACAAGTAATAGGCTCACCAGCATTGATCTGCTTGTGCTTATCCAATTTTCCTGCTAGAGGGGAAAATAAAGGATAAAAAAAGTCTTCTACCTACAGAGAATTAATACAGAATTTGTTGCATAAGCACATACTCAGTTACCTCTTGACTGCTAGCCATAAACCATAGTTCCTTTCTTTGTCTTCCTTCTGAGTTATAGGTTAACAAATAATGATTTTGGCCTGCAGACCCCATGCTATCTGCTTTCACTGACTCTGCTTTCACTGCCTCACTCTTCCTTCTCTGTGTTGTTTCAGTGGTCCATGTTTCAAAAACACTCTCTTCTGCTCTGTTATTTTTCTCCAGGTTGCCTCAAAAATAGTTCTAATACAAATTGTCTTGCAAAATCACGTTTACATACATAATTTCCAGGATTTATAGCAGAAATACAGAGAAAAATTTGTTTTCACAGGTTGTAAAAAAAACCAAAAGCCAAAACAAAAAATAGTGATGGTGAAATGGCAATCCAAATTCAGACTAACATGGCAAAAATAAAGAAAAGGACACATTTAAATCACTTTGTGTGGCTCCTTCATCTATACAGAGAAATAGAGATCAGAAGAGGACAATAGAGGCATTCAGGTTATACACACGAAGAAATTTAAAAAGAAAACTATGGCAAAAATGAATGACAGAAATTAAATTCTGAAATTAATTTTGCATCTCTTCTCTTACACTCATCATATCTTTTCTTATGACTGACCTTATATGTGGGCATTAAAATAAGTGCTGTAAGCTCAGGTCTGAATTTATTTAGGCCACAAATTTCAAATTCAGCCTATCCTGACATTTGTGTTTCTTCACATTTGAAAGAAAGGACCTTGAGAACTCACTGCTTGAATCAGAACTTTCTTAATTTGGCTGTCAGAACAAAAATTGCCTTTATTCAAACTACAGAGGATTAGAAAAGCTCTACCTTAAACCTCATATTTACCTCAATCAGTGTGGTTATGAGCACAGTTGCACATAGTGCAGTTAGGGAGAAGGGGATACAGAAAAAAGTTCTCTAAGGTCAGGTAGGGTCAAGTCAGCTGAAGTAAAAGTCAGCTGTTTGGATTGATTTAATTTTTTTTTTCTTTTCCTGGATCATATGATTTAATAAATCAGCTGTAAAAACTTGCATATTGCTCTTCCCTTTTGTTGAAGCTCAATTGCTTCTGACATGCACTTGATAAACACGGCAGAAAGTGTTGACATATTGTAAACCAGATCAGGGCCAGTTGATACAATGAACATTCCCTGCATTGTGAATTCCAGTTGCGTGGAGCAACCACTTGAGGGGTTGAGGGGTCATTTCTCACTGTCCAAATGATGGATGGAAGATATCAAACAGCTGAAGTGCCTTTGTACAATGACTTAAGTAGTAGAGCATGACAAATAAATGAGTATTTTATATTTAATAACCTCTCCATTAAAAAAAAAAAAACAAACCAAAAACACCCCAAAAACCAAACAACCAAAAAGAAAAAAAAAAATGCACCTTTGATATTTAGGGAGGTAGAAGCCATAACAGCTTAATTTTCTTGGATAGTTTTTCTAGCATAGTTTAATGACTTAATTAATGTTATCTGTCACTGTAGGGTGCACTTGCTTAAAAACATCCAGCTTGATTTGAATTGACAGGTTTTATTATGCTTAGAAATTGAAATAAATGGTTGCAATGCTCTGAACACAGAAGTAGCGACAGGTAGTGGGGAAAAGGTGATGAGTGAATAAGACAAAAAAATCTGGGAACAAGTAGCCCATCAAGAAAGACAAAACAGAAAAGGGAAACGAAGAACCAGACAACGGTAACAAGGACAACTGACAGGATGAGCCCAAGGCATGAGATTTCTTGTTTGGTAGCTTTGGATTATTTACTGGTGAAAACAGAGTGAGTTATCTTACTAAAGCCAGTTAGTTTAGTATTTAGCCCAGAGACTAGAGACAGCTGGAGCCAAAATTGAGACAAGTTGTTGAGCAAAAGGGTAAGTATGAGGGCTGGTAACAGGGAAATTAAGGCAATTTTTTTATAGGCACAGGGGAAAAACAATCAACAGCACAGTTAACAGGAACCAGTGCCCCTTTTCTATATTTTAAGGAAATAAATCACAAGGTCAGATCCAGCTAAGTTTGCTGGGTTTTATGGATCTATATTCTAACAGTTATGTATTTCTTGGGCAGCCTTCAGGCAGGCAGAAAGCAGTCAGTTCCTTAGACAGGTAGAGGTGGGAAAAGCAAGGATTTGTGCTTCCCTGGTTTCTGGGAGAAGAGGCTGTCTGGGAATATCCCAGTTATAAGGAAAAGTTGTGGGTCAAGTCAAAGCAAGCTTTCAGCACCTTTCTCCTGAGCACTGCAGCTGAGCTGGGATGGTGTCCATGGCTGTGTGATCACAGGAGGGCTGGTAGTGGCCCTTCAGCTCTGGCAAGAAGGGAAGAGGCAAAGGCAAGCACTGAGCTCAGCCAGGCACGCAGACAGCACCATCTCAGCTTCTTGCTGCAGCCAACAACTTCTCTTCGTCATTTCATCAAGCTGCAATGTTGATGGTAATATCAAAGGAATTTAAAAAAAAATCCTGTGGGACAGTTGTACATTTTTGCCAATGCTGCTGAGAAACACTGAGCCAGGACTGTATCTTACAGTTAAAATTTGATGTGAGCACTGTCAATGAAAACACTAATGAGAACATCATCATTGCTGAAGTTTAATTTGGGGATGTACTTGAATCTTGTTTCTTTTCCCCCCAATGCTAATAATAACAAAATGTCACAACAGAATTGCCAAATGCTTATCTTTTAAAAAGGCAGCAGGAAGTGGGCTCAGAAATATATTGCAATGGGATTAAAAAAAAATTAAAAAGCCTCTCCACCCAACTGCTGCAGAAGAGAGGAAAATATGTGTTGCAAGATCTGTGTAAGAATATCTTGGTAAACAAGGAAAAGTTTGGTATTCATTTCTTCTCTGAATGGAAAATAGAACAAACCTTTTTGGGGTGGGCTATACCTGTTTTTTTAGGATACCAAACTGTGAGCAAGCAAAATGAAGAACACGGAAACAGTCAAGGAAGCACTTAGTGAAAAGAAAGGGTGCTGTTTATTTTCCAATTTCACAAGAAAAAATACCTTGAAAAAACTCTGTGAAATGGGCATGGTCAGGGCAGTAGATTTAAGTTCAGTTCTTGATGTTTCCTTTAAAAAGTAACTTTACATTGTGCTTCTACTGCAGGTAGCACAACAGAAATTGGTCTCCTAGAAAATGCTCTCCCAACCATTTAATGGTGCCCCAACCAATGCAATAATATTGCACAGGGTTTTTCAAAGGAGCTTGCTGAAGAGAGGAGAGCAGAAAGTTACATTTTGTTTCAATGTGGTGGAAAAATTCCAGATACATGACAGTAAGCTGGAACAGGATTTTGGCCAGAAATTCTCAGAAACTGTAAGACAGAAAATATTCCCTTCTCATAAGGAAAAAAAAAAAAAGAAAGAAACAACATTTGTATCCTACTATAAGCCAATGTACAGGGATTAATTAGCACCCTAAGAAGGTGAAAATAGTTAGTGTCATCCCACCCAAAGGCCATAGGGAATGCACATATACTTCACACTCTTGTTTGATACACCAGCTTTTCTTGGGTGAAGTAATGGAGCAGCTGTGCAAGCACAAAGGACAAAAAATATGGCTTGAAAAAGCCCCAAGAAACCAACACACTCCCTCAAGACCCCAGACACACTTCACATCTGACCCTGGGCCCTGGGGAGCCAGCAGACACAGCCCCAGAGCGTTCCGGGAGAAAAGGAACGTACAACGACACAGAAGGAATTTGGAAACTTGAAAACAGACTTGGCAACAAGGGAATAGCTGAGACTGGTGACCAAATGATGGATGGGTAATATAAAATGACAATGAACAAAGAAAATTATTTCCCTGCAGAGCAGGCCTTTTTGGTCCTGTATCTATGGCCTGTAATTTATTTTTGAATGTGATTCTGCAGTTAATCATTCAGTCTTAAGGCATCTGCATCAATTTGTGAGGCCTTTTCATGCACGTGTAGGGCTTTCTATGTAGATTTCATAGAACTTTCAAGGGGTTTTTTTTCTTCTCCTGGTGTTTAGAACACATTGAGGGCTAAGTCTTGCTTATTACACAGAGCTGAACAAAAGATTAAAGCAGATTTCAGCTTCTGTTTTTTTAAAGTAACTGATTCTTACAAACCAAAACTACAGCCTGCATATTAAAAACTTTTTGAAAAAAGGTTGTTTATTGATTCTGTGAACTGTATAACCAGATGAGGACAGGAGGGTCTAGAAAGAAAAGCTTTTCTAATCAGACTTTGTTTCCCTAAGTATTTTGAAGTCCAAATTTATCATTGAAATACAGATTTTTTTGAAAACTGTGCTTGTACTTTAATTCCCTACCAGCATTTGCTCCAAAATAAGTTTTAATGGAAACAGATCTTTGTAGACAGTATCTTTCAGTAGATATAATCTTTGAATGTACTTTTGGGTGTGATAATTCACTCCAAATCATTACCTCTGAGTTAGAAGAACTCTCTTTTCAAATGTGAAACTGCCTGAGCATATGTATGCTGAATCCTGTAGGAGACAGGCATTTTTTGTGGAAGGTACATGGAATCTGAATCATGGCCAGTTCAGTGAGGAGCAGCACTCCAAAGGAAGGTGCTGGATATCTGCATGTATATAAACACATTTTCAGCTAGTGTCATCTGTTTCCATTAAAACTTATTTTGCAGCAAATGCTGTAATTTAGAAAACAAATGAGGAGATTTTATTAGTCTCTTGGATGAGATAGTTCATTTATCTCTCATATAAATTATATTTCATATTAGCTTGGTAAATTAGGAATATGCTAAACACATAAAATATGAGTCTTTTCTAGGCCTTTTAAACCACATCAAGGGTAGAGCTGAAATTATAGTAGCTGTCACAAAAAAACCTTTAGTGCAGTGATTCAGCAATTATGTCCTTCTCAGAGACAGGAAGATGATGTATCAGACACTCTTGGGTGATATTGCAGAGAAATGCTGACTTTTTAATGATGATTGTGGTGCACACAGAGATGTAGCGGATCACAATTGGAAATGTTGTGCAGAATTGAAGTAGAGGGAGAAACTGATAGGCAGGACATCCTGGCCACCAAAATTGTTATCCTGAGGAACCACACAGTGAGGCCTAAACATTTGTTATGCCCATTCTTGCATTTTTTAATGCAGTTGGTTGTAACCTCTTGGTGTCAAGTATTGCAATTTATGTGGTGGACCGTGCTGTTAATTACAATTCAAGACTTGGTACTCTTTCTGCTGCAAGAGGAGAATGTATTACCAGTACAGCTTGAAGGGGTGCAGGCTCCTTTTGGTGATGCTGAGTGCAGGTTACCTGCTGCAGCAGAAGTGGAAACATACAAACACCCAGTAGATACAGCTCTACTGAGACTCTGGCAGTGGAAGACCTCCAGCTCCTGGCCCCAAAGGAGGGGTGGGGATGGGCTGCTGCTGTTAGCTAGACATTGTGTCCCTGAGGCAGCTGTGCTCTGGCCAAACTGACAGCAAAACTTCTCATGGAACTGATGGACTCAACCCATAGCTGGGTCAGTGGCTTAATTTATGAAAGCTAATGGAGGTTCAATCCATAAGAGATACTTTTCTATTTATTCCATATTTTAATGTTAGCAGGCAAGGTGTAGGTTGGATATTAGAAAAAGCTTCTCCACCCAGACAACTCTGGAACAGTTTCTGTGGGGAAGTAGTCACAGCACCAGTCTGACAAAATTCCAGATGCATTTGGACAATGTTGTCAGGCACAGGGTGGGATTCTTGGGGATAGTGCTGTGCAGGGCTTGAAGTCAGGGTTGATGATCTTGTGGATCCTTTCCAACACGGCTTATTCTGTGATTCTTTGGTATTCTTGCTAACTAAACATGAAGGTGCCTTCCATGGCAATGCAATGGAACAATGTTATCTGAATGTTCTTTTTTATACCTTTGTAAGTGTCCACTGTATATTAAATGAACCTTTGGCCCCATATCATACAACGTCTCTTCCACAGTCATACAAGTTTATAGAAAAACATGATGAATTATCCAACCTATCTTCTTGGTATTAAGAATTTGTTTCAGAAGATTGTTTACTGTGTTGAGTCTTGTTTAAAGATAACAGGGCTTTAATAATTTCTCATGGCTATAAAGGCAAATCCTTTTTTTTTTCTAGTTCCCAACTTAGTGGATTTATTGTGGGATCTTATTTCCAATTCTCACACTGAACTTCTAGAGCCTTGATTCTTAAATCTGCGTTTCTCCCCCATCATACTCATACACTCATTTGGAACTCCATAACTCCAAGATTTGGGAACCTGTATATAAAACTCTACGTACAAAGCTTCAGAGATCAGAAGGATCAGCCATACTCTTGGGCCACCAAGGGACAGAAGTGGAATGAAATCTTTTATCCCTTTATCCAGGAGATCGTAGCAGCTTAGGGTTGTTAATTGTTGGTTTAACCACTGTTGCTGAAAACTAGTTTTAATGTACATGTAAGAAAAAGGAAGAAAAATAAAAGTCTTCACAAGCTCTGTGAATCCGGGAGTATGTTTTTTTCCTTAAGAAAAAACTTTACTGCTGTAGCTGGTTTTTTGCACTAGAATGCTTATCCATGCTGATTTGTGATCTTACAACTTGGGCATCACAGCTTTTCTAATCTGGCTGCAAATATGCTGATGAGACATGTTTCTGATTGAAAACATTGCTAATCTTGTCTTCAGAAGGCCAGATAATAAAACTATAATATTCTTTCTTGTCTATATAACAATGGCATGGTTTATTACATTATTCGTTTCCTGTTGCTATCAATTTTTGTCAGTATAAACAAAATAAAAGTTTAACATAATTATTATCTGCAAGACACTTAGGGATTGTCAAAATGTTTGCTCTTACAAGGAGTACTTCCAGCCACTATTTCTAGATCCTAACCTACGTGTTGTGCAACTTCTAATTGCTGTTACGAAAAAAAAACCAAACACGTGCATTAATGTGACAATTCTGATATATTGCAAACAATCATTATTTTTTGCATGGGTCAGTGACAAAAGATCAGATTAGGAAGTATTTGGAGCCCTGGTTTCAAGCTCAAGCTTTTTTCCCCCTTGAGAGAGGGAGAGGTTATTACTCAGAAGCAGAGCTTGTAACAACATCAAGTTTTGTATGTCACAAGCTTTTAGTGAATATGAAGTCATGAGGAAAGAATGTGTATTCAGTTTTCCTGGCTTTCCCCAAAGCACTGCACAGAGCAGCAGGTGCTGCATGTAGCATGCACAAAATCAGTCATATGGCAGAATCCAGGCAGCAGATTGCAGCCTCGAGGAACACAGTGATCAGGACCCGTTGCTCTCCATTTGTCAGCCAGTGTAGAAGGGCATAAAGAATTCTAGCACTGATTTTTCAGCTTTAATCTTTGCAAAAGTCAATCCAGCAGCATACCATCTCTGTGATTATGATGCTTCTGATGTCCTGGGTGCTGGGAGCAGGTTTGTGGTCTCCCTTCTCAGCCTGTGCAGTCTCAGCCATGCTGGTTACCAGCCCCAGTGCACCACGTGCTGTGATTGAAGCTTCAGTGTTATTTGTCCCCTAAAGGGCATGCTCACTCTGGCATACACTGAAAGGAATCCTACCCTGCATATTTGGGTTGCAATCTACTCACTAATGAGCCTTTTTCTGATTCTGATTTATGGAGGGCTTGCAGAAAATGAACAACCCTTTCAAGGAAGGCCATGGACAGATGTTTGTTTATCATGATTCTACTGACTCTGATGTCGTCATTGAGAGTAATGTGAACCAAATTATTCCTCCACAACGTTTTTGTTTTTCTTCCCAATTATCTGAGGAAGTTAAAGTCCAGAGTATTGAAAATGTCCTTCAGACATTTTCAGAATGTCTGAAAAATGTACTTCAGACACATGCTGGACTTCACATGAAAAGCACAAAGGTCAAGCCATTGCTTACAAAAGACCCATATTCAAAATAGACTAACTTCAGCAGCAAAAAAAAAGTTTAATACAATTCAGGCCGAAGTAATTTTTAACCTGGATAATTCAACTAATCCAATTTGAAGCACACCCATACAAACAGTGGCATTGGTTGGATCATCTGGAAAGGTGTGATATGAAAATTGGAAAAAGCATCTTGAGGTGGGAAAGGAAGAGGCTTGCATTGATTCAGCCTTCAAAGCCAGCATGAAACAATAAACAGAGATTATTAAGAGGATTTCTGTTTACCTAAAATGAACAAGAGAGACAGACAAATTCCACCTAGGTAAGCAAGAGCTCCAATAATATCTTAGAAGAAAGTGCTCAGTTCCCAAACTGTAAAATTGATTATGTGCCAGGCTTTTGAAACTACTCTTGATGAGATTTGTCCATACTGGATGAATTTGTTATAGGACTGTCCTGTAACTCCTGTTTAGTGCACCTTCCACACATAGAGGGAATTGCTTAACTCATTGCTTAACTGGACAAATTGCTTAAGATCATTGCTTAACTGGACAAATATTGAGAGAGGAGACAATAATAGGTAACATTACAATAGTAAAACAATTTGCTTTGCAAAGGCAGTGGTATTATACAAATTGTCTTAGACATTCTATAGAGTACAGGCTTTGACATCACCAGTAGAGCTGTGAATCTACAGGAGTCACTTGGAATCATTCAGTTGGCCTGAATTTCCTTGTAGAGTAACACAGCTGAATTGGTAGAGGGAAAACTATAACAGAATATGAAAACAGTCAAGGAAATAGGAATCTGTGTGACCTAAACATGAAAAATAACATGGAAAACTAATTATCTTGACAGAGAATAGGAACAATTGTTTACACAAGGGCTCCGGGTACCACAAGCGGGTTTATGGGTTTTTTTTCCTAGATAAAACCTATTGAACAATCTCAGTTTGCCTGCAAATATAACTTGTAATTTCTGCTGTGAATAAATATTCCATGGGTTCCATGGGCACCCAAGCAAATCAAGTCAGTAGGGCAGAAGGCACAGAGCACCACACTGTGCATCCCAGAACAGTATCAGTTTGTCCCAAAGTAGTAGAGAGAAAAGGTCTTCCTGAGTTAATAAATGACAACTCTTGTTTTTTAAAAACAGTGTCTTGTGTATATCACTCCTTGTTTGAGAGCTGCCATAATGATTTCTGGTTTGCTTTCCCTGTAACACAAGGCTACTTCATTATATAGATATATGTAGGAATAGTAAGAATAAAATAAATCCAGTAAGATATCAAGACCTGAGAGCTGAAATAAAACGTTGCCATCCCAAAAAAAGATGTGTAATTTTCAACCTATTTTATAAAATTCTTAAAATATTACTGTGTTCCTTCAAAATTTCTTGGTTTTCCTTCATAGCAGTCATCTTCTTTGAAACATAGGAATTTTTATTCTTTGCTTTTGAAATACCTGTGAAAAATTTGCCATAGAATAGATGGAGATAAGCAAGAGCAAAAGAAAAAAAAAGCTCACTTCAGCTTTTTCAATTTTCTAAGAGCTAAAACTTGCATTAAGGTGAATAAATAATGATTGCAAAATTATTCTTTTCCAGCTTTAATAGTACAGGGAATAGAAAGAAAAATCTCTGGGGTTCTGACAAAGGAGATATGAGAGAAATAGAAATGAAAAACTAAATGAAACAGATCATTTTATAGTGTTAATGACGTGTAGCTATGAAATCCTTGGTTAAATCACCAGAACTACAACACATTTTTCCTGCTTAGCCCCTGGTGCAATGTTTAAAAACATTTTACTGGTATGAAAGTGAGTCAGTAGTTTCTCTGAAGTCTGGAGTGCTGTTATAAAAACAGCTGAATGTTCTTTCTTGGCACCCAAGAAGAAGTTTAAAGCAGAATTTTTTGAAAAAAAAAAAAGAAAAAAATCAGAAAAACAAGCAAACAAATGTCATGCTACTAAACTAATTTCACCCTCACGGGACACAGCTCATTGAGCTCGCACTTGCTCACAGTCCTTCTATTTGAGGTCTGTGTGTGGAAGGTGTTGGGTCCACCGCTCTGTTCAGAAGTTGCCAAAGTCTATAGTCTCACTGACATCAGTAGGAAGATGTTCAATGATTTAAGTGAGTTTTGGAAAATATCCCATATTTCTTATCTTCTTCATGTAGAAGAAATTCGTAACTCTTTGTTCCAGCCAGAGATAACAGGAGGGTGAATGAATATGCGGCAAATGATGTGAACTAAATTTTTTTAGAATATGGACTGGGATAAAAAAAAAGTATATTAATTATTTAAAATATGTAGAGTTCAGTTATCAAGGGCAGGTCATAAAGCTGAAAAGCTTTCGGCTTTCTTAAAGCTGAAAATAAGCAAATTTATAAAGTCACATATCTCAAAAGTCGCTGTTACTTGCCTCACTGTATCTCTTTAGTCAAAGGCCTTTGTGAACAGACTGTCTCACTTCTGATACACTTTGTCAGCATGGAATGTTTTCTGGGCAGGTGAAAAAAGGAAATATTTCTTGGTGGTGGTAGAGAAGCAAAACTATTCAAAGATAGCTGTGCCATGACAGTGAACAGCCTGTGCACAATTGCAATCCCACAATCCCTGCTTGCACTGTGGGGCAATTCCAGTGCACTCCACACACAAATGTAACTCAGAACATGTGCAAACCAAACCAGCCAGAACTGCATGAGCTGGCATTTTGTACTTTTATGGCAGATTTTTGCTGGCTGTACAAGAACAGATGCTCCCTGGTCCAGCACACAGCTCCCTGATTAATTCTTCAAAATGTTTTGAAAAAATCTGAAACAGCAGAATGGGTTTATACTGGATCAGTTCTTTGTGGCATGTGGCCACAGAGTTTTGGATCTGATAGAAAGAGCATCAAAGCCAAAGTCTGTGTCTTTTTGAACCCCAGCCCAGGTAAACATGACAATAGTTGTTGTTCTATAGTACCAGATACTACCATGCTGAATGGTTCACAAATGGGACATATGTGGTCTCTGTAATATAAATATATAGAATTTTACTTTAAAACAGGATCAAATTGTTGCACAAGAAAATTAGAGTTTTTATCTATTTTCTCTTTTTTTTTTTCTTTCTATTCAGGTGACTTGAGAACTGTGTTAACCTCATGCTTGTTGGCTTTAACTCTATGCTGATATTCATTCATTTAGGCACATTGCATGCATCTATTTTTCATGGGAAAAATTCCCATGAGGGATATAGCACCTTCTCTCCCCATTTATTTCCTCAACCTTGAATACTTGCCCTAGGAACAGAAACTACCCAGAAACCAACCAAACCTGAGTCCTTATCCAGTGGGATGCTGCTCATACTGATCTGCTTGTTCCTAAAAGCAGACTACTCCTTACTTGTAAAAAGTGATGTCATGAGAGGGACACATACAGAAACTGTGGCATTCCCACCAATTCTCAGTCTTCTTCTGAGTGAACATAACTGACTTAGGTTTTCAATCTAAATATGTCCTGAATTAATAATGCATTTTTATGGTCATGTGGTACAACTGGGAGAATCAGGAAACGTGATTCTTATTTTTTTTTGCCGTCCCTAAACTTGCTTTGCTATGATGGGGTTTGGGAGTCTTTTAAAGGGGAATACATGGATTAGATAAATCTGTGTATGAGTCAAACGAGTCAAGCATAGAATGACACATAATAAAAGCATCAAGTCTGTTGTTTATATCCTAAGTTAATAATGTTTTAGCAGAAACTGAGAGCCTCAGTAGACAGAGATAAGTTAACAAACACCATGGGACAAGTAAAGATTTCTGTGACACAAAAATAATGATAACAAAAACATAATGAGAATGCTAGTTCTTCAATTAAGAATGCCTGTTTTCTTACCAGCACAAGAAAGCACAAGTTTTTTTCCTCAAATCTTTTCTTCTTAACCTCCAATTCACTGGAGGCAGTAATTCAGTGGGGGACTGATCCAGTTCCACTTCAGTCAGGAGAAAAGATGCTGACTGGGATTTGGATCAAGTCCTTACAACACTACAGGGTGGGGTTAACAATGTAAAAAGCTAACATTTCCAGATCTATCTGAGACCAGATGTGCAAGGCAGGAAACCATATGATTAGATTCAAACAATAAATAAAAAAGGAGCTGCCCTTGTTTAGAATCAATTTCCACCAGTGGAGATTTTCTAACCATGACTACATACTGCAGGATTCAGCATTAAGTCACTGAGTGGCTGAACCTCTATCCAGCAAAGCCTCCTGAATCTTTGGGGAGTCAGGATTAGCTGAAGGAACAAACGTAAGAGATCACTTCATGTCCAGCTAAAGCCAACAAAGGTTTTAATACTGAACTTTCTTCTGGTTTTCATTTGCAGCATTTTGAGTTAGTTATCTTTTCTGAATCTCCTATTGCAGGATCCTTTTAACTGTTGTAGTGTGTTTCCAGTTAATAAAAGTAGGCATTGCTTGAAACAAGACATATTCCTGGAAAGATGTTTTGCCTTCCCTTTCCTCCTCTCCTCATTTTTCTCTTCTTCCCTCCCTCCCCTTGCTTTTCTTTTCATTCTCTCATCTTCCTTCCTTTGTTCTTTCCTTCCCCTCTGTCTTTCAACTTTTCCATGAAAAAACCAGCAAAACTTCAAAACTCAAAATAAAAATAAAATAAAAATGCAAACCAAAACAAAAACAACACTTCAAACCAAACCCAACTTTGGTTTGAATATGACAGTCTCACTTATTGCAGCAATGTAAGCACATGATGGTGGCTACTGACACGAGCACACTCTGAACCTCTTGTCTCTTTTACACTCTTTATAATAATAATAATTGCCTATTTAAAATGGGTTGAAAATATTCTGCTGCAGATTTTTATTTTTTTTTTTTGTAATCAGTTTTGCAATTCTTTTACACTGAGACAAGTGTTTAATGGAACTGGAAGGCAAATCTGAAATTTTCTAACTGCATGTATGCTTTACATGTATGGATGGAAATTGTGACTCTGTAAGTTCTGAGGTCATTTACCATTGCAAAATGTTCAGTCACATGCTCAGTGGTGAGAGAGAGGGGAGTTATGAGGTTACTCATAACTGGATCAGCCCCCAGAACCTAATACTGTATTTGGACAGTGTTGTCAGGATAAAGGACCCTGTGCTAACTTGTCTTTAAGAATAAAAGTTTTCACAACTGTGAGTAATTGGATCAGCATCTAGAAGCAGCCACCACACAGAAGGTGCCTGAATAGCAGCTGATGATAGAGTCTTAGACATATTTAAAACTCTAAATTTACTAATCATTGCCTTCCCATTTATCATCCCTGTGTAAGTAAGTAAGGATTTATACATTAGCACAAAGATGAGCATTGTCCTGCTTTAATTTTCATTCTTTTCTCTGTCAAAGAGGAAATAATACACACCTGGAATGTGAAACTCTCCTTGGTTTGACAGAACAAAACACAACTGTTATAAATCCTAAGGCAGATGCTGTGAAAGCTTCTCTCTACCTTGCCTAATATCATGATTTTTACTATAATGAAAATATATCTATACTGTGGCAGTAGTAACTAAAGGGTAAAGTTAGATGCTATTTTGCCCTACAAAGAAGAATATTTTATAGGAACATGACTTTCCTAATGAGAAAATTGACCATTTATTTTATGCTTAAAAATGTAGGTTTAGAAAGTAAGAAAAGTAGCAACATTCCTAAATAATGTATGGATCTAATACAGTGCAGAAGGCAGAAGACCAGTTTCTAGGCAGTAGTTCAAAACCACTGCAGAATATGTATGCATGGGAGAAATTGATTCTTCAACTTGATGGAGGTCAGCCTGCTCCAGCTGAGGTCATTCTGATTAGTTTGGGCAGCTATCAAGCCAGCTGGTAAACAGATGCTTTCTTACATATTGATGGTTTAGAATAAAATGGGCCAAACACTTTGATTGTGGTTGATGCAAGAAATCTGATAAATACAGCCTTGTGTTTTCTTTAAATTTCTGTTTGAAATTTTTAGGCAGCAAAAATATAATATTATACTTAAGAATAAGTAAGTTGACAACATATAAAAACCATTGTCTGAGCTACACCATCCCATCATTGCTACTGTGCAATTTCTGATGGGTGTTTGCAAGCACTCTGTGTCAAAAGAGCCACTTTTCATTTACTTTATAGTAATTCCCTGAGGTACAAAGCAAGTCCTGGGTTTATTCCTTCCTATCAAGGTGTTGTGTGTATGTGACTACAAGGCAGACATACGCTTGCAATTTTTCCAAGGAAATCACAATGTTTGCTGTAAAAGCTGCTTTTACTCTTTGGGAAAGATATTGTTCAGAATCAGTTGCAGCACTCAGTTCTTTGTCATTCCCTTTCCCCTCCCCCTGTTTGGGCGAGTAGGGGGAGGGTTGAGATGCAGTGTGTGGGGTTTTTTGTTTTGTTTTCTTTTTTATGGACTTTATTCAGACTTGGCCTTAATTAGATTGTCTCAGAAAATTTACAGTCCCTTGTAGCTGGCAGTCAGTGGCTGTTGAACAAACACGGCCACAGATACACTGAGTTGGATTCTTCTGCTCGTTCCTATATTCTTACTTTCTCCACTCGCCCAGTGGCATAAAAATAATCAAATAATATCCATCTGCTGGCTTCACAGACACACACTGGTTGCTTCTCTTGTTAAACCAAACCTTTGTTAATTGTCATTTCTGTGGGTATCCTGTCCCATAGTAACTAAAGCAGGGGGTGCAGAGGCAGGGAGGGTCAGGACAGGGACAGAAGAGATGATTTGTACAAATGCCAGGGGTCTGCAGAGCAAAACCACCTGTTGGTAGATGTTTCAGATCTGCCCAAGGCTGTAATGAATAGGACTGCTGCAATTACTCAGTGTTAATCTCATCAGAAGGTAGTAAAGGTGAAGATTAATGCTGTGTTTCTTTCATTGAAGTCACAACAACAACCATGCAATGAAACTGAAACTGTTGAGCCCATCAGAAAGTTTCTAATAAAAGATGCATCTAGTAACTTCTAGATACTGCTAGGACATATAGGCAGCATGCTTTACAATTCTGTTGCAAATTTTAGTGCATGCATATTTCATCTACAGCATCAAAAACATCAGCAAATATCAAATGCAGGTGCATATGGCTTGGCTCAGGCACAATCTGAATGCTGAAATTAATGTGAAAGCCTACCTAATTTCATCACTTTTGGATCTGCAATACAGAATGAAAATTTAACTGCTCAGTCACCAGTTAGCAGATATTTTTATGCTGTATGTTATTTAAGGAACTATCAAATTTTTTCACAGAAATGTGAAGTATGCTGTGTGTAAGTTAACAGTAGACATTGCTTCACAACACTGCTAACCTGGATATGAGATGGTGGAAAACGTGCAATTATCTAGTAAATAATTAACACTAGAAGTGAAAGAAACTATTTTGTAAGACTTTACATTAACATGAATATATGAGAATAGAGGCAAAGTAATTAGCAGAAATGTTATAAACTATGAAGAAATTCATTGCACCTGAGAAATGACTGGAGATTGAAAACACTCTCTTAAAATTTAGAGAGCAGATGTCCTGCCATTTGGGTTCAGCACTTTTCATACTCTCAAATCAAAATCACATGAGGGTCTTTGGAAAGCTGAGTCTTCAGGCTGTTTCCCCCTGTGATCTGTCAGAAGTTTTCCATTAAGAAGTACCACCCTGGACTGTAGCCTGTTAAGACCATGATTCTGATCGCAGTTCTTTCCTCTCTCTCTAATAAATGACATTTCATAAGGATTTCTTCACTACTGATAATCTGTTCTTTTCTTACTCCATATTTTTTATCATAAGTGTCATTTTTTCTACCTCTTTCCTCAAAACAGTTACAACTTACCTAGAGAATTCACAGCTTTCCAGAACCAGAATGAGATTTTGCTCCAAGGAAACTTTTCTCCCTCCACACTTCAGCCCCAAAACTGTGGGTTCTCCCTAAGAGCTGTGTTTCCAAATATTTGCTGTCAGCCTCTGGGCATGCCTTCAGGGGCTGCTGTTTCAAGCTGCACAGCTTCCCTTGCAGTGCTACCAGTGATGCTTGGGAGCATGTGGTGCTGGGACACGCAGGCACCACTCCTAAGCTGTGGCCTCCTACTCTGTGCAGCCACCAGAGGACAGATGCAGTTCTGACTTTTGGGAGCAGCTCAGGAGCAACATGAATCGTTCACAGTTATCTGCTTTCTGAGTCAAAAGGCCATAAATTAGGCAACACTTGTGATTTTACCCCTGGTGGATACAGCTGGGAGCCATACACACACAGGAACTGAATACAGAGCCTGACTTTGGCACAGCCTTTGCTGGAGGAAGCTGCATCCCTATTTTACTTCCTGACCTCACATATCTCATAATAAGAAAAGAGGAAAAGGCCTCAAGTTTCTCCAAGGTGGTTTAGATTGGATATTAGGAAAACTTTCTTAAAGGGTGGTCAGGCATTGGAACAGGCTGCTCAGGGAAGTATGGATTTATCCTTCCTGAAGTGTTCAAAAACCCTGTAGATGTGGTGCTTAGAGACACGGTCCAGTGGTGGACTTGTCAGTGATGGGTTAAGAGTTGGACTTGGTCATCTTATAGGTCTTTTCCAGCCTCAGTGACACTGTGATTCTATCCATATGACTGGGAGCATAGAACAAGAACAAGAACATATTTAACACTTGGGTTCATGAGTGCCAAAAAACTGATGAACCTTGCCATGAAGGAGTGTTGTACCTCCAGGAGGTCTGAGGAAAGGCTCAGTGTATGAGACTTGACTGCTCCCTTACCGGCAATCTGAGCTCCAGGGCTGCAAAGGCAGCAGGGACTCTGGGCTGTACCACTGCTCTGAGAACCTCACCCCTTAGGCTAAGGCCTAAAGTCCCCATAACTCAACCTAAATGACTGAGGGCAGGGAGCAGAATGCACTGGATTTAAGGATTCTAACTTCTTAAATGCTCTTTTTCACTTGATAGTAGCCATACCCCTTTGGATTAGAATGTTATGCCTAGGAAGGGTTTTGGAATGCATCCTAAACCATGGGTAAAGATGGGTTTTTTCATTCTTTCCACATTGCCAGTCTCCCTCACACAGACCCACCCCAATGTGTCCTACACTGTGTAACCACACACTGAAAATAAGGCAAGAGTAACACAGCTCAGCTTTGCGGTTCACCACGTACATGGCAACACTGACTCTGAAGCACAAAAGCAAAGCCTGGATTCAACACACAATTTATGGCAATGTGTGAGTTTTATCTAAGTGGGTCTGACAACTGATATGCTGGGATCAACAGTGTCTAAGTTAAAGCATTTATATCCAGAAATCAATAAGCCTCAACCAATTACTTCAAGTGAAACTCAGGATGATGGATACTCTTAGGACAGCAAAATAAGAGAGACTGATGGGATCAAAGCAACCCTCTAAACCATTGGTGCTTAGTTTGCTGCTGTTGGTGGCTCATTTTAGGGTGGTTGGCATTCTGAAAGTTTCAGAAATACCTCTGTATCCTTACCCTGAATGGGAAAAACAACATATCTCTACAGCTGCATTTTGGTCTTGTTCTGCTTTATATTATGTTTATTATTAAAAATCCCTCATGCTTTATATTATTTTCATATGTTATTTATGAATGGTTAACAGCTGATTATTATCTGTGATGCAATTCAAGCAATGTATTGCAAATGGTTGAGAGCATGTCTGTGCAAGATACAAACAGTAACAATCTATTTATCTGCTTGATGTTTTGGCAATTGTCTGTGGCATTTGTGGAAGCAGGTATCATCACTTACCTGGAAAAATAACAGCATGGAGGGTGGACAAAGGGCAAAGAAACTCCTAGTTTCCAGGCCGGTGCATGGACTTTTCTTCCATCTCTCCTTATTTAGTGCAGCTGGTCTATCATCTCCAACAGGTGTGATGTACTGCCTTCAGGCAGACTTATCCTACAGTTTTCTGCCTGTTTTTCAGGTGTTTGCCAGGGTAATCTCTGTGCTGCAGTATGCTTAGTGTATCTGAGCATTGCATTCCCATATAATGCCACTGAATATGAGAGTGTTTCAGATTAAGATCAGCTGCTACAAAAGGTTTCCAGAGCCTGACTCGGGGAAATGGAGGGGGCTTGGCTGCACACACTACATGGTCCAATACAGCTGCCTACTCAGCTGCCTTTCCTGTTACAAGGACCTTGGACCTAAAAGCCCTGGCCAAAAGCTGATCCATTTTTAACTAAGAGTTTAGTTAGAGATCAGTGTGGCCTTCCCAACCTCTATCATGAGAAGCAAAGCACAGAATGTAATTAGTTCCCTCCTCAACCATGAGCCCAGTGAGTGTTTAAGGTAAATGAACCTATTCATGGCAAAAATTGAGCATACAACTGGAAAGAAGATAATTTTTCTTTTTTTTTTTTTTTTTTTTTTTTTTGCTAGAATATATCAGAAAGGAAATTGTTTAAAATAAGATCCAGGCATTACAGCAAGAAAATAGTTAATTAAAGATTTTAACAGTGTTTATTATTTTCAGTTCTGGATCAAATTATAACCTCCAGTGTACGTCAGCCTACAAGAAAAAAAAAATTGTCATAAAATCTGATATATTATCCTCAATAGCCTAAAAAGTACAGATAGAAATTGTCTGGATAAAGAAGGTAGTGCATACAGTTTTTTGCTTTGTTGCTGAGCATTTGGAATTTATAGACACCGTAGAGCTCTGCAATGAAATGTAAACAGAGCTATAAATATATGCATAGTCTTTGTTAAGTCAAATGAGGTCCATGGAATATCCTGTACTTGTCGAAGCTTCTTAAAAACCTTCTTATCCTCAGGGAAAGATAAACTTTGATCATCAATATAACAATTATTGATGCAGTAGATATGCAGCACTTTTGCTAGTTTCAATACAGTTTTTAAAGCAAATTTTCTACTGGAATTTCAGGGAAATGTAAGACCCTGCCTTAATTTTTGTAAGTTCTCATTTTACATTTGGATGGTGTTTTTCTCAGTATCTGATGACTTCCCAATTTTCACCTGCTTCACAGTAATGAAACACTGAAAGACACAATGCAATCTTCATCCTCAAGTGGATAGAGCCTATAGCTTTGACTCTGAATTTAAGTTTGGCTGCAAGAGCACATGCAAACCTCAAACGAGTAATGTAATATTTCAGGACCAGCATTATTCATATAGCTTTGGTTTCACCCTCCCTCCCTGGTTGCACTAAGGTCTCTAGGTAGTCAATCCTGGGTATTTCGGATGATCATCTATAAAGGTCAAGTGATCAAGCTGTGTGGCCTGGAACAACAGTGTATCACATAGAGTATTAAGGATTATTCTGTTAATTTATTCATGTGTGTGGTCCTGAATATTTCCTGCCTGTTGTTTATACTATACAGAATATTTTTTTCTAGTTACTCAGAATATGATATAGATATAGTACCTCTTTCCCATTTAACTAATCAAATCTTGCTTTCATCCATAAAGTCTTCACTACTGAAGTTTAGGATCAAACTAGGAATAGATGAATGGGTGTTTCTGGTGGAAGAATCATTTAGTTTGAAATATTTGCGGGAAATGATTTCTGGTAAACATTTGTGTATTTGTATCAGGATTTATAGTTGACTTAGATTACCCCAAGGGAAGGTTTTTCTGAAGTTTTATTCAGGAAAGTCCATATGTTTCAGTACTAGCAGAAGGAATTAAATGACACATTTCATCTATTTTAGTTAAATAAACATCTTGCATGTCTTTTTATCTAAATTAATCTGTTCCATTTCATATGCATATAGTTTCCCATGAAAAAAGTGACTCCATAAGCTCTCCGTTGAAGCAGTATTGCTAGTGATTGAAAATAAAAGAACAGAGGCATTCCATCTGCCTGCTTTTCTCTCTAACTATGTAAGAACACATTTATCTATTTATCTTTCTATCCTCAAACTTTCAAGCTTTGCTATTCCTACACACAAGCCTTTTGTCAGATAGTTTCCCATCCAAAAATGTGGCAGGTTGGTTTGGATTTCTTTTGTCTTTATTTTACATTTAGTCAGCTTTCACCTCCTGATTTTGGTTCATTCTTGTTGTTTCTACATTTTCTTTCTCCTGAAAATGTACCCTCACTGTGTGTTGCTATTCATTCTCAGGTAGAACACCTCTGCCTCTTTTACCTCAGTTTTTCACATTCTTCCTTTTTTATGGAAGGCATAAATGTATTTTGTTATAGCATAATTGTCTTTTTCTCTTTAGAAAATACACTTCACACCATGTCATATTGTTTTCCCATATTTTCTTCAGTGCAAATTTGTCTTACTCTTTCAGGAAAACACTTCATTGTCCACATGTGTCAGACACCTCCAAATCCCTATTAATACAATTATGTTTCATCTCTTCACCACCTTAAACTCTTATCTGTTAAAAGACTCTTTCTGAGGCTTTAATTTTCCTTCTAGTCTTATGCCTCAATCATCTATTGAAAAGAAAATTTAAAAACTTATCTTCAGGTGTGCTCCTGGAAATCCATAAGGCCCTTCTGCACTAAACTGGTTGAAAGTGAATTGCTTTGTACATGGTCTTGTAGCACCTGGGGCCCAATCTAGCAAGCTATGGAAGAGAATCATAGAACCAATGGCAGAATCACAGAATATGCTGAGCTGGAAGGGATCCACCAAGATCACAGAGCCCAACTCCTGACCCTGCACAGGGGGCAGGAGCTGCAGCGTCTCCTCATTGCACAGCGGTGCAGTGGACACAGCATGTTCTTGTTTTGGCAATATCCTGGTGCCCACGCTGTGCAGATCTGCCCCTTGCAGATTCCTTGGTAGCATCTCTGTAGAACCCTTCTCCTGTGAGGTTCATTACAGGATCATGGCTTGCTCAGAGCCTCATCACAAAAGACAGGCTGGGAACTTGAAGACCTTAGTGACAAGATTCTACCCTTTTTACCACTGAAAGTGCATTTAAACTAGACCAGATGTGTTCCTAAATGTAAAGATGAGTGAGGAATAAAAGCTTGTTTGATTCTTGGTACCCGCATTCATTTTTAATTGAGACCAGTGATTTGTTCTAATTAAGAAGCTGTAATACTATCATGATTTGTTTGGACCATGGTGATTTTCTTTATTTAACAGGATCATTTATAATAATTAAATTAAATAATTTCCAAATTAAACATCCACAAGAGGAGGAAAAAAACATTAATATTTTTTCTGAACAAATGACTGAAATGCACTGTAGCATTATCCTGATTTTAGTGCAGCTGTTTCACTTTGTAAAATTCTATTATTTGTCTTCATCATGATTCAAAATATAGTGTCAAAAAATAGAAGTGGGAAAAAAAATGGGAAAGGATATATTTTGTCTGGGTATCCTGTGCAATAATTATTCTGTGGGTAACAGGAAAATACAAGGCCATTTATTTTATCTATTTGTTTATTTCCAGTTAGTTAGAAGGATATTGTTCTGCCAAAAGCCTGAGTGCACAAACAAAGCCTTTTGTAAGAGATATTGTGAATTAAAGGCCATCAAGACCACCATTAAGGTATCGCACACAGCTGGGCATCTATATAAACCTGTTATGAAAGACCTTACAGGAACAACCACTGTGCAGTGACTGTCCTTGGGTGTGTACACAGCTTCCAGGGTGATCAGCAGAAAGAACATGTACATCCCTTTTTGTATCTCCTCAGCTCTGTGGGTCTCCACAGAACTCATACAAAAGGATTAAAGAATGAAGTCCAGACCCTACTCCCTGAATACCCTATTCCCTGAATACCTGCTGGTGCAAAGTAGGACATTGTCTAGTTTCAGGTTTGTTCCTGAAACAGATAATATTGCCCTAAGTTTTATAGGGAGGTGAATTGTGAGGATATTTCTGGGTCTCTTAAATCTTTTTTTTTTTTGCACACAGCTGTCCCAGGATATTCTTTTTCAGATCCTTCTGACCTTATCATTTTTCCTCAAGCAAATGGACAAAAAAGATGGGAATGAGAAGAGCCTCTACTCCACCTCAAACACACTCGCTGACAAAATGGATCCAAGAACTAAGAGTGCAGTAATTTCCTGTCAATGCAGTTCAGAACAGTCAAAATTCAGCAAGTTTATTTCTTTAGGGCAAAATAAGCACAGAGGCCACCAGTAGTGCTGTACAATATGTACATTACCAAGAGCTAAGGACTTTACCACAAACCATGGGTAGACAACTGAGCACTAACCTAATTCTGTTGAATATTATACTAGAATATGTATCTGCCCACAGTGACAAAATTTTGGCTGTCAATTTTAGCCTATCTCATGAGCCCTTTTAATTTATTTCAGTTTTAATCCAGAATTGTATTTTTACAGGGGAATGAATATGGACATTAGGTTTTTTGAATAAGCTTTCTCATTTTTAAATATTAAGACTTCCATGGCTTCAAGACAAATGAGACTTAGAATTTTTAAGTCTTTGACTTCCATGCTGACCTTTCGTCACTGCTGAGTTGCTGTCAGCCATGCAAGACTTGACAGAACAAAAGTGGGATTAGATTTCAGAGACATTAACCACCATACTCAGAGGTCTGGATTCTTTAGTGCATGACCTGAGAAGTAATTCTGTCTTGCTGCCACACATAGAAATATGTAGATCCTAAAATCAAGCTCATTAAAGCATTTAAATAAACAAGATGGAGAAGACGAAAAAGTGGAAACAAATGAGCAGCAGCTAAGAGAAGCTGGGCTCAGCAGCTATATCCCCTCTGGAAACTGGTTATGTGGACATTTCAATCTCTTAAGAAGGGCTTTCTTATAAAACAGTCAAACACCAAAAGAATGGGGTGAAGGAAATTAGTATGCATGTTTAGAAAAAAATAAATCCCTTTAATGACTTGAGCTGTTGTTAAAAGAGATGTCTTCTGAAAATATTTCACCTACACTCACTTCCTGTTCTACCTGGGTGTGATCTGTCCCTGAGTTTCTCAGGAATGCCAGATCTGAAATCCAGTGTGATTTCCCATTCTCCATTGAGAGATGATTGAAATGCTTTAAAATTAAACAAAAGTTTAATGGGTTTGAAGTGTCAGACAAAAGAAATCAGAATTTCTCTTAGGTCTGGAAATCCCAGGTGAAGAGATTGTATCCATGGGTTGCGGGTATACTTCCATGCTTCCACATTCTCATTTTGTGGTCCTTACTGAAGCATAAAAGCAAAAAGAAGAAGCAGCAGGCAAAGAAGAAAATACTAATTTGGTTCTTTCCCCTAAACTCTCTACAAGGAGACAGACCCAAGAACAAATCTAAATTTCTCCCTAATCTCTAGGAGATCTGATACAGTTCTGAAAGCCTTGTCATTTAAGAAATGAGGTCTAGGTTTTAAATCTGAACTTCTCATTTTGGATCTATATCTAGTGGGAAGCCCTCATTTGATTTTTTTCTTGTATGAAAATGTAGCTTAGCTATATCAAAAGTATTCTCTCTCTTTCCAGTTCTACAATGAAAACATCATATTCTGCATTTTTACACATGAAACTCAGCATCACAGGGTCTGCTTTTCTAAAGAATTAAATAGCCCCTCAAAGAATATTAAGATGGTTTTGCAGCTTCCAGTAATCAACTGAAAGAGCTGAAGACACACACCACCAAGAGCAGAACTGGTGCAAGTTCATACTGCTTCTTCAAATTTGTTCAAAATATTTTGATAGAGTAATTTTGTCCTGGCAGATTCAGGATCAGATCAAGTATCATCTGTTCTCCTGCAGCTACACAAAAGCAGCTCCAGCACCATATGGTGGGTTCTGGCACTGCTCACACACCACAGCTGAAATTCAATCACACACTCACACCACACTGAGACCAGATTGCTGCTGCTCTTGCTGCAGAGATCAGGTATCAATGAATATGGAGCTGCTGTTATTGCCATGGTTTTAAGAGAAATACTCCAGTATTAGTGGCAATTATTGGGCTTAAGGGTGGGCCATGCTGAGAGTCCTCCTGTCCTATCTGATGTGACTGGGGTTGATGTCTCAGCAGCCACTGAGGGACATCCTGGGCTGGGGAGGGCTTAGCTGAGGGACAGCTCAGCTGAGACACAGTTACATATCTGCCACCTTGAAAACCAGACCCACTTTCAGGGTCTTTAGTCAAGCAAGGTCTTTCAGCAGCTGTTGCAAGGCTATTATTTGCACAGATGTATGCACACGCACGGGGGTGTTTTCTCAGAACTTTCTGGCCAATATCCAATTAATCTTTAACTACAAAACCTCTATTAAAAACTGCTTTCACTGTGACCTTTCCTCTGAAAATGTTTTTTGGTCCTATGTAAGTAGGATACATTAAATGCTAAATAAGTAATGTATAAGAGTGCTCAGATTATTAAGTTAAAATACTTTTGAAATTTTCTTTTTTGTACTTTCTGTACATTCTGTTCCAGTTCCACATATAGAAAAAAGCATCTATATATTTCTAGCTGCAATTTAATTTAGTTCATAAAAATAAATTAAAAAAGATAAGGAAATTTTAGATCTCTCTTATAAGCCAGATATTTCTGAACCTTTATATCTGGTATAACTCTTGATAAAAAAAAACTGTTTAGGAGGTTCATAGTCAATTTCAAACGGTATAAACTTTTTCTTCTGGGAAAAACCCAGGGGGTTTGAGATTTCTAACAAAGAAAAAGAATGGAAGATTAATTTAAAGTATGTCAAGACATTCTGTTTTGTGAAGAACAAATGTTTTGTTTCAACTTCTAGCTTTTAAAAGCATCTCAAACTTCTGAGAAACTCAGCTAGAAAGCCGTTTCAAAGGGATTTATTTTAGAGTATTGAAACAACAATTTTTTTCTTAACAAGATAAATCCAAATTTGCAAAGCAATTCTGCAATGCTGAGTGAACATTTTTGCATAGAAAATGCTTATGAGTCCAACTCTAATCAGTTCACACCTGCGTGAAATGAGTGTAAGCAGATGTATAATGCTTCTGTTAGAATGTGGTATTGCTTCCACTCACAGGGGAAATCCTGACTCCAGCAATGTCAAAGACAGTTTCTCAAACTCATTTCTTCACACCTAATTCATGTTTCATCTTTAAGAACCTGTGATTTCACACTAGTCTAAATGTTGCTACTCTTACTGGTACAGTTGCCAAATCATTCACATTAAATAAGCCTAGTAAAGCAACAATTCAGATTTTTTACTTTATCAAGGGCCAAAATAGTGGTTCATGCCCTAAATATTTCCTGTCTAGACTACTATATTGGTCTTTTGGACAGATTTCCAATTTTTTTCCATTGTTGTTTCAAAGTGAAATGTGCAAAACTCTATAGCTTGTTTCTTTCTTTTCTAAGCTCTCAAGGAGATGATGGGTTTGTTTTCTTGCCTCATCATGTTAGGAAACTATACCCCTGGTGAGGAATCAACCCTGTATTTATATTTGAATGGTGATTATATGAGAAAGCATGAACTGATTCTGTGAATAGATTACAATAGATAATGGCAAACTTGCAGCACTGGCCTCTGAAGTACCCTGTTTATTGCACTCTGATGAAAGACGAGGACACCCTGTATTCAGTGACTCAGTAGAGACAGAGAGGTCAAATATTCAGCTGGGTTTCATTCATTACTTTATTCTGAACATATTTAACTCTCCTGGCTAAATTAACCATATCATCTCCACAAGTAGCTCCAGATAATTATTTATAAGGATTAGCTTAGATTCCTGTCGGCCTTTTTAGGAAGCTTGTGTCAGCATGCTGAGGGATCTCTGATCCTAAACAAGACTAGAATAGGTGCTTAACTCTTAGACAGCTGAATTAGATCAGAAGAATCCTCTCTCTCCTTTTCTGATGGATCCTTTGTGCTTTGTCAAGGATGCCTAAGAACTGTGGTAACTGTCCACAGAATGGTAAATTTGGAGATTTTTAGAGTGCATGAACACTTCCTCAAGTCATCTATTATTTTTAATAACAGTTTGAGCTTGATGAAATTTAATACAACATTCAATAAATCTAGCCCAACCTTTATTTTGATATCTTTTTCTCTAGCATTTGATTGAATTATCCATCAGGATCCATACCATACATTTAAGTAATCAATTACAAATTTTCCTGTTTTCCTAAAACAGTGACTTTTATTTCTTTGATATGTTTGTCCATGCAAAATTCCCATCTGTGGTCTTAATGTTCTTCAGAAAAATATGAACCAAGAATTCCAAATTGACACCACTCTGTGCAACTTTTGTATGTGGGGCATTGGCAGCTTCACTGCTCCTGTGATTTTGCAGCCTTTGCAATTTCAGCTGAGTGACTGTATTCTATCATCATGAATTCTGTTTTATTAAGTTTCATATTTAACATGTTTTTATACAGGGACTGCAATTCATGCATGCCTCCCAACCAGTAGTCCAACAAAGCTCAAGTGTTCTCTTGATCTTTTTGTGTGCAGTTTTTAACAAAGATTTTTGGAAGCTATCCAATAAAAATGCAACAGCAGCAGACAAGGAGAGGTTAGGCAAACAGTGCTGCATTATACAGGGCTACATATAATATTGTGCTCAGGAAAGGCTGAAGAAATATAATTGCTCAAAGGGACCATTTCTGGGGAAAAAAGTAATGAACGTTTCAGAACCATCTTTAGTTTGAAGAAATGATGATGACCAGTGCCATCCTTAGTCTATAAGATTTTGATAAGATTTCTCTATGAAACTTTCCAGTTGTCAATAGTATGTGAATCAAATGCACTTTCAAAAACCACTTTTAGATGATTTTATGTTTCAGCAGTTTTATCCTGAATCTTTGCAAATATCAGCAAATTCAAAGCAAAAGCAGTACTGAATAAGGTATAGTGATGACTTCATCATTGAATAAGGCTTTGCATGCTTCATTATTCTATTATTTATTAATTATTTTGTTATTTATTCATTGTGCTTTTGAAAGTAAATAATTAGGGCTGTCTTGTGATATTCCAATGAACTTGTGCTGTCTTGTCTAAACTTCAGTGTCATAATAGTCTTCTACTCCTCTCAGACTATTTATTTACCATGGTCCGATCTACAAGCAAAACTTCTCCATGTTCTTTGTTCTATGAAGCTATTCTAGGCTGCCAGCCAGTTCCTCATTCTTTATATTGGGACAGATGAGAGTGTACATGAGCCTGTTTTTCATCTCCCAGCTGATGCACAGTTCCTCAGAGAACAGGGCTGGGTAGGTCTAAAGCAGCCTCTGGGCTCTGTTACAGGAAGGCAGATGGCCTTAAGGAGCTCCTGATCCCAGACTCTTTCACCAATCTTGATGCTTTGGGAAAAAAAAGAGCAAACATTTTAAATTTTGGATGAAGTATTTGTTCATTCTCTGACACACCATTTATTCATGTACATATATCATACATCTGATCCTTCAGCAGATACTGAATTTTGCACAAAAATTGCTCCTTTGTCTTTTTTTGGGTTTAATGCAAAACCGTGAGATCTTGAGTCACTGTGGCATGGATACAGGTGTTGTAGTTGCAGATGGAAGCATCCTTCTATGAAAACAAGCCTGACTAATTTCACTAATTCTCTTGTTCCATTAAAGACTTTCCCTTTCCTCAAAGGTTTATCAGGAAACTGAGATTTTTTTTCCAGTGGGCTCATCACTAGTTAAACATCAGTAACCTCTAAGCCAATATGTGTTGCATATACACTGGATTTGCTTCTTTATTCAACATCATCTTTGAATCCCAAATTTCTCAAGCTTTTAATACCAATAGAAAATAGTTATTTCTAAGACACTGATTTACACTTCAGGTATTGTTTTCCCAACACTGGTATGTGAGCATTATTAATGTGTGAGCTATCTATATCTATATCATCTATATCTATATCTATATCTATATCTATATCTATCTATATCATCTATATCTATATCTATCTTCTATATCTATCTTCTATATCTATATCATCTATCTATATCTATCTATATATCTATAGCTAGATTTATATCTATACATATATGTATAGAGAGAGATAGATTTAGATATACTTCTCCTCTAATATTAAATTTCAAATGCCTTTTTATCATCCTATCTCCTCACCCTCTCTCAATTTAGAAGACCCTTCATAATTGCTTCACTCAGCTGCTCTGCTTTTTTAACTCCTACAGATCTAAACACATGGCATTTCTAACAATATATTTATGTATCTAATTTTAAACTTGCCAAGTGAAAATCACTAAAATTGATTTGAAAATTAATGCCTTTAAGAGATGCAATAGCACAACTTTATTTGCCATCAGCTAGTGAAAGTTTAATAGTGCAGCCCTCAGAACAGCTATTAGATCTTATATTTTGCTAAAGCTGTTACTGAACTTTCAGATCTAGCCACTGTAAAAGAGAGGATTTGCCCTGGGCTTTTTTATGTGTGTCTAGACATTGCCTAATACCATGAAGAGAGTTAAAAACTATAAACATATTGGCATTTCATTGTCATACTTATGAATGAGATGACTTCATACAAGAACGAAACAAAAAGTCTTGCTGTCAGCAGACATAAGGAAATATGAGTGTTCCTATACCCCACACTTCTCCCTAGGCTGGGATCAGTCTCCTCTGTCAGGATGCTGCACGACATAAATGTGCTGTTGCAGATCAGCTGCAGGGTCACAGCACACACTGTGCTGGTGGTGAAGACAGAGAATGATGCTTAGAAACTCATTCAGCAGCAAATGTCTCCTCCTTCTTTGGGATGGGAAAGGGGCAGAAGGAGTCAGACGGAGTCAGGAGCGAGAGTCAGGGCTGCAAATAGGTTTTCATTTCTTCTTTTCCTGAAATCTTGGGTAACAAAATAATTTGCTCAAAGCTGACACCATAGGTATGTCCTGTCCTTCCAATAAGGCTGGATAATTTCTCTAGTGCTTTTTTTTTTACTGCTGTTGTGTTTTAAGGTATCTAACATGGTGCACAGCAGGATTTGACCTTGAGAAATAAACTGGATTCTTAAAAAACAGAATTCCAGATGAAATTTTGAAATGAGAGCTTGTTTGATGACTTCATCATTGTCTTCTCCAAAACCTTCCAAGACCCCCAGACTTTAAACACAATCCAGGATCTCTCCAAGGTCCCCTATATTAATATGATGATGTCATCAGAGTCTCAGAAAGGATCTCTTGACTTGACCTGGCCAGCTTTCCATTTGAATTACTTCCCCAGGCAAAACTGCATTCTCTTTGGGTGAATGTCTGCAGGGAAGACTCAGAAGCATTTATGATCTATGTGTTTTATCTGTCCAGTTCCAAAAAGCCACTCTCTTTATGGCACTTCAGGGAAGCCTGCTTGAAATAAAGCTGGGATTGGTAAAGGTTCTGGAAAAGAGAGAAAACGAAGCTCTCTGAGGGCATACAAATAAGTATCACACACATCCTTTATTCCTTTATTTCATATTTTATATTCATCCCAGGTATAGATAAAAAGTAAACATTATCATTCCACACCAGAAAAAGACGAAAAAAAAAGGCAACAAATCAAAAACCCTTTGTGAAATCATTGAGATGTTTCAAGATATAAACAGAAAAATGCTACAAAAGAAGGAAAGGTGCAATTATAAAGACTTTGTAAGGATGTGATTATCCATGTTTCTGTACAACACACATTATGTCTAAAGAATTAAGATAAGTAGCTTAGGAGAAAGAGTCACTGATGAAAGGGTGAATAGGAAGCTCCCTCTCGTTCAGGGAGAGGGAGCTGAAGAAGGAAGAAAAACTGGCATGCTGAGCAAGAGTAAAAAACATGTTCCAACCACAAAAATATCACAAGCCATAGGTAGTTTGGTTCAGAAACAGGTGATACTATAGATTCATAGCTCTCTGTTTGCTCTATTAGACTAACTGGTTTTACAGAGAAAACAATTTCAAAAGAAATTGAAGGTGTGTGCTTGAGCTTTACATAGCTGTGAGTTGAAAATGTGGCCATATACTCTGTGGCTATAGAAGGATTCAAAATCAGGGAAGGAACCACAGACTAATTTCAGCTGCTTGTGAGGTCTTTCAGGGTAACATATGCCAATCAATAATCAGAGAACTGACACAGGCTATGCATGAGGCACATGCTAGTGACAGCAGAGGTGGATATTAATGGATAGTAATTGATGCAATTTGTGTGCAGCATTGTCATTAAAATAAGGAAAATGCAGCAGTGAGACATTTAAAAAGAAAAAAACAGACTATTTCAATATTTTCAAAGTACACTTTCTTCAATCAAAAGCTAAGTGTCCAGAGAGCAATTTGCCCTGCTTTAGTGAGGGTGGTTTGCTTTCTGGAGTGCATATGCTGTGTGTGCATATTCTCTCTGCTCTCTATGATTTAGCTGGGCTGTCTCCCTACTCTTTTACCATAGAAGAGTTCATTGGTAGAAAAAAATGCCCTACATTTTTATAAAGATTTTTTTAATAGAGTTTAATAACTTCCTCACCCTGTTGCATGCAGATAACCACGAATGTAGTATGGAGAAATGGTTATCATGTGTAGAACTTATATTTAATTTGCACCCTGTTGCAAATGTTCCATTCATGTAGCTCTTTACAGGTGTGCATGTTGCTATCTCATTTGACTACCTTGCTGGTACCTACATCTAATTCTGAATTTTTCTAAAGACAGTCCTACTGAGAGGTCCTGACACAGCAGAAATTAGATAATTATATATTACCATCATAAAGGTGTATTCTCAACTCCTGCTACATTTCAGCTGCAGCTTAGAGCCTAAAGGTGATTGCAGCAAGGAAAGGAGAGTGAGACTGCTTGATTTGTGCTGTTTTTACAGTTGAATTATCACCTCTTGCATAATACACACTGCAGAATCTTTCCCTGCAAGTTCTATGTCAAACTCATATGTGTTTTCTGTATCTTTTTGAAACAGTCTCAAATTATTTTTGCAAATGAAAAATATTGCTATAGAGTCATAGAATCATAGAATACCTTAAGATGGGAAGGACCCATAAGGATCATGGAATTCAAAAAAGAAACATGACTCCAGACTTTTTTTGCTACACATGTGGAAGTAGGATAAGTTACACAGTGCTGTTAAAAATGATGTTCAGTGAGTTGATACCACAGTCTGGATTGTACCTCATGGATGAGGCAAGGAAAGTAACAAGGTAGCTGTCTAGATTTCTGATGTTTCTCTCCTCATTCATGTGACATAATGGTTCATACTGCAGAGGCACAGTTATACATCCACAGCTTTTGTAGCTGTTTCCTGACATTTAACATTAGGTCAGTGAAGATATTAAGTGCTCCAAAAGAGTCAAACAGCCACAGATTCTTACACAAGAGGTACAATTGCCACAGTTAAAAATAAATAAATGAACAGTTAATTATGATCAGATTTAGAGTTAACCTTGTTTCTAGGTACAGTTTTATGTTACTAACACATTTACTTCCAAATAGCCAAGAAAAACATATTTAATGGCCACTAGAAATGCATTGGTAAGACTGTCTCTTGTAGTTCTCTACTTCTGGAAAAGTGATGTAAAGCTGAAAAAGAAATGCACAAATGTAATGCCTTGTTAACAAAAATTATTGATTCTGCCTTTTCCTATATTTGCCGTTTACTTCTGCAGAGGTATTGAAATGGTGAAAGTGGATCCATATATAGTTTTTTAAACAGAAACCTATATGTGTACCTGCACATAAATATCTCCTTTTAAAAAGCAAGTGTAGCATTCTGAATGAGTGAGGAACAATGTCTGGAATAGAATTAATGTTTGTGGTGCTTTTATTAAAATATATAATAGAAAAAATAAGAAATGTATTTTCCTGCCTTTTAATCTTTTTTTTTTTTTTTTTTACTACCTCTCCCCACTATTAGGGACAAAAGCCAAATGACTCTGTAAAATAGAATGATGGAAACAAAAGACATTTAAATTATACTATTAAATAGTGGAGAGTTTTCAAGACCTTTCATGCCTGCTCTTTGTTATGAACTTCTCATAGCACTAGTTGAGTTTTGGTATCTGATCCATTGTTTGCTGTCCTGTATTTTATGTGCTTGGACTGCCTATAATGAAAGAAAAAAAAAACAAAAAAAACCAGTCTAGACATTGAAACATTATGAGGTTTGAATCCATTAATTGTCTTTTTATGTTCTTTGCTACCAAATTCTTCATTTATAAGAGAGCAAAAATGATAATGTTGGCTAATGGGATTGGAATACAGTTAAACTAGCAAGCATATGAATTTCTATATAGAAACAAGAAGCAACAAGAAAGATACCTTTTGTTTTACATTGATTAGTGCATGCAAACCACACTTTAAACAGACTTACTTTGAAATTTGTCATACCAAGAGCCACAGTTGGGGAATTGGCTTCTAAGGAGACATGATTAAAACAAATATGTCAGGAAATTGCAGAAGTCACAAGTTTCTGTTCATTCTTCTGCAGACCATTCTGTGGGACATAAAGGACTGGATCTCTTACCAAAAAAACTTCTTTCAGTGCTGCCACATGAATATTCATTGCTGATGAGAGTATCTCATTGTCTTCATAAATTAGGTCCATATTATTCCTTTTTGCAAATATGTGCAAACAAGGAAACACGAGAATTATGGTATCAGCCTAGAAGGACTGTTCACCTAATCCAGTATTCGGCCTCTAGCAGTGGATGCAAACTGAAACCAACCAAGATAATAGTAAGAACAGAGAAACACTACATGGAAACTTCTCCACACTTCCAGCCCCTAGCTATTTTCAGCTCAGTGAGTTTTCTAATATACATGAAGTTAGTAATTCTCTGTGATTTTTTTTTTCTTTTCATGAACTTTGCAAGTCATGCTGTAAATTTTTTTCATGCATGCCATCTTTTAGAAGGAGTTCTACACATCCACTCTCCTCTGCATGAAGTATCACCTTTTTTGTTTTACATTTGATCTCCACATAATTCATCTGTACTACCTTGTTATCCTGAAAGAAAGTGAACCATCTGTCCCTAATTTCCTTTTCTCTGACACTCATGATTGTGTTGGCTTCTGCTGTACCTTCTAAACCATCAGTTTTTGAGACAAAAAGGGTCTTAGACTACTTATAGGAACCATTCCACTCTACTGAACACCCTTGTTGTCCTTCTCTGCACCTTTTCCAGTTTTATTAATATAACTTTGGAGATATGGAGATCAGATATAGTTTTCAAAATAAATGTATACAGTGTTTTCTGCTTTGTTCCCTATTTCCTTCTCAGTAATTCCTAATCTCTTGTTCTTTTAACTATTTTTTTTTTTTGGCTGAGCTTTGAACTTCTGTTTTTATGACTCTGTCATAACCCCAACTTCTTATAGCTGGTGTTGCAATGATCAACTCAGAGCCCATCCTCTTATATGTGATGTTGGATTTCTTTTTCCTTGAGGGCATTGTTTTATGTTTATCCATTTTGAATTCCCTCTCCCATTTTATTACTTTACAGCTCAGTCTCATAAAGTCTTCTTGTAAGGCTTTACAGCCACTGCACATCTCTATTTATGTGATTAATTTAACAGCCTTTGCAAATTTTCTTACCTTACTGATCCCCCCTGGTTCAGTTATTTGTAAGATAAACCTGCAGATCTCAGTACAGTTCCCTGCAGGACTGCACCAATGTCCCTCTCTTGCAAGGTCTGGCCATGTATTTCACCCTTAAGTTTACTATCCTTTCAGCAAATGATTTACTGTGCAAAGGCATTCTTTTTAGGCTTTGTTCCTTTTTTCCTTAGATGCAAATGCTGAGAGGCTTTGCCAAGAGCCTTTGGAAATCCAAGCAAAGCTCTATCAGCAACATACCTTTGTTCCCATAGTTTATTGGCTCTTTTAAAATATTCTATTAGGTTGTAAAGACACTAAATCTTTTTGTAAAAGCACTACTGACACTTTCTAAACAGACTATATAAAGATATCCATAGATTATTTTCATTATTACAGTTTCCAGTAATTTGCTAAGACCAAGTGTCAGACTTGGAGGATTGTATCCTTCAGAACTGCCTGGAGGCTTTCTGGAAGTTTTTTCCACTTCCTGTCATCATATATCACAGGAAGTTTTACAAGGCATTGCCCATTACTATTAGCATTTTAACTGTCTCATTTTTTAGAGTGCCCATAGAAATCCTGAGTGATTGCTAAGCTCAGTTTCTGGAATTTTCTTCTTGATTTTGTTTATATACACCATACTCTGTGGTCAGTTAAATTTTAGGCAGATGCTCTGAATAATCTCTCACAGTGAAAGGTTCTGCTTTAACTAGTTCCCTCCACTGTGATTCCTGGTTGTTTCCCTTATGTGATTGGCTGCATAGAATCTATTGCTGCCTTCCTCATTTTGATAAATTTTAAAAAGTAAATTATTAATGGTATTTTTTTTTTTTTTGCAACTTTTCTGTCAATCTCTCATTTGTTCTATGTTATGGAGTTTCCACTGGTGGTCTGGTAGATGTAAATTTCAACATTATCCCTATCTTAGACAAATAGTTGACCTATTATTTTTTTTTCCTAAACAAGGTATCTTTTCACCTAAATTTAATATTTACTTTTAAATTTTCATTTATAAAATTATTATATTTATAAAATGAGAGGCATATTGAATATGAAGTGGCTTATGAGTCTGCTGCATCACATTTTGTATATATTCTTTCACCACTCAAAATGAATATGTACATGCATTTTAACCTATAACAGATGGCAGGCAAAAAGCAAATGATGAGCATCTTCACTGGCATAAATCAACTTTATTCTGTTTAAGGAAAGGTCCATCTCTTATGTTTAACAGTGCCACTATCAGTGTTCGTGGAAAGCATAAAAGAGCAGTAAAAGCAGTCTGACATTTGCTGTGGCCACGGAGTCTCTGACAGCTGCTCTTTTAGTCACTTCTTGTAGGAAATGTGCCCCATGTTTTACAGTCCCCAGAGTCCCTGCTCCTCCATGAGTCTGTCAAATACCTCCTGGAACTGCTATTCTTTTAAACTTCACAATATCCCAAGGCAGATAGTTGCTTGATTTATTTACTTATCTTATTAAGAGTGCCTTTTAAAAGGTATACTATGGCATCTGATAATTGTACTCTTTTCACCTTCTACCATGTTTTTAGGAAAAGGGCATAAATCATATTGGTTCAATATGTGATTACTTAAAAAAAAAAAAAAAAAAAGCATAACACTGACTTCCCTGTTAGAAAAGGTTGTCTTTCAATTAAGATTAACCACAACTATCACGATAAACATTTAACAAGTAGTCATGAATAAAAATGTGTTCCTTTTTTTGATTGTTTTTAAATTCCACTAACATCTACTCAACTTACCTAAAATTTAGGCAGCAATCTGGAAGAACTTTGTCTTTAGCTTAAAGAGAAAGAAAACTCATCCGACTAAAAAAAATTGTCACTATTTTGGAAGAAACTGTTGGAACCAGCTGTTAGGATCATTACAGCCCAAAGTGCATCTGCCACCCATGAATATTTTAAATACACTGAAGAGTTTTGGGTTTTAAACACATTTCTTATTTCCTTGAAGCATTTCACATATATGAAGATGGCCCAATAAATCATGCTGAAATTATCTAGAACTTGCTTTAATTAAAAGTTATGAATTTATATTCTATTTTATAGGGAAAATAAATTTTAAACAATAGACTCACTTTTTGAATATAAAATTTACCACTGTACATAACGATGGAAGTATATAATGTTTAACATTTCTGCGGTATAATTCTCCCTTGCTAAGCTCTTTGGAACTCTTACAATTTTTTATCTTCATATAAACAAGCCTAAATCCTAATGAAGCTAAGAACCACACTTATTATTGGCTAAATTACAAACAAAAAAATTGTCTGATAAATGCAGCTTTTATTCTGACCATGAGTTTCCCTCAAACAATTTTTTTAAACTTGCAGCTGACACAAAAACCCAAATACTGATTATATGAAGGTTTATTTGTAAAAGTTTTATTACTTTCAGCCTCAGCTATCCTCTTTGATTTCCCTTTAAACTTCATCAGTGTTTGGAAATTAAAGAGCCTAGGGGGTCATTTGGCCCTCAGGCACCAAATTTACATAGTGCATGTCCATCCTGCTACACTCTTTTCCTCTGCTAGGCAGAGCACTCTCATATGTGCTGCCTTTTGGGGGAATTCCTGTCCTCTGCACTATCTGTGAGGATAAGAGTTAGTACAAGCCAAAACTGTGCCACAGGGTATTCACCAGAATGCAGTGCCCTGTTCCAGTGTCTGAACCTAGACTCCTGCATGTTCACTTTCTTAGTGTAAATGTAACCCTCAAATAATTAATGATATATCAAAGATTTTCGTTCTTAAGAGCCAAATTGTTGTATTCTAACTATTTATTTGGACTGCTACAGTTTAGTATTTGGCTTGACATCAGCAAAGGACAAGCCAAGCCACATGGTATTGCTTATTCTCCTTGATGGGACTTTTTTTTGAACAAACAGTAATGAATAGAAGAGATAGCTAGAGAAAAAGAGAAAAAAGATAAAAGGAGTCAGTGACTGCTTCAGTTCTCCCTTGACCAAAACAGAATCACTTAAAAATCTTTTAAACCAGTCTATTTAAATAAAAATAATCAGTGTCAGTTCTTCATAGCAAATTACCTCTTCACACAAATATTATGTTTCCATTATTAAAAAAAAAAAGTTTTCTTTATATCAAAAGGTAGAAAAAAGTCTATGAAATATGTTCATGAATATTGTATAAAAGAGCAGACAGCAGTGACAGTGTACAGCTTCTGAAGATCTGAGGATTTTTGAAGATTGTTTTGTAGTTTAAATATCCAAACCTAACTTTAGGAAGTCCAGAGTAGGGCAAATCAAGTGGGAGGTAAAGGTCTTCAGAATTTCTGTGCCTCCATTTGCCCACGGATGCTCATATTAAAGTACTGCTTGCTTTTAAAGAAGTGTAGCACTGTACTCAATGTAAAGGAGCAACCACCCAGGAACAGCACTGGGCTTTCCTGCTGTGGTGTTGTGACCACTCTGATGTGATGCATTGTCCTCCTATATCCAACAGTCACCAATGGACATGGGGCTAGAGCCTGATGTCAGATCCAGTTTTCAGCAAGAGCAGAACTCTTTGTGTTTACTTCTAAAGAGGAACTGAAATGATGCTGCTACTGCAGGTTCTGGGTAGCACAATGCAATGTTCTCCTAGAGTACAATAGCATAATTTTTTTTCCAAAAAAATTCAATAAATTGTTTTTTGTAACCTCAACACTGAAACAAAGTAAATAAGATGTTATAGACAAGCTGTATATAAGAGAAAAGAAAACTTTCTTGTACCAAACAGGTTTGGACAAGGAGAGATAACCCTTGGCAAATCAGTACTCTAGAAATTGAAACAGGATCTCCAAACTGTGACAGGAAGGTTTGAGATGTCTACTGTCACTTATTTTTCATAAGAAAACACAATAATCAGGAGGTTTATCATGACAATAATCCTTGAATAAAATGGGAAAAATAAAAAAATAGAGAATTAAATCACACATTTCAATTTCCCATACTACTGGTTATCTTTGCTCCAGTATTCAGTGGCAACAAAACCCTTTTATCAGACCACCCAGCCTCCTGTGTTGAATGAATGTTAAATGTTGTGAAAAGTGACTTTGTAAGAGGTGAAGAAAAAGCTCTGAACTAAGGAAAAGTTAGTGTGCTACATAACTGAAAATACTGCATAGCTGCTATTCATATTCAAATAAGGAAAGTAATTTCTTTTCAGAAGCAATACTTGGAGAATCTGCAAATTTGGAACCAGTGACAGAATTGTATGGAACATGAAAGTGACTTCCATTTGACAAATGAAAATTCATAATACAAAGTAAAAGCAGCATTTCAGTCTCTGGTTGTATAATTTGGAAAAAAACCTCACCAATTCAAGGTTAAACTGTCTTCAGAAACATGAGTATGACTTTTGATCCTTCTGTTCTAACCTTTAAGGATGTGTTTTCAGAGAAGCTGTTGATTTCTGCATTACAAGACCTTTTTTAAAATTAAAAGCAAGTACAAAAACGTTTCAAGTAATTAAATGCATTAAACACTGGAGAAAATCAATTTGGTTTTTACAATCTCTACTACATTTGATGTACAAAGAAAACATTCCAGCGAGTGAATGCTCTTTTCTCCAGCTTTCTAATCTGCAGTTTTGCTAGAAGCTACACCAAGTCCTATTTTGACACAGAAACTAAAATAAGTGTTAGTGAGATCTGTACTTAATAAAATGTGTTATAAATGAGTTGCAGTGCCTTTTCCACCTGCTAATTAGGAGGCAATTTGCTAAATGCAGCGTGCATTCTGCATTGGGAAAAAATATTTGGGTAAAGACAGATGCAACAGCTGTGACATTTTGTGCATGTCTAGATTGTTGGAATTGTTTAGACTAGTCCTCAAGAAAATGGTGCTGCTGCTGCCATCATCCTGCTATGACAATCCATAGTGCTGAAAGCCAGGCTACATTATTCAGCTTCCTTTTAAAGGTATTGGATAAAATCTTGGCTCCAGTAAAGTCGAGTCAAAATAAAAATTGCCATGGACCTGAGATGGGCCCAGGTTTCTTTCATGAGCAAAAAATAAATTCCATTTCACTTGAACACCCATGCAAAATGCAAGTGGCCAGTGCATGTTATCAAAGCACTCTGAGCTGTTTTATAGATTTTTTTTAACATTGTAGGCAGAAAAAGGTTATTGATCAATCTTGTGGTAAAATTTTTGTTTGTATGTGTGTACTCACATGATGGCAGTGTTTCCTGCATTTTTGTACTGCATTAGTATAGATATTATTACTCTTATTTTATATTAAGTGTGAAACCAAAAATAGGTCTATTTACAGCATGACACAAAGTTATAATTTGCAGAGATTTTGTGGTTAAAGACATCTACCTTTCTCTTGGCTTGGATTATTCTATAACTTTACATTCAAGTTATATGCATGAGATAATAGTTGGCACAGAATCCCAATAACTGTATTAAATTATAAATATGTTCTCAATATTTTAGATTATATGTGGAGAAGTTATTGCAACTGAGGACTGGGTATTTCAGATATTTATTAATTTAATATGGGCTATTTGTTAGAATCAGTTCCAAGCCAGTAACAGTGACCAAAAAGTTAATAATCCCTCATGCTGTTTCGGAGACTTACTGGAAATCAGTGCACTGCTTCAGCCCCCATTGTAGCAGAAAACTTTCCCTTATACTTTGCAAAGCTGCCAACAATATCCAGGCAGTTACCACCAAGGCTTGACAGCCCACTGGAAAGGTCAAGAAAGGAGAAAGGAGGAGTTATTGAAGGTGCTGAACTACGATTTACAATTTATCTGTTAGTGTTACAAAGCCTTTCAAGAAAGTTTTGGCTTTAAAGAGCAAGAAAATTTGTGGAGATTTTTTTTCACGTTTGGAAGAAACAAGCACTATGGTAAGGATTTATCATTCAATTGTGAAGTGCTTCTTAAAAGAAGGGTATGGCTGTCTCCTGCAGGTAAGTGTGAGACAAAATGTACCTTAACAAACTATTAGGTCTGGTAGACTAACACACTCATGTCAAGTCATTGTACAACTGCAAATTGGTAACATCTAGATTTTTTTATTCAGGCTAATTTTATGCAGTACATTTTGCTTGGGTAGCAGAAAAAATATAGTAATTTTGCCCAAAGGAAATATGTTCAATGGATGACACTTTCAGGAATAACATCTTGGAATTGCTCATACAGGGGCCATCCGTTTTGTTGCATAAATGCACCACAAAAAATGTAACTTGTGTCATTTCTGTTATGTAAATATTGCATTTAGCCAGTTATGCTGCACTGATTAGGTATCTGTGGCTAAATGAACATACTCAGAAAATGAAAAATATTTATGTGTTTGATGGCATCCTGCTTTTTGTCTCTGATTTAGTCTTTGTTCTGCCAAAAGTGCTAGAGATAACAATGGAATTTGGACTACATTTTGATTATAGCTATCAGGACAAATCTGAGCTGCATTCATTCCAGTTCAGGGAATATAAATATCCTTAATTTCAATGGGTATTTTTCTAACCTAATCTCCCTGAAAAATCAAGTTAAAAAATGAGATTTTTTTAGATACTAAATCCAGAGCCATTTGTTGCCAGAATATCACCAAAATGAGTATTTGGAGTGGAAGATCAGTGGGAAAGGAAATGGGGTAGGCAAAGAACCTCTGCTGGAAAAAGCAGACACTATGCCCAAAAGAAATGAAAACTTGCAAAGATAACCACCCTAGCTGAAATCACATTCTTTCAGGGGAATAAATTACTGTGTCTATTTTTAGTCCTTAAATGTACAGTTCAAACCCCTCTTTTTTTTTTTTCTTGAATTTCTGTGAAAAGGAAAAATAATATCTTTCCCAATATTCAAATTTTGAGACAATTGTTTGAATCTCAAAATTTTCCCTTCTATTCCTTTTGACTCCTATGTAAATCCACAGTAGACTATTGATGAGTGTATGAAATCACTGACATAGAGGAGTCCTAGGAAAAAAGCATAGAACAGTCATGCATGGGCCTCCAAGTTAACCATTTCCATGCATTTTATATTTTGTAAAAATAAAGGGAATGTTTAAAAGTAGGGACAGATGACTGTTTCATTATATTTCTCTCAGCTGATTTCCTGATCTGAAGTTAAATTCCATTGAGCTCCCTCGGAATGAAGTAATTCTTTCCATCTCTAGGATAAGGTGAAAAAATAAGCACTGTGATTACACTGGTAAATCAGGACAGTTTGTGGTCAGGATAATTTACATTGGAATCCATATTGGCTCTGAGGGAAAATTTGCAGGAGTTACTGTTTGATTGTTTCTCAATCAGTTAACCCTTTCCTACAGTCACATCCAAGCAGTGACAGCAGACTGAACAGTTATATAAGATATTTGGCTTCTTTAGGACCTATTATTGCACTGCTAAATCACAGGTGTTCCTTATAAATAAGAAAAGGAAGTTAACAAAATATTTTGGATTGTTGTTATCGATACAAGACAATGAGGTTTCCCTTTTTCATGGCTTAGGGTTGTTTCTGGTTTTCCAATGACCTTATGAATTCCCTCCCCACAGTTTTGTGTGTCATGGCAGGAAGCACAATGGCAGGTCTGCAGTTGAGACACTTTAGTTCAGTTTTCCTTGCTGAAGTAAGTCAAAGTACATATAAATGTTTATGTACTGTCAAAGTACTTAAAAATAAAAATAACAGCATGCAGCAGGCAGGCAACCATACCATAAACTTAACTTTGTAGCTTACTTTCTGCTCTCACTTTACATTCTTCTTCCTTCTCTTGGCATCCTTGGCAACATGGCATTTCTTTCGCACTTTCTCTTATTATATGTCAGGCTCTCTAAACACTAAAATCTGTTCCAAGTTTATATTGGTAAGACAAATTTAGTGGCATACCACTCTAATGATGTTAACAGAGCTTTGAACCTGCTAGAGCCTTTTACAGTTATGTGGTGATGTATCAAAATGATTCAACACAACTCAATGCTCTGATGTGCTCTGATAACCCTAGGGTGGGAACAAAACATCTCTTTCAACAGGAGAATTTTTCCTGATGGGGCTGGTCATGCACAATACTTTTGCTTTTAAATCCCTACCTGAGGGCAAGTAGATCAAGAACATAATACTGACCCATGGAAAGGTTTCTACCAATAACTGTGTTCCTTGCTTGTACAGAATTTAATTGTCTCTCCCTCACAGTCCATTTCTTACATCTGCCATATATTGTCATTCATTATTTAACACTTCTAGACTCATTATCAGACCATTAAATCCATTGATTTTAAATCTAGATAATTTTAAAATATTCTATTATGGACAATTTCATAACTATGTGAACAATCAAAGACTGTTCTGTTTGTTTGTTTGTTTATCTGGGCCTTGAAAGAAACAAGAATTTGATCGATATCATATGGGCTTGCTGTCCTCTTGCATGAGAAGAATTTGTTCTAATAAACACTCAGCTGCAGTTTTTGGCTGTTGAGATATACTTTGAAATGCCCTGATTGCCAAAATAAAAGGAAGTAATGGAAACTCTTACAAAACAATTTCTGATCCTTTCTCAAATGAGAAGCTTCTTTTGTAATGAAGTTGCTTTAGAAAAAGAACCACCACAAAATACAAAGTTTGGCTAAAACACACTCTAAATATAATATAAATTTGTTCTGATTTAACCAATACATTATGGGAAGTTTGGAGAAAGACCTGAACTTCATAAAAAATTACTGAAAAGATCTCATGTGGAAATACACCTCTGACTGTTAGCATGCTCTGGTCGAACAAAATCCTTGAAATAAACATAGATAGTTGGTGGATTTTCTGATAAACTACAAAAAGTCTTTTAGAAAAAGAATTCTATGTTGATGACTCCAGCAGAGCATAAAAATGACATCTTAGATTATTTTTTTGTCATTCTACACTTTTTATTTTTTTCTTTTTTTGCTGTGGAGCTAGAGTTATTGCACGTGCTCAGCTCAGTGTGGTTTAATTTGAGGGTGAGCCAGTGCTTTGTGTCTGAACTCCTTTTGCCTGTGGATAGTATTAATCTCTCATCATTTATAGATGGTGTCAGTGCCATAAGTAGCACACAGCATTGGGAAAATGGCACACTTCTTGTAAGCCATACTTCTAAAGGGAGAGTCTTGCTTCGTTTGGAGAGAACTGCCAGATGAATGCACAAGGACAGACTCCTGAAGCCCTTGGTCAGGCATGTCAAGCTCAAACAATGTGAATTTTCCAGAAACTATTTCAGATCTCATTTTCTGTCATTTACTTTCCCCCTTTAGGGTCAGTCCTGCCGTCTTCACCTAGAGATCTGAACTGAAGCTGAACATTGCACTACCCAGTTCTGAGTGTTGGGATTTTTTGTGAAGTGCAGCATCTAATACATGCATTTTCCTTAACTTTTCAAGAAGAATGGGCTCCGTTTCAGAGTTTGTATCATCCAGCAGTGTCTGCTGTGTGGCACTGAGGAAGAAATGTGCATATGGAACAGGGAATAGAAACCATAATGTCCAAAGCTCATCCAGATGCCTGATATCTTTCAACCATAAATGATAGTGTGTTAAGTGGACAGCATTTGCACAATTACACATTCCTAGCCAAGGAATATCACCAGGAATGGTTATTATCTTTTCCTTTACATACTTGAAACTTTATAGGCCTGCTGTGCTAAAAAGTACCCCATAAGGCAGTGAAGAACATGACTTCCTAAATGCTAAAATGCCTCTTGACATTTAACTGAGGTTTTCCTTTGCTCATTTTCATAAGTAACAAGAGTTTACTTTGACTTTAAACTATCAGAACATGTACTACACTATGAAAGGAAAATGGAGCAGACTGGGATCATAAAATGCTGATTGTTAGTGGTTTCTATATCAATGACATTATTTGGACTCAAGAGTCGGGTAAATGGGAAAAATATATTCCTTAAATAGCCACAGCCTTTTTTATTATCCAGGATTCTTTTTAATTCCAGATTCAGGATTATTTTTCAAATGAAATATTTAGATTCAGGCAAATGTGTTTTACTGAGCCTAAAATTATTTTTTAAACAGCGACTATTGTTCTTGAATCATGGCTGTGCACATTATCTTACTTTCTTTTAAGACTTCAACTTGAATGAAAATGAAATCTAGTTCCAGAAACTGGAACAGAATGGAATAGCTTAGCTGATAATGAGCATGAAGATGAAATGGTATTATCTGGGGAATCACAGTTCTGTCATAGTTAAGCCAGGACATTTTTCACTTTCCACTCTATTTTACTGTATAATAAATTTGTAGTAACAATAATGGAACTTGGGCTAGTCGTTAGTGACAAAATCTCACTGTAAATAGGCTAGATACCCCTTTTCTTCTTCAGTTCCTTCCATAGCTCAGGCTTAACTCAAGACTCATTTCTTGATGGATTTGCTAACAGGCAAATATGAGATAGAAGGGCAATGGCAAGTTTAATCTTAAAAATAGGTAACACTTACAAAATGCGGATGATCAAAAGTGAAGACAGCATTAATATTTCAGTAGTTTTGGAGAATGTTATATGTAATATCCTCATCCTGAATAACTTTTGGAACAAGATATAAATCTAACCAGAAAAGTTAAAATAGAAGGGACAACCCTCTATTATAGTAGTTCAGCGGCATCTCTTAAGGACAAACCTCTATCCTGCTGCCATAGACCAGAGTACACAGCAAGTAGCAGGAAATTCAGTATTTGTCACAGATATGATTGTTATGGACTTTGATTTTGTACCAACTCTACCTTTCTTTGGTGAGTTGACAAAACAGCAGGAATCTCTGTTGACTGAGAAGAAAGCTTCCTTCCTTGACCTCCATCATGCTGGACTGGGACCAAGACTCAGAATCTGGCAGAAAAACACTTAGAAAAGATCATTCTGTTCAGAGAAAGGAAACCTTATTTTTTTCAGCTCCAAGCAGAAATAGATTCTCTGGCCAAGTCTCCAGGACAAGCTATAAAGGGTTGATTTAGCAGCAGCTGGACTTTGCATGGGGAAATATAATGTGATACACCCTTAAAGTCAGGAAACTTCAGATCTTTGAGGATATACGTTACAGATTGCAGACATAGTACTTTTATATATTAAAGTAGTAAGCAGCATATACTACCTGTGTTTTTCTATAAAGCTGGACTTTAGAAAGGTTAACCACATTGCTTGATTTATATAAAGCAGTGTGAGTATCCAGTATAGCTTGCCGTACATAATGAAGACCTTAATCATACCACGTGGGTCAGAGATACCAAGGTACTGGTGATACTCTTCATTCTTGCAGTGTCTTACACTGCAAGTGAATTATACCAACAAAACAAGCCCACAGACCCATCAGACACTGTAGATCAGCCAGAAATCAGTAACCAGCTGGTTGTACTTTTGGATTTTTCCTGGATTCCTTAGTTTATTAATGATTCATCTGCTCCCATCAACAAAACTTGACTGTGCACGGAACTGTTGGCAGCAGCTTTAATGGACTTCAGTTATCTGAGCCAGTTAGCCAGAAGGGTTATTAAATGCTTGCAGACTACTCATCTATTCATAAGGGAAAAATATTTAACCTTTTCCCTTGCAAATGCAAACAAATTATGAAGATGAAGGATATATTGCTATCTGTTTTTATGGCACTGCACAGGTTGTACAACCAATTCTCCACAGGTCCATTTTTATTCTAATTATCCTGAATATTTCTACAAAAAAAAATGAGTGGGTTAGGTGAAGAAATAACCTGAAACAATCCAAACAGCATAGTAATTTATGAGGAATTAAATAATTAGAGAAAATAAAAAAGGAAAATTTTGATTTAAATTATTAGCAATGACTGCAAATTACCACAAAAGTACTGACCATGAGATTGGCACTCCAAATCTCACCTGGTAAGGAAACAATATAAATACCACCAGTGCTAGGTCTGGAAATTATTTTGTAGTTCCAAAAATCCCTTTATCACTATAAATCAGGAATGTACTTGGGACTCAGTTTACTTGTCCCATACCTGAATTAACTCAGCCTACTGCTCCTGAATTCAAGACAAGGCATAGAGACCAAATTGAAACACATCAAATTTTGTTTCAGCAGGGTTTTTTTAAAAAATATTTTCTTTGAAAGATTACACAACTGAAAATTTTTATCAGTTCTTGATAAACCAGCTTTATTATCCCATATATAGATATATAATTGCAGAATGTAGCATTTTCAGCTCTGATGGCTGTTTTTGCCCTAATGACAGTCTTCAAAGTGTGTGAAAAACCAAATTCATAAAAGCATCATCATAACCTGTAACTGTAGATCACTTATCAGCCTCTTCACCCTTTTTATTATTATTTTTAATGGCTGAGAAACTTCTACAAATAAAAGAACAACTAGGACAACTTTAAACAACCGCATCTGTTACAAGAGACTGAGAGGAGCAACTTCTATTTTCCATCAATAACATATAGAACAGGAATGCAGTTTGTTTAGCAAGGCTTAGATGCAGGATACTAAGAGGTGTTACAATACCTTGTCCCATGCAGCAGAAAGTTTTTATCTATTCAGAGAACCCCTGCTAGGAAGAAAGATTATTGAAATATTATTTAAGCTTCACTTTGAAGATTTAAATGAGAATAAAATATACATTTTGAGTGTCTGTGACAACTAAATTAGGATCAATAAGTTTTTATTTTATTTTCATTAACATATTCCTACCATTGCTATAGTATCAGACTGGCTTTCTGACTTTCCCCATTTGCAATTCACTCACCTGATGCTCACAGATGCATCTGACAGTGGCCAGAAAGAAGGTTCATTTCTGTGCCAGGGCTGGGAGGTTCTGCTCAAACCATCAAAGCCCAAAAATGAAAGTGATGTCTTTTTCTTCCACACTCAAATCGCAGCTTTATGCCAAGGAAAAATGGCAGAAGAGAGACCTGTGGCAACACCAGCAAGTGAACAGCAGTAATGGCATAATCAAAAGAGGAGGGAAGTTATCCAAGGTCAGCCATAAGCACTTGAACAGAAAGAGTGAAGGACTTGAGTCATTGAGATCCTTTTGAGCAATTCACTGAGAATGATTTGAGATAAGCTGTTTGCATGCTTCTGCATACACTTCCTGATACTAGGGCATCTTAGGCCTCATTAATACACAGTGACTGCATTTGCTTAGCCAGAGTGGAACTGGGCCAGATTATAAATATTTGTCACAGAGGGAAGTTCTCCCTCCATTGTGTGATCCTACCCATGTCTCAAGGATTGGACCAGTGACTGACATGAGCAGTGAATAGTCATCTGTCTTTCCTCATGTGGAGGAACAGCTGTATAGAAAAAATGGTCAATTTTAATTTTGTTAAGATAAGTGTCATTTTGTGTAAGCAAAAGTCACAGAATTCACTCCACAGTAGCAGCAGTCTGTGGCTTCATTTCTTTGCCTTCACTATTTTTTTTTTAGTTATTATTTTATGAAGTCAAAAGAACTGGTTGCTGAAAAGCATACAAAGAATTGTACTGTCACTGTATTGAAATATTAATTTATTTGGGTTTGTGTTTAATCCCTTGAAGACATTTCAAAATACAAAATTTCATAGACTCAACATGAAGTAACTCTATAAAGATTAATGACTGTTATTACTCTTCATTTAAAACTCAATTTTTTTCTCATTCATGAAGAGAACAAGAGGACTATAGAACATTATAGAACATGATATCACAACTTAATTTTCTATTTCAAAAATTTTAGCCTAATTATTTAATACAGTAAATGATGGTTTTAGCAGATTTACTGAACCAGAGACAATGATTAGAGAATGAAAAAGCCTTAGGTCATCCAGTTAAGTACCTAAGATTGATTGCTCCTTACTGTATATGTTGGATTCATGATGGGAAAAGGAAAGAGCAGAAAGATTTAAACAGTAGCAGCATAAGGATATTATCCAGGGAAGATTTTTTTTTTCAAGGACACCAAAGAGGACATTACAATATCATACACCTAATCTGTAAAAAGGGTTTACAAACCTTTTTTCACAATGAACAGAAAAGCTGTAATTAAAGGCACTATATAGTAGGAAATGAGAAAGCAGGTAAATAAAAAGCTGTGTTTTGGTCATATGGAGGTTGACCAGATGATTGATGGTAGGAACAAAACAACTTCCCCATGTTATAGACCTGCTATATTACATCCTGTGAATTTACATTTTTGTTTCCATTGAGTAAATTGAAACAATTGAAATTCAAACAGAATGAAACAAAATTAAAATAAATATCTCTTCCATTTACTAAGCTTCCTATAATACCATTTAAAGGGAGGTTGGATTTAGAAAGATAATTTCAAGCATGCTTAATAAACTTGAGGGTTTAAATAACGATATACATTTTAAGTTCATTTTTTCTTCTAAGTAACATGAATAAATAAGACATTTTAACAAAGCAAAAATCAGCTTTTTTAAAACATGGGTTATTATTTGAGTCCAGTTGATAGGTCCTATTGAAGACCTCCAATTCTCCCTGCTTACTTGACCTGATATCTGATGACATCTGGGGCATTGCCTTTCTAAAACATTGTAATTTTCCATACTGTTCACAGTTTTTGTGTCATCATGCCAAATTCTCTCTTTAAATGTAGGTGAATGAATTTCAGCAGGAGGCATCTGAATGACTCAAGGGATTTTCTTTCAAGTAAGCAAGTGCTTTCTTCTTGAATTCTATCATGAGATAAATAGCTAAATATAAAAATTGAGTTGTACAATTATCTTTCTAAAGTCATATTAGGAGAAAAATATTCCTTCAAGCATAGGTTATCTTGAAGTAAAAATGCAAAAATTTTATTTGACTACTTTTGAATTCTTTAGCAAAGCCCTTTCTTGAAACCAGGTGCTGTGCAGAGACCTACACGCTTCAAAGCACTCTTCAGATCATGTTAGAAATGTTATGATATGAAGCAAAAAAGGGAGATTTGATAATTTCATAGTTCTAATCAGAGTGTCTGAGAGAGATTACAATTTAATCTACACATTTCCTAAAAAAAACCCCTAATTCCTCGAAGTTTCCATTTAGCAGTATTTTCCATTAGTTAAATTTTTTCTTCAGTAGGTGAACCAGAAAACAGAGTTCTCTTTCTTTCACAAATGAAAATACACAGATGGGGGAAATCCACAGTTGATGTGTGCGCACCCGGTGTTTGAAATATGAGGAAGTTAGTAACAGAAGCCCTCAGGCTTCCATCAAAGAAGCTAAGGTAATAGATACACCAACTGTGTTGATACTGAAATGGCTGAAACATCATTAATTCTTTTTACAGGCCTCATGGCTTGACGTCTACCAAAAGTAAACACCAAATCTATCTTGAGCACGTTACCTCAGCAACCTCCTCGTAAAAGAGGAGCCATTAGATTGTCCCCTAATGTTTGCAGAACTTGAGAACATGTAACAGAATTCCCTCTTGTCTAACAACTCACCTCCACGAATACTCCAATTTCTTCAAGAATTTTTAATAGACTTTTTCTCTTCAGATGTTGAATGTGCCCATTGAGTTTGAAGTATTGACCTATTCACCCCTGGCCATTTTAGGTGTAAGAAAACTTCTGTAGGCCAAAACTATAAAAGGATCTGAAGAAAAGTAACAGTTAAATTTCTTTTTCAAACAAGACATTGCTGAAGATATTGGGCAAGAGCTGTTGGAATTTTTCTTTCCTGTGTGTGTCAAATTCAGTTTATTGGAAACACAAAATGAAAGCAATAGAAAACAATAGAATTGGGGGTTTTGTTGGCTCAATTGGTGTGTATCTATATACACTGCCCATATATACAGGGTATAAAAGGCACGATTCTGGTATTGGGACATACTGTTCCCAGTAGGAGGGACCCCACATTGGAACAGGTAAAGGACTCCTCTCCCCGAGCAACAGCAGAAACAACTCATGATGAACTGACTGGACCCCCCATTCCCTGTCTCCCAGTGCTGCTGGTGGGGAAGAGGCAGAGCTTGGAAAGGAGAGAGGAGTAGGGGAAGGGTGTTTTAAAGATTTATTTTACTTCTCATTATCCTGCTCTGGTTTTCTTAGTAATAAATTCAGTGAACATCCCTAACTTGAGCCTGTTTTGCCCATGACGGTATTTGGTGAGTGATCTCTCCCGATCCTTATCTCAACTCATGAACTCTTAGCTATATTTTATCTCCCCTGTCCACTTGTGGAAGGGAGTGTTAGAGAGGTTTTGGTGGGTGCCTGGCATCCAGCCAGGGTCAATCCACTACAGGAGGTGAAGAGATTAAGTGGCTGTGTGGGTGTTCACCTTCCTTGTTGGTGCCACTCACACCAGTCTTTTAAGTTTTGTGGGTTTTTTAATTATTTAATATGACTTTTCCATCTTCATTTCTATCAACCAGCTCGCTTTAACTCCCATATCATACAGCAGCATTCTTATTGGACACAGACACCAAAAGGTTATTACTAGATCTTATCAAAACTATTTTGAAAATTACCAATCCTGACGTTGAACAATTCTGTTTGTTTTCTGGCTCTCATTTACCACTACAGAAACACCTGGCATTGGCTTTTCTTCCTCTGTAATGAATTGTTTCGCTGCACTTCCTGATCTCTCATGTGTAGCATTCCTTCCTCATTCCTAATATCCTCCTTGAGATGATTCATGGAGTTATGCCTGGAGTGCTCCTCTCCATTCTGCCCATCCACTTTATGGTGATAACTCCAGATGTTTTGTGCATGTTTCCTTTAGAGAAATTGCAAAATTTTTCCACATCTAATTCTTTGAGTGACGTTGCCCAGTTTACTTACCTTACTGCCTTCCTAGTTTATTAGGGCTTTAAACCTTACCTGATGATTTTACCAACTGATTTTATTATTTCTTTCCCTTACACTTTGTTTTGAATTACATCTGAAACACCTTATTAATAAATGATTGCTTATAAGCAATTATAAGGTGAAATCAGTTTATCTTTTACATTATGTTTGTCTTTATTTTGAAAGAATATCAGGCTTTAGGAGGAAAAATATAATCAAAGAATTACCTGATGAAGACATTTCAATGGCAAAAGTAAAGAATAATAAAGAATATCTGTAACACTTTGTTTGCCAACCTGATTTTTGAATTAAAGTTAATTCTGTGTATTACTATTTATAAATTGTATTGAAGCGTGTTTCACTAATCAGGTTGCAAGCAGTCAGAAAAACATTCTCTCTCTCTAAAGAATCTACTTACTACAGTAATTCAAATGCAATAAGCCAAATATCCCATTCAACAATTTGCAATTTTTTAATGTGCTTTTGGGTTTTTTTCATATACCATTTTTCTATCTCTTCATTCACTTAAAGAAATAGAATGTATAGAAAGATTGGAAAAGACCATCAAGGTTAGGAAAGTGTTTTCCATTATGTGAGAACAGCAGTTGTAACAAATTTTACAGGAAACCAAAGAAAACAGAATTGATCTTGTATTTTCTTCTGGTAAGTGCCAACAGAAATTTCACTTTAAGGAAGCACCTCTTTTATTCTGGAAGCTATTAGTGTGGTAGAGAACAACAGACCTGCATTTCTTCTCATCACATAATCAGTTGAATTTCGATTCTTATGAATATCAGATATATCTTCATATCCAGATTTGGATGTTTGTAGAATTCAACTGTTTGATTTTTATATCTGGCCAGAGAGTAGCTTAGGGTAGTGTAGCATTGAACAGAAACCAGGACAGGTGTGCCATAGTCTATATTCTGTGTATTTAGAGAACCTGTGGCAGAATTCATAAGAGACACTGAATATATTATCTAGAATTTCTGCTATAGTTGTGGAAAAAAAATTAATTTCATTATTGTCAATTATGAAAATTTAATGTAAGAATTATTGTCCTACTTGAATTGTCTATTTAATTTAAACACATCTTGGTCACAGGAAAATAAGCAGTACCCTCCATCTGTAAAAAATAAAAGAGATGAATCAGTCACAGCCTGAATATGTTTAATATGGAGCTTGGCAGTAATGTGCATGAAAATCCAATGTCTGATTTTAAACAAGTATTCATTGAAACTTAACAGATACAGATTCCCAAAAGAATCATCAGAGCTCTGTAAATCATACATGTTTTCAATAAACATTTGGAACTCAATTATTCTACATTAAGTATCCTATTAAATTTAGTTATATTTAAAAACAGTTGCTGCATAGTTCACACAGGCTAAACCAAATGGCCAATATATAAACAGATTTGCCAAAGGTCAATGGTTATGAAGGAGATATGTACACTATATATATAGATTAATTCATATTTATATAGACATAATTCCTTCATGTACACATAAATATAGGCTGAATATTTCCTTCATGCTTTCACATTTTCTTCTTTATAGATATATTTCCTTTCTCATACATACATACATTTAGACCATGCAGTATTTCAAGCAAATTTTCAGAAGCAAATGCACTTAAAATAAAATTTCTACATTAATTTGCCTTTAAAATTAAGATTTAATTCACTTTTAAAACATAATAGCTCTAATAGGCTTCACACCAAGACTGGTACATTAGAAACACAGTGTAAAATCATTTCCCTATAGACTACAGAAGTTTATGTATAAAGTATAGACATTTGCACCTAAAAAAAAAAAAAAGGTAAATGTCTCTTTTTGAATACCATTTCCCTACAATCTCTCTTTAAAATAAATAATTTTAGGATGTTTCAGTGAAGGCATCGTAGTATTTGGAAGACTGTTTGCACAAACTGCCCACTGTGCTCCACTGACTAGAAAAGTAGCTTATGTAATAAGTTCAGAAGTAAATGGGTGTATTACAAGCCCATAACTTAAGACTCTAAACTCCTACAGTCAGGAAATCATATATTTGATGTGTCTCTGTCTGCATTGTTAATATAATTTTACATAGTCACAGAAAATTAAATTTTTGAGTTCTGTAGGACAAAAAATCTCTACACAAAAATATATATCAACCTACCTCTGAAACACCTACACTGAGATCTAGTGTATTTTACATTGAGTCACAATATTTTTTTATAATAAAAAAGATTTTGTTCTTATCGTGAATTTACAGCAAATAGCTATGCACTAAAGTGCAAAATAAACATCACTAGTTTTGAAATAATTGGGAAAATAAACCACATCATAATTAATCTTATTTATTTTGTCAAAAGTATTTTTATCATATGAAAATGTCTTGGTGAGAGAAGGCTTTATCAATCAATCCTAGAAAAAATTTGGCCAGTGCTTTCTCCAGAGTAAAACACTCCTTATTATTAAGGGAATATAGGTTAGATCTCATTTTTTTCACAAGGAATATATTTATGATATGTCAAAATTTTCTCAATCCAATAATGCAACTTTGATTTTATTAAATTTTTCTCTACGTGTTGTATGCTGAGCACTGATGTGTTTCCATCTTGAGATGAGCCTTTATTGTAACAATCATTATTACTGACAATCCATGCATGCAGGATTTGTCCCCTGGAAAACACTGGGAATTGGCTTCATGTGGAATATTTATGCAACCACAGTGTGTTAGAAGTCTTGATGCACTACCCTGGCTGAGATACAATAATTCCCCTGAAGTGAACCCCAGCCATAAATCTGACAGATACCAGTATCTTCTTACTCATCCCACATTCCCAGCAGGACCTTCTGATTTTATCTGGCTCTACAGTTTCTGTCTGGCATGAAGTATGCTGGGCAAAGCACAAAGAATGTAAGAGCTGAATGGGATCCCGCTGAATGGAGTTTAGAAGCCACTTGTTGCAGTACCCTTCTTAAAAAAGGAAAGAAAAAATACCCCAAATATGTTGTACACAAGTGTATCTTCCTAAATGGAAGATAAATTGAGCCCTAGAACTTGGGGGAACCTTACGGGAGAACCAAGATTCAGGACAAAGAAAGGAATGAGTTCAAGGGTAAAAAAAAAGCCCAAAGGAACATGTTAATCCCTTGTTCAAGAAAAAAGGCATCTGATTGTTTACCCACATCAAAACCAAATGCAGTTCTCCTCAATTTCACCCCTTTTTCATTGGACAATTGCATACTTTTATGGAAACAAAACCCACAGAGAAAAGAACTTAATATAATATTCTTTGCTCTTTTAATATTTGGGAGTTATCCTGCTAAGAAAAAGCATATTAAATCAAGTAAGTTTGTAAGGGTACAACACAGAACTCTTAAACAATCAACCCCCCTAAACCCCTCATGTTTTACCACAAATGAGAACCTTTAAAATCACTGGAAAAATCTGTCAGTCTTACAGGTGTCAATCCGAGTTCACAGAGAGCTGCCTGGAAGCAGGGAAAAAATTACTTCTGCTGTGTGAATCTCTAAATATATTATCTTTGGAAAAAGATAGTCCTATTCCATTTCCACTCCAGAATTGTTTCTACTGTATACATTTTCTGTATGCTAAACATTGTTCAGTAACCTTCTCAATTTTTTTCAAACTAATTATGAAATTAAAGAGGTATGCAGAGAGTTACTGCCAGGTACTGCTTGAAAGAATACCCTCAGGTCTTGCCACACAGTCAAAAGTAATTGCATCATAATGAATTACCACTCATCAGCTGTGCAACAGGAGCTGACTGTGTATTCTTCCCTCACCTGAGGTCTGAAATAAGGTTCATTTAATCTAAATTGTGCTCATTACTAGCTCTATCTCAAGTTAATGTGTTTTGCTTAGCAATTTGGAAAGTCTATAAGCATAAACAATCAATACATAAGATTATACTACAAAGTTTCACTAAGTCCAGAAATTAAAGGTCCTATATAAACCTCAGAACTGCACAAAAAGACAGGGAAGGTTTCCTTTAAAAAGTTCATATAAGCCTTTCTGAAGCAGATAATAATCCAAAATGCAACCATGGTTAATTTATCCAAGTTTCAGTAAAATTGCATCTTGCAGTTTTTTTGGAGAAGAAAAACAATAGGAGAGATAGTTCATTAAGATTAAAGGTGATGCATTTGCTTTGAAATGGTTAAACATTGTAAGATGAATATGCTAAAGTAAACAACTTTAACTACCTAAAATTTCTGTATGGCTGAAGGTTGGCTTGATCCTGCCAAAATGAAAAAAGTGAATAGAAAATATGATAAGGGGAAACTACATTTTAGTACTAAAAAGTAGTAATAGGGTGGCTAAGAATATTAAGTTTCAAGAAATTGTGCAACTCCAGTATACTTTTCTGCTCTAAAAGTTCATATAGGATATATTTCTTTTATGGAGAAATTATATGAAGGATGATAAAAAATGCCAAAGAAATTAACTAAGGTTTTTGTTGCTAAGAAATTAGACCAGTGAGGATGTCTAGGTGTATCAGATCTCAGGAAAGAGTGAGATGCTTTGCCATGTTTCTAGGACTTTATGTCAATATAACTAATTTGTTTTACTAAATTCCATGGAAAGTGGTTTTCACAAAACTGGAATAAATGAGAAAAGATTTATAAGATTGTTTATGATTACTGAGTTCATATTTTTATTAAAATAGATGGAAGAGATCATAAATACCAATATCTTCTGTGTTTAGTATTCTCCACTGTTGACCTTAACAAAGCACAAGATCCCTTAAAAAAACAGATAAAGTTTACACTTCTGACTTCCAACACATACAAAAGAATTGTTTGTCATGTACATGTAAGGGTTCCTAACAGAAATTTTAAACTTTGATAGATGATGTGTTTATCATGCAAATTCATTTTAGCTTGCATATCTATGAATTCAGACGGTTTAATGTTGATCTCAGAATGACAAAGTCCCTGGAAAAAAGCAAAGTATTACGCATTGTTTAATTCTTGTAGGGAATTGAGAGCATGATAAATTCCATTCCTATGTGTCTATTTTAACAACTGTTGATAATGCAGATAACAAATGTAATAACTTTGGGAAACTGGACAATGGAGAGGAAAAAGAAAGAAAAGCAAACCACATTTTTCTTAGAGTGCTTTAGCAGGTGCTTTTATTCAAACATGAGTGCATTTACATTCCCTTCAAAGAACTCAATCTGCTTTCCAACTTCAATGCATGTTTAGGTGTATTGTGGGTTAATGGCACATTCTATTCAATTGACATATGGAAAAAGAAGTAGGATGACATGAGACTTCTTAGGCTGCAGCATTTTTGTGAATAAACCTTCTTCCCAGAGCAAGGTTTACTGACACAGGCAGGAGGAAATCACTGTTCAGTTGATCTGAAAGCATCGACACATCACCTCTAAGGAGAAATGGTGATAATCAATTTCAGATTAGCTACTTATGCCAGACCTTTTCAGTCAGACTAAACCTCAAGCCTGGCTGTTTCTGACTAGTCATTCATATATGATATGTAATATATGTAAGATATAGCTGTTAAAGCAAATTTTGCCCAAATACACCTTTTGGAAGTATTTTTCCACCTCAGTTTCAATGGCTCTCTCTTCCTCTCCAGTCCAGCTATCTTGTTCAATCTCCTAATCCTTCTGGATCTAGTCAGATATAATATCTCTCCCTTACTGGTAATTTTCATTTTCATCCCATCCCTTGAGTCACTTCAATATTTCCTTTGACCACTTTCCTCTCTGGTTTTCTTAGCTGCTTCTCACATTCTTGTTCTGAGCTTGAATTCCTTGTGTTGTGAGATGTGAAAAGAAGGACACCACATTCCACAAATCTGTTTCATTGTTCCAGACCATGTCAGGCACCTTGATGCCTTCACATTATTTTCTAGATAAGATGTTGTGGGGTTATGTCTGGGTTCATGTGCAGCCTCTAAGTTCTGTTAAGTCCTACTGGTGATTAAGATTATCCTTTTGACTGTCTGATGAGCCTTAAAGGACCCTTGAGTTTTAGGGAAGAAGTTCAATATGAAATCATAGTATACACCAATGTCACAAATATGTGATGTATTTCTGAATCATAAATATGTGATGTATTTATGACCTATAAAACAGTAATAAAAATAGTTGTGATGATATTCTGCTTCTTCTAGTCACCTAGATGACTCCTCATGTTTCTTTTTAAACCTAATATACCTTTTCATAATAATTTAGAGCTGAACATATTAGTGACAAAAATGAGCTTTTTGTCTTCAGTGAATCATTGAAGCTATGGAAAATGAGTCATGGTTTATTTTACAATCTGAGGATCTGTGCAAATTTTCAGCTGCAGCACCATATTCTGCCCTCAGTTTTATACTTTCCTGCTTTAAAGTAAAGGCAGAAATCAAAGACAGGAAGGTGCTCCCAGTAGACTTGGCTTGACAGGCTCTCTAATACTTTTTTTATTGTATAAATCAGAAAAAAATCAGAGCAGCTCTCATGGCTTCCAGGACCGACACTTAGGAAAATACCTAAGAAAACTTTCTCTGTAGTTCCCAAGGCAATAAATACAGAGCCTCATAATGCAGATTTTACAGAGCAGTTTTCTGAGTAGCAGCATGCTGGGGTTTTGCCTTTATAGCAGAACAGGGATCATTTTATTTGTCAGTAGTTTCCTTGCTAGCCATAGAGTTACAACATACATGAATTTTTAAAAAAAAGAAATCCACATTTGGACTATTTCTTTCTTTTTTTTGTTCAAGAGGAACAAAGGGTAAGTCATCACCTATTCCTGAATAAGAGTTCTAGTTGTGTTGTATTAAAGCAGTATGTATGTCACGTAGCTATAATATTGGAGATGAATACTCTTTCCTTAGTTTAAGAGAAGTTTTATTCATTTATCTTCCACTATGCAGGAAAAAATTTCAGCCTCTATATGATAGGCTATCTCAGAAAAAGGCAGGATGCCACTTTATACATGAATATCTTAAACACTGAGCAAAGAAATCAACCCTACTTTCTGATCCTGGTTTAAAATACCAAACCAGTTAATTTAGACATATACATTAAAGAAGGATATGCTACACCTTATTGATATTGACACCCAATACCTTTTTGGCATGTAAATGGAATGTGCTCTGCTGGATTCAGAGGAAGGATCTGAATCAAACTGTCAATTGTTGCTCAAGTATGCAATGAAACTTTGTCAAGAAGGATTCATTGCATTTTCAGAGTGTCTGCAAAATGTCTGTGAAATGTCTTCTTTCAGCTTTAGTTTTCCATCCTGTCTGCAAGCGGGCTGCTTGGGAAACAGAAAAAATGGCAATCACAGCCCCACTAATTTTTTGAATAACAGGAAATTCTTTACTTTCATTTTTACTGTTTTTCTTTGAAAGAATACGTGCTTTTTTATCTTTTTTTTTTCTTTTTCTTTAAACATGATAAATATTTAGGTTTTTGTTTTATTATCTTGATTTCTTTTGGTCCATTTTTCAGCTCAGTGCTTGGAAACTGTTTTAAAGAGGACACAGAATTAATAAGATAAGATGAATTAAAATCATCAGAGTGCCACTGGTGTGTAGACCAATCTTCTGTCCCAAGAAGTTAATTCAGAAATGCATCCAGTGTAAAACATTCTTTTTGATTTAGGTGTCCATACACTATGTAAAAAATCCTGTATTTCCTATACTAAACCTATACTTTATAGCTTGAGTGAACCTAAACTAGATTTATTTAGTGAACCAAGAGTGTATCATGTAGCTTTAGCATGTGGTTTTATTTATCTGTAGAGGTGTCTGCAGAGAAACAGAAAGCAGAATTATAGTATGTGCCTCAGAAACATTCTTTGTCCTCTCATGAAATCCAGACTGGTAGATTTTCTGTACCTCAATTCCCTGGGTTGACTGCAAAATCCACTTTCAGAAAAGTATTATGCTTGTTCTGGAACTTGCTTACAAAAACATATTTTTTATGTTGTCCTGTGCAGGATGAGCAAAAATTATTTACTGACTAGACATCTGTGAATACAGGTGCTGGGAATGAAAAATAACTTCTAAAGATGAACAGCATGCAAATATAAACACTGCATGAGATGACACCTGGCATTTAGTCATGGTCCTTCACAGGTGGGCACTGAGCAATTACAGTTTGAAATAAGCATTGTAAATAGGCATTGCAGTATACAAATATGCAGAGCAAGCAGATTGATTTTGTACGTATATGCATATGGCAATGCCTTTCAATCTTGTTATAGAATCCTGGAAAGGCTCAGGTTGGAAGGATCATCTTTTAGGAAAGATCATCTTTTAGGGTTTCAACCTCCTTGGACAGGGCCATTTTCCACTAGACCAGGTTACTCAGAGCCCCATCCAACCTGGCTTGGAATGTTTCCAGGGACTGGACAGCTATCACCTCTCTGGGCAGCCTGCTCCAATGTTTCACCATCTCATTGTAAAAACTTTCTTCCTTATATTTATTCTTAAGCAATGACCTTTCAGTTTATCACCCCTTGTCTTAGACTCTGCTAAAGAGTTTATCCTCACCTTTCTTTGTAAGCACCCTATAAGTACTGAAAAGAAACAACAAGATTTCCCCAGAGCCTTATCTTCTCTGGGCTGAACAATCCCAACTCTCTCAGCCTCTCTCCAGGCCTCTGATCATTTTTGTGACCCTCCTCTGGACCTGTTCTAAGAGGTCCATGTTTTTCTGCTCCTGCAGGCCCCAGATCTGGATGCAGCTCTGCAGGTGGGGTCTCACCAGAGCGGAGCAGAGGGGCAGAGTCACCTCCCTCACCCTGCTGATGACGCTGCTTTGGACGCAGCCCAGGATGTTTTGTTTGTCTGGGCTGCAATCGTTCATTGCTTGCTCATGTACAGCTTTTTGTTCTTCTGACCTACATGTGGATGTCATACTAGTGAAATCCCTGCCAGCTAACAATTAACATGCTGTCATATATCATTAAAATATTAGTCAAAAATGGTGGAATATTCTGCATATTCATATTAATATTTATTTTGCTTTCACCTATTATGATCTCAGCCTTAGCTGAGACAGGGTGCTACCTGAAATTCAGTGCTCTGAACTAGTTTATGCATTTTTTTCTGAAAATAATATGCTCTAATTCAGCTGATTAATTAGCTATCAGGTAAATGAATGCAAATTAGCTTTACATTGCAATTGAGCCCAAATTGTCAGCTAATAACTGGATTAACAGTTTAATCCATACCTGGATGAAATTATATTTTTAGCTAGTTTAATGTGGTAGTCAGGAAGTGGAGAATGCTCAAGAGCATTAATTTGGAAAGAAGTTGCAACCATCCTACTACAGGAGAATATGCTGCTAGGTGGATTGAACACTGTTTTTCTCCATCTCCCAATGTGGATAGAATAAATAAGAGTAGATGAAGAAATCAGTCAAACCTACATCAAAACAATTTCCATGTGATTTTTGTGGGGACATGTCTCCAGATGCCCATTTTTCTCAAGCATTAATGATGATGAATTTTTCAAGAGAGCATTCTAAACCTGTGTTTTCTAACTTCTCATACATTGGACTTTTCCCACTGACTTAAGAAACCCCTTGAACCTATTGCAGTTACAAATGGTTTACCTTATAAAATCTAATGACTTCAGAGATATAGTCAGCTTTCCATTTAAAAGCCTCTTCCTCTTCAAAAATTGAGTGGTACAAAAAGAGGTAAATCATCAATTAGTTCTTTGGGTACACTGTTTCTTAAGGATGAAACTTTTATTTGACTGTTTTAAGCACAGAATAAGAGAAGTTCTATTTTGAAGGCTAAAGTAATTTAACAAGAAATACTGCATCACTTTATAGAGTAAGAAAAAGATGGAAACAGGAGAAAACAAGGACCATTAGATCACCATTTTAATTTATTTATTTTATTAATTTCAAGATGCTAATTTATACATGCAAATCCTTTGACAGAAGAAGACACACAGTGGAATCTGAGGTATTTTTAGTTTGATGAATTTGAACACCTGTCACAATCCAGAGTGTGAAGTGAGATGCTACTTTTCTGGTTGTATTTTGATTCTCAGTCATAAATCAACTTTCTTATAAATAATTGAAGATACACAATCAGCAAAAAAGACCATAGGCTGCACTTTCACAACTCCTAAAACATGCTCATATGGAAACAATCTACAAGAAATTTTGTGGAAACTGTACAAGCTGCCCCTAATAACAGCCTGCACTAGTCTGAAAACAAACCAGCGAGAGACTCCAAGTCAGAATTACAGTTTAACAGAAAAATTAAAATAAATGCAGCAGTACAGAAACACTGACAGAGTCAGGATACAACCTGACTCCCTGTTGGTCAGGGTGGTGGTACAAGTCCTATTAAATGGTGGCTGCACTCCTCCTGAAGTGATAAATAAGGTTCTGTTGAAGCAGTGATCCTGTAGAAGGGTCTGGTCTTCCCTTGAAGGTCCAGTGGTGGTTATGCAGCTCTTGTCCCCTGGGAACCCAGCAGGTAAGGGCTGCCTGTGGTGTTCCAAACCTCAGAATATATCCAGGTAGGAATGCTTGGTTCCTTCCCCTGGGTGGAGAATCTCACAATGGAATGAGTAGTTTTATGAGTCATGCAGTGAGGCTGGATGACCTATTAATAGAAGATATCCCTCTGTGGGGAGTTACCAGAGATGGGTCATGGAAGAGACAAAGAACACTGCCCCACATAGTTTGACTAGAAGCTCAAAAGTTTTGGAGGTTTTCACTTGCGGATCTGGGAGACACTCAGTCCTAACTTACATTGGCCTTCACAGTGACTCCCAAATTATAGATTGGGGTTTTTTATCATGTCACTTATATCATTAATAAATCATTAGATACAACAAAACCATAGTGGTGTAGGTCTCAGGTGACTTCAGAGGTGGATTTTTTTATTTGTCTGTTTGTATTTCATTCTATGACTACATAGAACAAGACCTGTTGGCCTTCAAATTATCTGACCATTCTGTGCTCTCTCAAACCTTTCCAGGGAGAGAGATAGAAGTGAATAAATAGAGAAAAAATGGTAATGGAGAGTCATCAATTTTGTTAAATTATTGGCAGCTTTTCCTTTGGACATTAGTTAAGTTCAGCAGTTTTGCATTGCTCTTGCAATCACATCCATTTCCACATCTCCAAATGGAGCTGCCTATTCTCCACCCATTGCCATGGAGCTCTGCCTGTTTTACTCCATTGTTTGCAAAAGGGAAATAAGGCCCAGGAGTTCTAAAAATCTTCAAGAAACTTCTGACACATAGGAAAGTGCTTTCTTACCTCTATAAGAGCTCATATTTTGACAGAAAGTAAAACACATTGCCAGCAAGTAAGCATGCATTTTGGCAAGTCTGAATAGGACTGTCTAAATATGAAATGCTCACAAACTAGCCAAATCCCAACTTTTAATGTTCAAATTGGCTAAAGAATATATATGGCAAGTTACACAGTCCATTTTTAAATAAATCAGTCTATTACTTCCATTAAGATTCATTATACATATATTTACGTCAATATCAGGTAAAAATGGCAAATACCTGTAGTTTTCTTATGTCTGAGAAACTCAGTGCATCCTTTATGAGAGTTTATTTCTCAGCTTCCAAGAGCTAAGAAGAAACTTGAGCTCTTGAAGATAGCCATGCCCATTGCAATCAGCCTCTAAACAATATCTTACATTGTTTCTGAAGGTATTCTCAGAATGGTCTGGTCCCGGGTTTACAACCTGGTTGTTCCTGGCTAGATTAATCTGTCAGAAAATATCCTGCTCTCCTTCCAGCCTACACAGTTGCCTTTTAATGCAGCAAGTATACCCTAAATTCATAGGTATATATCAGAAATTAGGTCATCTATCCCTTTATGTTTTTATAACTGTTATAGTGTAACCTGTATGTATGCCCTGTTATTTACTTCTTTACATAGTTAAAAAAGCTTTGGTGGTTTTTTTTTTCTTTTTAAATGGGAATTATTTTCTTTGCATTTTCAAAAGTCAGTTTCTTTTTTGATCTATTGAATAAGATCAGAATTTCAGGCTATGGCAGCTGCACAAAACTTGGGTGTACTGGAACACCTTTATGTTTCAGAGAAAGATCCTAAATTTCCCTTGGAAAACAAAAAGCTTTGCATGCTGGAAGTGGTTTAAGACTATAATTTCTAAAGATCTCTGTTGTAGACAGCTGAAGCATCAACAGACTGTTATATGAGTCTAGGAGTTCTAGCAAGGTAGCCCTTTCATAAAATGTGATCATGTAGATCAGCTTTTTATGAAGGTAACAACAGGCATCTTGGTGTCCAACAGACGGGAGCTCTTCCAGAGGAATATTCCAAGTATCGCTGAGCAGTTTTATGGACGCAGCACATCACCAAATTAGACTTTGCCTCTTTTTCTGTGTAGCTGAAAACATATTTCAAAGACTGGCATACCAGGTCAAACAACTGCACAAACTGGAAGAGGCTGTAGCAGATGCTTTTGGGTACCAGCTTGGAAAGCAGGTAAATATCTTACAGTTTGAAAATTTGCACCGTCTGCTGAAATAGTTTTGAGTTACAGTTTTCTTCTAAATACATGATATTTAACTTGAAGGCCAAAGGGAGCAGACTGACGGTTTTGAAGTTAAGATAGATCTGCTCAGAAAATGATCCCTGGCACGGTGACCCAGATTTGGCAAGGAGCTGTGTGAGTCAGTATTAAGCCAAACGGTACCTAGCAGCCAGAAACCCAAGAGGGGTACGTTGAAGGCAGTAAGGAAAGGTCACAGGTCCAATTTCCAGAGCAACTGTGAACTGAAGCATTGAGGAGAGGTGAAAATGTGAGTCTTTTGTGTTTAATTATGAGATGTGACAGTATCGTGCATGTACTTTGTCACAGAAGAAGGAAATCAAGCATGCAAATCTCTATTATGCAATGAAATAGAAGGTTTTCTATTGGTTGAGCTTTTTGTTTGTTGTTTGTATTCCAGAAAATTATGTCTGTATTTCCTTTTTATTAAAAACTTTATTCTGAACTAAAAATAAGGATAATATTTTTGAACAAGAAAGGTAATTTTTCACGGACGGTATGTATTCCACAACTTTGAAGGTTCTCCATATAGAATTGAAACTCGATATTTTCTGGGAAAGAAACTGGATCTTTCTAATAGATAGCTCTGATTACAGTTATAGATGATATACAACATTATTAGTTGAGATTTTTCAGACTTCATCTGTAGGTAACCCCTGCTTTCAAATTCTATGAATCTTTTAAACAGAGCTGTATTAATATTGATATATGGATTTACTTTAAAATGAATTGAACAAATTCATGCAGCAGGGATAATGCATAAAAAAGGTAGCTGGCTGATGTATGTGATAAGTTTTCTCTCTAAAACTCTTTTTATTCACCAGGGATATGTAAATGACAAGAGATGATTTAGTTGATCTGGAGTCATAGCTGACTGGAAGGTTGTATAATTAGAAAAAAAAAAAGTGGAATAAATTAAAGTTTCAGCAATTTAGTACATTATTCAATAAAAAAAAAAAAAGTGCTGTTGGCTGAAAGATATTTCTTAGACATGACAGCTATCTCCCATTTCTTGTAAGGAATGATGACTTGGGTCATTTATAGTCTTGTAATAACAAACTTCACTGTTTGTTCTGGAAAACTCTGAGCACAAGTAAACCTACTCTAACTACTTTATGCATAATCTTGTTTCACTGGGTTCTATGTATAATTTATTTAGAAACAATCATTGCTCAAATGTTAAACAATGACCCTTTGTCAGTGAGGATGCGGCAAGTTTCAGTGTTTATCTTTTGAAGATAGCAGATCTTCACACACATCAGTCTCCCCTCAACTGGAATGGGATGTCTCTTCCATTTTATTTCCAAGGCAATGTCAGTTTCACACTTTTTTTGTGGTTTTCACAACACCAAAATCAGAGAACCTGCAAATCATCAGCAGTCAAAAATACAATATTGTTTACTGGTAATATGGTAGATTTTACAGTCTTTACTGTCATAGACTACAAGAGGGTAATATTCAATTACAATATATGGCAAGTAGATCTGTGTACAAATATAGACCAACAATTTAGATAGAAACATACTGGACTCATACAGGACATACTGGCTATTGAGCACAGAGCTCAACACCAGTAATAAATTTCAATAAATTTCAATCTTACAGAAGTTGCTCTTAATCATAACTGAGAGAAGAATCTGGCTTATTGATTGCTGGGTTTAGGGCCTCATGGGAGACAGAAAATGTTGGCGTTAAATTTGAGAATTCCTAAATAATTTGGCAGGAGCTCTCTGTGCCCATCTCCCCTCTTCCGCAATTGTAGGCCAGTATAGAATGCAAAAAGGATTGGCACATGTTATGGCCCAAGTTTTATGAACATTTCCACTGTCATGTTGAAAGCAGAGGCTAAAAAGCTTAAACAATGTGACCCATAGAGCACACAGAGATCACATAAAGATATTTTGCTCAATGTACTTACTGCACATTAAAAACTACCTCAATAGAAGATACAAGAGCAATAAAATTCTCTGAAAATCAACACCCAAAATATTTTAAGGCCCTACAGTACTATCTACTTCACTGTTTTTCATTGAAGGCATCTCCTCAGCGAAGATGACCTTGCTGGGCTGCGGAATGGACATAGGTATACCCTAATGGTCCCCCAAGAGAAGAAACATTTGAGAGAAGTACTTGCACAACAGGTTTATAAAGGACCAGAAACATGTTTTTATGATGAAGGAAAAAGAACTGGGTTTCCATTAAGCACCAAAATATACCAGCTCTTTCCTAAGGGAGCAGGCGTGTAGCTATGTTTTCAGTCATGAAGCTCCCATGAGGGCATGGATTAACATCTCCATATGTTCTTCCTCATCCAGATCAGTATGAACTCCAGGAGAATTTCCAAGAAATCTGGAAACTTTATAGAGCCAATGTAAACCAAGTATTTTAGGTGCCAAGAAACTGCAATCTTGTCCAGATCCATATCACACCCTGCATATGGGTTGTGTCTAAATAATACAGTGTAGGCCTAAATATACTTCTTAAGGAGTTGCATATGTCCTTTGGACAAACATTCCATCATCTATTCTTCTGTTCCTACCGTGCTGATCAATAGATGTTGATGGTATGAAGAGAGGAATAAAGAACTAATTCAAAGTTGATTTCTTTATTTTTACAAGCAAATCAAGAAAGTCATCACATCTTAATAAGTAACAAAGAAAAAAACCAGTGCTGCTCACATACTTCTACTCCAAACTGTATTCATTATTAATTTTAATTCAAACCACCAGCAATACCTTAATGGTTCAGCATCATGACTTTTATGTTTCAGAATTGTCCCATATGGCTTATTCTACACTGAATAGCATCATGTCACTTGTGATGCTACCAAGACTCCAGTAGTTTAGCGTAGAAAAGGGAAATGAAGGGTGTATCTAGTATTCTCATTCTAATCAGTATCAGCAACTTATTTTTGAAGGAAATATCCTGGCTGCCTCAATTATAGTGCTGTGGTTGGCAGCAGAGATTGGCCTCAAAGTATGAAAACTGGAATCCTTACAGAGCAAATGAATCCAGAAGAGAAATTCCATAAAGATGATAATATGCTTCAATCAGCATACTGAGGGCATGAGACCAGACAAGAGGGATTCTGGAAAATAACTCTGGAAATGCCTGTGGTGAGGAGACTGCACTACCAGCACTAACTGCACTCTGCAAAACCACTCTGTTGATTTACTCTCTAATGTAGATAAAGCCACGCAGACAAAAATAATCTCCATTATTCAAGTGCTATCTGAATTGTGTGGAAGATGTGAAGCAGCACTTGATGTCCTGTTTATGTGGTTGAACAGAGAAGGGAACTGGCCACCCAAGTACACAAATCCTTTCTTCCAGTGTCTCTATTCCTGTGAAGTCATTCCACAGAGATCTCCCCAGTCTCATCCAGAACAGCATTCTCCACAAACTGCTAGCAAGACACCCTCTGGAGGAAACCAGTCCTCAGTGGAATAGTGGCAGAAAGGATTACTATCTTGAAATGGAGATCTAGTTCTATCAACTGAAGTGTTTTATACACCTAAAATCAAAAGCTGAATGAAGACAGGATTTATAAAGGACTAAGAGTATAATTCAGTAAAAGCTAGAAAGCCAGAAAGCACAAGGCCAGGCCAATGTGTCAGAAGAATATGCCCCAGAAATATTCTTACTCCAGGGGAAAAAAAAGCTAATTAATTTTAACCTAAGTTTATGTTGAACTTTTTCATTCGTTATAAATAACATATGATATTAATAATAAGATCAGTTTCAAGAACCCAAATTTCCAGTTACTCTTTGTAGGCTGGCACATAATTCTTCAAACATCTGTTTATTTAATCACAGAATCTCACAGCACTCCGGCAATGTCATCATTTCTTATGTGGCAATTCTTTCCTTTATTACACTTATTCAATAGCACCAGAGATATTCTTTTTCTGCTTCATCAGAAAAACTAGCAGCTGCTTGTTTTCCAGTTTAAGAGAATGAACGGCCAATGTGGCAGCCTGAAGTGTCTATTGTCTGTTTATTAAGTGCAAAGAATCCTAACATATTTCCAGAATCTGACCATTTACATCACATTCTAAAGTAATTTTGTCTATTCCTATTTTTATATCTCAAATATTTCCACATGTTTCATGTCAAGTGTGAGTATCCCTTTTGAAACTGAGCATATATACCATTAGTAAAAGCAAGACCTAAATTGTTTATATGACCAAGATCCCTGCCTGATGTAGATCTACATAACTACAGTGGTTTCAGTGCAAAACCCTGTTAGTCAAGACAATTTTTCTTGAATAGAAGGCTTTTTCTTTCCATTTTACATCTTTTCTAGTAATTTAACTAGGCTTATTTGAAATAAACAAAAAATATCAATTCAATGTCTATAAATGTCATTCATAAAAGAATATGAATCTATTTTAATATTTTTCAAAAATATGTTTTTTAATGGAAAAAACCCTTTATAATTGCCTAATTGAATTGGATGGTTTTATGAAAAATTCTTTTAAGTCTTCATATCTTTTGTAATGCCTAAAATGTGTTTTAAACACTATTTTATACAGAAAAAATCAATTGTGGTAAGTGAGCACAAAAAAAAAGTAGCCTAGTATTTTATTTCTGGCTGTAGATCTGTGTTTGAAAATAGGAATTGGCTTTTCTGAAACTAATTTTTATTTCATGTAGTCAAAAAACAGTGGAATTATATAAAGCATAGAAATTTATAGAAGCCAAGTCTCATAAAACTCCTGGGGCCTGTACTGTTCTGACTTACACCCCACGTAACCTCACTGAAGTCAAGCACTCAAGGACTTTTAAAAGATATTTGCTTATCATGATGGACACCCAAAGTGTACCAGCAATGTCATTTAAAATCTGTGTTGCATTAGGAAGAATCTAAATGTTTTACGTTGCATATAACACTTGCATCCTATTAATAGACACTGTCGACTCAGATGTATTTTTAGATGAAGCCTCTTTGGCACTGAGTTTGTCAGAGTAAACAGCCCATTGCATCTGAAATTAATTCCTAATATAATGTGAACAAGGATAAGAAAAGCTGAGGCAGATTAGAGTGGATGAAATTTTCTGCTGTCTTAGGCCCAAATTTTGTTAAATTAAGTGCACATATATGCACTCAATGAGAATGTTTTAAGACAACAAATTACTAAGTAAGCATTATTTGATGTTATGTCCAATATAATGTACTCTTAAGTCCTTTTATATTTATTTGCTTTCTTCTATTCTTCAGAGCAAATATAACCAGGTGAAAGTATAATATAAAATTTAGTAGCATTTATGCAATTTCTTGAAATAATTCACATCTAAAGAGTGCCTCAACCAGAAGAGGAGCTTTGCATTACTTCACAAACTGTGAAAGGTTTAACGGCAACCAAGCATTTTGCCAAAGCAAATACTTGACCACATTCCAAATGGAGTAGAAGATATTATATCATGGGACATGCATTGTCTTTAGGAGAGAGGCCAAGCCCAAGGCAATCCACCAGTTAAATAGCATGGGTTTGGTAGAAAATGTGGTCTTTAAAGTTTCATGATCCGTCTTCTGCCTAAAACTGTAAACACAGGCATGATTTTTGCAACTCAGATTTACATAAAATCATTATATCTATCAAGGAATGGAATATTAAGTCAGACTCAGTGGTCTATAGAAGCTTTAGTGAGCTGAACAACAGGGAAGGATAAGATTATTGTTGACTGTCATAATAACAATAATCACAACATAGATGATAATTGTAAAGATAACTGTCCTGGTTTCAGCACAGTACAAATGTAAAAAAAATTGGAGACAGGCACAATGAGTATTATCATTGTGACTTCTTTTGCACATTACTCTGAAGGCTGTAAATCTGTCATACATCCTATCAGAAGTTTTTATACATGTCCTTTCTGTGTCTTTGTTGTGGGCGGTGCTTTCTGATCCAGAAAATAGAGATGGGGAGGGAATTATTCAGGAGCATATGTGCCAATGGAAAGGAAACTATTTTGAAACAGAAAGCAGATTACATGTCAAACAGAAACGTTCCAATCTGCAAATAAATACAGAAGGAAATCCAACAGGTGTCATTGCTCCAAATCTTTTGATGTTTCTCATCTGCATAAAGGATACAGACAGGGAAACCAGCTGCAAATACATTAGGTTTACTGAAATACAATACGAGAGGGAGCACTAAATACCAGGCAGTTATCAAGGGTACAGAGAGGGATTTGGGACCGTCTTTGTAGAGTAATTGCACAACACATGTTAAATCAACATATGGTTCTAGCAGAGGATGGAATAAATAAATCCTTTTAAAAGCAGGCTTAAGAAAAGAGAAGAAATGTAACTTAAATATATCAAAACTTTCTATAGGGGGAGGAGGAAGGTGACATCAAGAAAATAAAAAAGTGGAATTACTGAGTCTAGAAGTAGGCTACACAGTCATGGAAATAACAGCATTAGGGAGCCTTTACTCACATTCATTTATGTAACTATATGGTAAACAGGATCATAGGAAAATTTATTTATTCATAAAAGAGAATAATGTGACCTTTTGTAGAAATACTCTAAACTTGAGAGGCTCACTAAATTATAATTTTTTTTATTCTTTCTTCACACTGCATAAAAGATTAAAAAAGTGAAAATAGGATTTTTGGATTAATCATTAGGTACTGATAAGTATTAATTCAGTGCTAATAACTTCAGTGAGATATTTTGGTTAAAATAGTCTTTCATATTTTCAAGGTACTTTCATTAATGCCATCAAAAAGTAATAATGGAATTGCTTGTACAAGAATTTTCATTTCTATTTCGTAAGTGTTTAGAACATACTTTTTTGTCAAAATTATTTCATGTTATGACTGTTCCATCTGTATGAGAATATGATATCAGCAATTTTAAAAAAGTTGAACAGTGAATTAATATAGTGAAGTGTCTGTCCCATTCTCTTTATAACTTACCTCAGGGAAAGGGTCTAATTATATAGTTTGTAAATTCAGTTATTTATTTAACAAAAGTTATCTAGTCTGGGCTTTGCCATAGTTAAGCTCATGTTCAAACTTTATTACAGCATTCTGTAGAGAAGGTAAGAGCTAAAAGAGAAAAAAAATTAAATTTTATCATAAGAAACACTTTGATGTTTTTAGCAAATTGCAGAATATTATTGTAATGACACTTGTAAAAGGATTTGCTTACTGACACATTAAAGATCACAGAGTCATAAAATGGCCCATGTTGGAAGGGATGTTAAAGATCATCTAGTTCCAACCTCTGTGCCATGGACAGGAACATTTTCACTAGACCAGGCTGCTCAGAGCTCCATCCAGCTTGGCCTTAAAGATAAATTGAACTGAATCATAAATATTTTGGTTTAAACCAGAACCGAACTCCAAACAAGCCACTCCCTTTCCCTCTGCCCCCTCTGGTGAGATTACCATTCCCTGAAAACAAGCCACCATGAGATAAGCAACGAATAGTAACAGCAACAGCATTTACAAAAAAAGTATAAAAAAGAGAGGGTGGTTTACACATGAAAACGTGCTCATCCCCATGACCCAGCTCCACCTGGCTACCAAGGCAAAGACAAAATGGTGGATGTTATCACAGCTGGTGCCACACAGCCTCCCAAACAAAGGAGAAAGTGGCAGATGCCAGCACAGTTGGCATTCCCATTCCCCAAGAGAGAAAACAAAACACAACAACAACAAAAAAAAAAAGGACAAACCCTCAAAAGCTGGATCATATGCTCCATGACTCTCCATCCCACTCCCCACAGCTCCTTTGAGCGCAGGCGCCTGTGGGCTCAGCTCCCTTCGGTTCAACACCCACGTCCAAGCAACTGGCCAGGCTTGGCTGAGCTCACCACTTGGACTTGGTTCTCCTGAGGGACAGAAGGGACAGGCATTAGTGGAAGAGGGGCAGATTCCACAGCGCTGGCTGCTGGCAAATTCCGTCCCCTTGACATCTGTAAGAAAACTAGGATGACAATCAAAAGGAAATCCAGTTTGGAACTTTTTTGTGTAGGTCATCTGGTCCAAACCCACTTCTTCCACTCAAAGTGGTACCAGCTTCAAAGTCAGATCAGCTTACTTGGGGCTCTGTCCAGATGAGGACTATGCTATTTCCATAAGAATATGAATTTTCACAGATATTTTGTGCAACCTATTCCCATGTTTGAGCAACCTCATTGTGAAAGTTTCCTAATATCTAGCCAGAATTTATCTTACTGCAGTTTGTGCCTATTTCCTCCTTTTTCCTTTTTTTCCCCTGTAGTAGAAACATCCATGAGTCTTTTTTTCTGCTACTCTCCCCTCTCTCCCCCCCAAAAAAAACCAAGAAGCAACTAAACAAAAACCCCAAAAACCCCAGGCCAAAACCCTTTTTCTACATATATTTTTAAATAGAGCCACTGTATGTAGGTCATAATGTTTTCTCTCACTGAAGATTTCCTTCCAAACTGTGGCATAATATGTATGCAATATATCCTTGCCACAGACAATGGAAAATCTTAAATATTCTTTGAATTGTTGTCAAGGAAGATAGAATATGACAAGGTCAAAACTAACAGCAGTAAGTTTATGTCTGTGTTCAAGAAGACACCAAAACTTCAGTGATCCTAAATGAAGAAAATAAAGACGTAGTAAGGAGAGGGAATCTTGGAGCACTTCACTATGATGTTTGGAGTTACATTGAGATCCTGTTTGTAGGGAGATGCATGGCAGAAAACATGAAGAGAACCAGTCCTAAACTGTTTTACATTTAAAAATATTCTAGCAGCAAATCACTGACAATCCAAATCATTCAGGAGTTTAAATGTGTTAATCTTCCATTCATGCAGTTCATGCAGTTCAGAGTATTATTACTGGTAACTGACATTTTCTGCAGTACAAAAGTTAAGATTTTCTCTGAAGGTAAAAAAAAAAAAAAAAGGAAACAAACTTTTGTATTTATGAGGAATCCCACAGAAATATTCATCATCAAAACCTCAGATTTCTACTAAGAAACAGTGCAAATCTCCTGGGTGAACAATTTTTAACCAGCCTTGTCAGCATGGCCGTTATCATAAATGCCCTTTGACTACATTCATCTTGAGCAGGGCAGGAAGCTAGGCTCATTTCTTGTTTAGCAGCTAATTCTTTCCTAATGTCACTGTGTTTTATTGTTATTGCCCCTTAGTTATTCTCTTTAGATCTTTGGATATATTATTTTAATATGCAGAATGTGAAATATTTTGGATCAGATATTATTTACAGTTAGAACAGTCAGGAACCCCAGATGTTCATTAACAACAAAAATGAACTTAGCTGTCTCCTTTATTCCCTGTTATAACTGAGAAATGATTAAACTAATCCAGATGTGTCTATGTCTTTAATTCCATCTGTGCCACAGACAGTAAGGCTCTGGTCATCAATTAATTACTGCATATTAATCTCCAGAGCCTTTGATGTTACAGTTTGTCTGATACTCTGTTAAAATACACATTTGTTCTCAATTTTTGAGTAAATCCTGAGAATTTAACTAAGTATTTCTTAACATTCATTAATAGGGGGAGTTTATTCCTGCTCTTGGCTATGCTTTTGTGGGAGTGTTAATTATAGGAAAATATTTCAAAAAATTTAGATGAAGAAGCTATGAATTTTAGTCCCAAAGTGTTTATGGAAAGAGAAATAAATACAATTTTTGTAACAACTTACAGACTTGAAAGATATCCTTTTTGCTGAGATGTATGGAGGTGGTCTATTATTATCTTTATAGTCTCTAATTTTAAAGACCCCCAAAGCATCTCTGGTGATTTGTAAACTAGGGTTTGTTTTATCTTTTTTTTTTTTATCTTTCTTTAAAAAACAATTTTCTTAAGAGAAAATTGTATCAATGATTGCTTTACTTCACTTATTAGATGAATGTTTCACAATAGTAAAATCTGCTAGGTATGCTCACCACATGAACTGTAAAATACAGTTAATTGTAGTTGTTTAGATGTTACTAGAATAAAATCTAATGAGAGTCGACCAAGGAGAGTTAATTACTCATTTTTATTCTTTCTGGATAACACAAAGAAATAGACAAGGACTTAGCAGAACTTTTTGGTACACTGACATTACTCAGTACTCAGCAAAGCTTAATCAAAATGCTTTCCAACTAGCAGAGAGAGAAATTGCAAGTGGGTAAATCTACAGGTCATTCCCATAGGTATTTTTGAAGCAGTGCAAGTAAGTACCACTTCTTCCTGTGAGATGAATCCTTAGGTCAAATCTATTTCATGGGTGAATAAACAAATTTACAAAGAAGGTAATATTGCACATCAGTGTATATGTCTATGTTTCTCAGAATAGTTAAAGTTACTGATTTATAATAGCATAATCTTCTGTAAAGTTATTAAGGAGTGATAGAACCTTGGTAGCTCAGTCTTATTTGGAAATGCTAGAGATTCTCCATGCTCCCACTGCTCCTCATGCTCAGAAAAGTTTGGGACCTTCAACTTTTGCATGTGATTTATGTAGGCAAGCCACCAAGATTTCCAAATGTTAGCTGTGTTTGCATTTCTTGCCTGGGAGTCAAATCTAAATGAATTTACAAGGTTTTATGTTCCAGTGCCCTGAGATCTATATTGAAAGATTTTTTAACTACTGACTTGGACTGATGAAAGAACATAGACCAAAAGAACAGCAGACTTCTATTCCATCTTGAAGAGACTAAATCCAATAATATGTCTTCACAGAAAATATGCATTAAATAAATACATTGTTAGCCAACACAACAGTAATATAGACCCAGGAAAAGAGGACTATCATCTGGGAAAGAGTGAAATTCAGTTAGTAGTTTCTGATAAAGAAAACATGAATCAATATCAGTGTTGCATATGCTGGTGTACATATTAGTTAATCAAATATTCTCTTGAAATCAAATTATTTTTTCCAAGTTCACTCCCTAGCACTAATGGTAAACTGCTTATTTCTGTGACTTCATTAAAGATATAATGGCCAAAATCTGGTACTGAGAATATAAAGTGGTGCATGAAGTAGATGTTAAAATATATTTTAGCAAATTTATAAAGACACAAATTTGAAAAATGTAAAAATAAATATTAGAGAGCACCAAATTAGATGTTTGTCAGCAAACTTAATACTTGCAGTAGGAACCTGCATGATAACCTATGAGTTGAAGTTAACTTTTTTTTCTGGTTTTATATTTAATGCAAATCATCTACTGAGGTAGAAAGTGCATCTTTAGCTTAGACAGCCAAAAGTAATTCTAAAACTGTAGATATGACCTCCAGATAACTTAAAATTTTACTTAATGTTATCTTTGATCCTTTGTCTCTTTCATGACAGATCAACAGGAAATGCACTGGTTACTGCACTTGAACTTTCCACTAGTGCTGACAGCTGAATTGCTACTTCCTAAAATTTATGGTGCTGACAGGACTTTCTAGATTCTTATTCTCCTAGCACAAGCATTTAAGCAAGTTGGATTTGATGCAGTTCCTTGGCATATTGCTCTACCTATTCCTCCTGCTTTCACATGAAATCCTCTTTTTTGAAGAAGTTGTCCCAGATTTTCTGCATTCTGAAGTTCTCACATGCCAATCCCATTCTCATCAGGATCCTGAAAAGGTGGAAAAGATCCTTCACCTCAAGACTCATGTCAGTGGCTTTGTCACATGACAATGCCATGAACCTATGCAAAAACCCTGAGTGAGGGTAATAGTGGTAGACTGAAATTTGAGACTGTATCCCTTGTCTCCTCTTATGTCGTGAATGCTCAAAAGCTGTGTCCACTTCTGCCTTGGAATCCCTTTTTTAATTGTCTCAAGATAAGATGATGTCAGCACAACCTTATTGATGCTCCGTATTTTCTCCTCCACTGACATTGATGACAGCACTGGAAAGGGCTCTTTGATCAGCTCTGGGAAGTGACAAAATCTGGGTAGGTTTCTGACTGGTTGGGGAAACACTGCTAGAGCTGATAGTAATCGTTCTTGACGTGGTCATAAGCTGGTGCTCTGGCAAAAAGTCTCACAGCCACAGGGACATTTCAAATTCTTCACTATCATTTTTCCACATCTTGACACTCTGACATTTCTTCTTCCTGCTCTGAGCTGATGAACATATGTGACAAGCACTAAGCCAAACACCTTCTTGACCCTTGATGTTTAGAGGAGGATTTCCCTCTTTCTTTCCTTCTTTTCCCCCAAATTATCTTAGTATCATCTTTCCAGTTCTTTCTCCATATTCCTGGCAATCAGTCAATTTTGGGCATGTTGATCCAGTCAGTTACTTGTCTTCACAGTGATATGGCTTTGGTGGGATAAGCTTATTCAGATGTGCAGTTTCCACACAGAAAAGTAGCCTTTTAGTATTTTGGAGCCTCTGGAGTTTGCTCCTTGCCTGGTGACAGCTCACAGGTGTGTCACGCAGTATAAGTGGGAGCAGATTCAGGTCGCTGCAGGCAAGGGTGTTTACTGCATGAATGGTGCCATGGATGGGCTCCATGATGGAAAAGCTCCTAAGTTTTGCTCTTTGCCTTCCCTTCACCTTTCAAGGAAGGTACTGAAGGAGAACAGCAAGAACCAGGGAACTGAGCTGGTCTGAGTTTGGTCTTGATGCTTCTGGCAATGTCAACGTGGTATAAATAGAATAAGCCTGCCCAGAAATGAACTTAATTTGAACATTCAGCAGAGTTTTCTGCCTTTTATTTTTTTTTCTAAAATAAACTGTGCCATAAATTTGATTGTAAAAGAACTGTCTTTCTAAATTAATGATCTGGCCTCAGCCACAATTTTTTCCAGTAACAACTGTTCCAGCAGTAAATAAAACACTTGTAAGACAGGAACAAATCTCATTTTAAGCTGGGATGTTTATCTAAAGTAACCTTGGTCTGCCAGAGCTATGATCTGTGCTATACTTAGGGTAACACAGTGTTTGATCTCTTGCCTGAGAAATCATTTCTTATAGCACCTTGTTTGCAGCAAAGGGCAAACTGCTTCCTGGTTTGTTGTGCTAAAAATAATGGTTCAATCTCACAAATAAATTGAGCATTACCTTCTTTTAAATACAGAGCTTTAGTCTGAAAAGAATTACAGAGCACACTTATGACCTGCCCTCTGTCCTTGCTCAAATCAGACTTTTAAATCCTTTTTCTCAGAGACTGTGACACACCAAGGCTATTTTCATAGAACACCTCATTATAAGACCAAGAAAATTTCTGAAATATGTTTTAAGTGAAATCATAAATACTCATCAAATGAACAGTTATTATTCTGGCCACATGAGAGCAAACTTCTATTTGCCCCTAATACTGTTGATCTTTTGCATTGCTGCACTGTTTTCTGTTCCTCAACTGTAAAAAAGAGATAATGAGAAAAGAAGTTGTGGTCCATTAAATAAAATCAAATCTATTTCAATGGTGCTGTAAGATGACAAAGGGGATTTTTTGCTGTATATTTTTTTTTTTCTTTTTTTTTTTTTTTTTTTTTAGATCAATCTTTATTTGTCAAGCATCTTTGCCAGTCAAAGTCACATATGATCAAGAAAAAGAAATGCTGATGTTACTAGAAGTTGATATTAGACCCACTAATGTCATTGTCTGGGATTCTACTAAGTTGACCAGTGCAAAATTAATCTCTTAAGAAGATCAGTCCAAATCAAAATTCCCAAGTATGTCTTTATTTTGCTTTCTTTTTAGATAAAATTAAAAAAAAAAAAAAAAAAAAAAAGGAAAGAGAGAAAAAGANAGAAGAGAAGAGAAGAGAAGAGAAGAGAAGAGAAGAGAAGAGAAGAGAAGAGAAGAGAAGAGAAGAGAAGAGAAGAGAAGAGAAGAGAAGAGAAGAGAAGAGAAGAGAAGAGAAGAGAAGAGAAGAGAAGAGAAGAGAAGAGAAGAGAAGAGAAGAGAAGAGAAGAGAAGAGAAGAGAAGAGAAGAGAAGAGAAGAGAAGAGAAGAGAAGAGAAGAGAAGAGAAGAGAAGAGGAGTTGTCTATAAATCTGACCATCCATCATTTTTTTCCAAACATGTAGCACATCATGCTCCATTGCCTTACTACTTTAAGTGATGTATGTGTCTTACAAATAACATCAAGATTTTTCTCTTAGTTGTGTGCTTGATTCATCCCATATTACAGAATAAAAAAATAAATTAAAAAAGAAAAAGGATTAGATTTCCAGTGCCTATATATTTTGACAAATGTCTTTAGTGTGTAATATTGCTCTTTTGAAAGGCAACTGGCTTTTTTTTTCTTTTTTTACTTTTCCCATTTTACATTAGCTTTGTCATGAATCCAGAACTCTAACAGAGAGGAAGTAGAATGTAGTGAAGTAGAAAGAATGCATTTATTGCTTGTGGTTTTCTGTTCTCCAGCTTGCTGAGAATATTGCCACTCTTCTAGCTTTTTATGAACTACTTCCCGGCTGTTGGCCTTCAGAGCTGTTGCCTTTTGCACTAGCAGTTTTATAATAGAGCATACATTAGCAGAAGGTATAAATACAGTAGGAAAGTACACATGATTTTATAGCAAGCAGGATATAATTCACTTTTTAAATACACCTTTAAAAATACTTAGTTCAGTTGATGAGCTCATTTAGCATAGATGTACTGAGACCTTAATATTGAGGTTTCTCCTCTAAAATTTTATATCTATAATTAACTCTGAAACTACTATCTTGTGTTGCACTGAATTGGAAAGTATTGAAGAAGGGCAAAATTTAAGTGTATTCTTAATTTTTTTTCCTACAGAACTTTCTAAGGGGAAAGGAGATTACTATGATTTATTTGCCTTTCAGTTGTTAAACAGAAATTAAAGTGAAAAGTTGGTATTAGCTTTATCAGTCCTTGAATCTAAGTCCGTAAATACGAATTTAGAATTTTTCTGCATGTTTGGTCATTCCCACATTTTTCTTTGCTCACCAACAGCTTCCAATGATGCCTTAAGAGGCCACTTGAAAACAGAGACCAGACAAGAGTAAGGGAATAAAGGTGAGTATTTATTTGAAGGGCCTTCAAGGTACACCTTGGGAGCCAGAGGCTGCTGCCAAAATGGACCCCAAGATGGATGACAGGTCACCTAAGGCATCACCAAAATATGTGTTTTCTCAACCCCATGAGAAGATCCACCTTTCCCCAGAATAACAGTCCTCTCGCAGCTGAAAGTAAGGTGTTACAGTGACCCTAACCCACACTCTTTTATAAAGGGTCCCTGAACTACCATTCAGGTTTTGATATGGAAAAAATACTGTCGCTGTTACATTAAAAGCTAAAAAGCAGAAGAAATTAGATTCAGGCACTCCTGAGAGCAACCATAAACTGGTTAGATTTCATTATCATCTTTAATAGTCATCAATATTGAGAAATAACTCCTTTAATTTCATTCAGCTCAGTTAAAAAACTTCTGTAAAGCTCCTAACATATGGAAAGATATCCATATTATTTTGTTCCATCTCACATAATAAAAATGGAAACTTCAATTACCCCATAAAAGGTTGGATATGTTTTAAGTCCATTAATAATAGAGCAAAGAGACACCCTAAGAGTTTTAATACTTAAAACTCTTGAGCTTTCACTGTGCTCAAGAAATAATATTTACATGTTATTATATTCAGCGTAAGAATAAGATCACAAGTTAAGGTGAGATGTTTGCTGGTTTGAACTTGCTCCTCTCTCATTATTTTTGAAGCTGCAAACAGATACAGAGCACATGTTCTCTCTGTTAATCTGGCAAGAGATACTGCTCATGTGGTTGCATGCGTGTAACAGAGGAGGAAAAATGTGTGGTGGGAGCACCCCAACGTGTATCCTCTGGTCAAATCCCATACCCTATTGAAAAGGAGAGCTGCAAGTAGGGTTTATCCATTTGCAGGATGAAGTTACTGTAGATGCATAATGAAGGTAATTTTTGTTACAATATTACATCATGCACAGCATAAGATTAGAATAAATTCATTTATGAGCAGAAGCACAATTATCTGCAACCACTGCCAATTAAATAAAAAAAATCCACTTTCTCCTCCCCCTCCTGTTTCAACCACATCATATAATGTGCACATAAGAACATCATGGAATAATTTACAGAAACTTGTCAGCAAGCCCTTCACTGTCACTATTCACTCAACCCAGGCTTTGTACGTGAGTGACTTTCACAGTGACACTTGTTTTGGTTACAGTTTGGGTCTCAGTCCAAATTTTGCTTTCCTAATTTTCATGCCCCCAGGCTATACCAATGCAATCACTATCTTAATTCTCTGAGTCTTCTCTTTCCTTTATATATATATCTTTAGTTTTCAGTTTTAAATATCTTCTGTCACACTTTGAAGACAGGTTACAGCTAGACACAATAATTTGGTAGGACGGATTACAGATATTTTTCAAAACTAGATAAACTTCAGCATCTGCTGACATAGGTGAAGACTCTTGGAGCTCAACACCCATAAAATCCAGGCTTTGCATTTCACTGCTGACCAGTAACAGCACAAATGCAAGCAAGCCCATTCAGTTTTCCACTAGAGGTTTAAGAAATGGAAAAAGGAGTTATACTTACCTCCACAAGATAATAGTCAGCAAGAGCTGGCAAATTCAAAATGGTAAAAGAATTCCAGATACTGCTTTCAAGTGTTAACAAATGACTCATTTAATGTGGAAAATGAAGTATTTTGGAATTATCACTCAGAGGAATTTTAAAATTCTATGCCAGGAAATATAAACCTCATATTATAACAAGATGACAAGAAGCCTCTATGAGAACCCTAGTCCAAGGAGTTCAGATTTTGAAGGGTGAACTAAGGATAGAAGGCTGCTTAATAATGCTTAGGACTGGGTGAAACAAAAGTTTTCTATTAAAACTGACAATTAAAAAAAACTTCTGCAGAGAGAGCAGAATTTATTGAATGATGAAAGTCACGCACATTGCTTTTTTAAAAGCAAAAACTGTTACCCCGCAGCTGGATGGATGGATGGATATATGTGAGCTGTAAGACATAACTTTTAAACACTAATTTTCATGCTGTAATAAATACTACCTTTTTGAAAATGTTTTATCTCATCTAAATTTAAACACATTTCTGTGATTGTACATTGTTCTTCAAAATGAATACTCAAGCTCTTTAAAATACAAAATGACAGAGCTAAATGAAAAAACTGTTTGCTTAGAGCAGGGAATTACTGAAAGTAAAGACAGCAATGACAGTGTAAGAGTTGTACTGAATCCTTTGAAGCACTGATCCTTAATGACAATGTGTTAAAATGCTCAAGAAGGTCTGTGCCTCAAATTGGCCGTGTCAGTCCTTCAGTCACATTCTCACATGCCTACATGAATACTGCTTGCACTGTGTGCAATAAAATCAGTTTCAGCTTTGATTGTAAGAGATCTCCCCTTGCATTTGCCCTACAGAATTGCTGCTGTAGAGATGAATATGCACAATATGAACAGAAAAACATTCTTGCCATGGGCAGGAGCACCTTAAATAGACCAGATTCCTCAGAGCTCTGTCCAGCCTCTACTTGAACCATCCAGGGATGGTGCAGCCACAAGTTTTCTGGACAGCCTCTTCTGGTGCCACACCACCCTCACAGCAAAGGGTTTCTTCCTAACATCTAATCTAAATCTACTTTCTTTGAGTTTAAAGCCATTCCCTCTTGTCCTCTCACTGCATGCTTTTGTAAAGTGCTCCTCTCCACCTTTTTTGTAGGCTCCAGTCAGGTGCTGGAAGGCGATGGTTGGGTCACTAGGTCACTGAGTGCCCTATCAGGTGTTATCACGGACATGAATGAGACAAGGAGGACGTGTGCTAGATGGATGGTTATTCATGCTTAGGTGGATCAAACTGCAGCATTTGGGCAGGCTTCTAGCCCTTTCTATACTAAACATTTCAAGTACTTTTGATTAAACAAACTGATGTGTATCATCAGTTTGGTTTATCTGCAGTTATTGTAGCTCTAATCTTCCTTGACAGAAAAGAATACTGAAATCATGTATCTCCCTTTGTTTGCCGGCCTGATGTAAAATATTAAGTGGTGCCACCTGATCCATCTCTTTACTTACGGCAGCTCAAATATTAAGATTTCCGTGCAGATTCTGCTTGTTTATACTGAGTGACTTGAATTTGTGTGGTCTGCAGGATTTACTGTGTGGACAGAAAGCAGTAATTTCCTATCTGTTCAATAAAAGGGGATGTAACCTCTCATGTTATCATTTTGATCACAAATAGGAAGAATATCTATGTCATACTACTATAATGAAATAAAAGGATTAATTTCCTAAAACATTCCTATGCCTTAAAATGTAACTCTACAATAAACAGTTTTCCTTCTTTTACACAGCACTTTGCTATAGAAATTTGCCTTATCAGTACAATACAGGACATTTTCAAATATGTTTTATTCAACACTTTTATGCACGGGAGAAATTTTCAGCAACTCCTGTTCACAAAAATATTTCTATTTTGTACAAGAAGTATATACTTAATTAATATATACAGATATTGGAGCATAATTTCACAGTGTAATGTACATGGAGTGTTTTTATTGTTTCTTTGCAAATTCTGGTATAATAGAATATTGATTTCTTTGCTTTTAGGTCATTTGAGAATAAATAAATCTGAAGTTATTCGTCTGTTTCCAAGAGTCAGCATCATTCTTACAGTCATCTGACAACACCACTTTGATATGTGGCTGCATTATCAACCCAAAAAGTTGGTAAAGCTCAGTTGTAAATGCAGTTTATAGGACTGAAAACAACATTGTATCTGAACAGTATTGCATTTTTTTATCAGCTAGGGAAACAAATAAAAATCTCTAATTTCTTATTTCATTTCCATTGTAAGGAAATGCGATTTAAAACTTTATTTTCTGATATTATTCGAATAAATCCAAATTATAAAATCTCTGCTTTTCAGTGAGGGGGAATATATAGTCATAAAATAGTACAAACACATAGCAAATCATCATAAAATTCTGATAAAGCAGGTCTTTTACTTCTTGGATTTTATATTTCAGTAAGTATAAATGTAAGACAGTCTTAAACCTTGTTCCCAAATGATTACCCCAGTCTCTGAAGAACTGATTCCACAACTTTTTCTTTTTTTTTCCAATTTAGGTATTCCAAACTTGGATTAGATCTGTAATAGCAATGATGGCATCTGGAAGGCATTTTAGAAACAGAAACTCAGCCAGAATATCAGAGGAATGCAACATGTGGACAAAGTGTGCTAACTTCGTTTGTGCAACTTAGATACTCTACAGCCTTAAACCTTCAAGATATCTTTGATGTACACTGGTAGAATTGTGATGCAGAGTGTGCTCATGCCAAATTAATTTTTTTTAATAATATGAACATAGCAATTAATGTATGTTAATTTGATTGCACTTTAAAGAAGACTGATAACCTTGAAAGTAAAAAAAATATAAAAAATTTACATATTTACTTCTGTATAGAAACAAGCTGGTTATGGTATATCATTTAGAAATCTAAGGAAGATTTTCTTTGTTTCAACCTTCTTTTTTTTTTTACGGAAGTAAGATCTTGACTTCTGTTAGCTCAGAAAGTGGTGTATTTCATAAGTCTGCTTTACTCAGAACAGATATTTGAAATAATAAAGCAAAGAGAGATGCATTCAACACAATGATGTTCTCATAAATTTGTATATTGCCAGGATAAGCTCAGAAGTACTTGACTCAGAAGTCCAGTTTAGCCCTTTTGTCCCATTTACCTTGTTCCCTAAGCTTATTCTAAGTATGGACTATGTTACAACTGCTACAGAACAGTACAAGGGAAGAAACACATACCCCTCCCCATCTGTGTGCTCCCATAAACCCTCTTGTGACCCAGCCCAGAACCATTTGTAGCCATTTATCAATTAGGTTACACAAAATCAGTAGTACCAGTTGTGCCAAATTGGATAATTAATTTAAACTTCCAGATGCCCTGTCAGTGACCTATATAGAAACTGCAAGTCACACACCTCTGCCTTAACTAAGAAGTTTTAAGAAAGTTGCTTTAAAAAAAGCATATACAGGTATCTATTCAGAAGGTGCTGTTATTAGGTGTGGAAAATAGGTACTGTCCCGTCGGGCTCATCATGGGTTTTTCAGTTCTCTACAGCTTTTAATCTTAATTAATTATCAAGTTGTCAGGTCCAAGCGTTTAGAGAGGGAGAGAGGGACTGAAACAAATGAGCACCGAGCCCTTAACAAGCGAGTTTCAAACAACACAGGAGCTGCTTCATAAATTGGATGACAGGTGGCAAAGGAAAAGTAATACTGAGAAATGTGAAGCCGTTTCCATTAAAAAGGAAGAGTAATAAGAGTAGGTACCCAAAATGCTGAGCTAGAAGAGGATTCCAAGATTCTGTTGCACAATTAATTATTGGGCCTCACCTGAGCCGCAGCCTTGTCTGTGTCACCCTGGTGCTGCTGGCCAACCTGCTCTGGCCTCATCTCATCCCCCTTCCCATGGCCCTGCCTGGCCGTCCCAGCACGGGTCCCCTACTGGTCCCTGAGTGACACCAGGCTCACTGGGCCTGATCCAGGCAGATCTGAGGAGCTCAGTAAGTTCAAAGTGCTTCAGTTTGTCCACTTAACTTGTATTCTTTGTGCTTCTCCCATGGTCTATGTTCTAAAATTAAGGGAGTGGTGAATAATATTTAATGATAATATTTGCAGATCTCTTTCCAGGGGCATATTAGTCTCAACTTGAAAGTAAATATACAGTGCTCATGACTTAATGTAATTTTTCAATCTTTTTGTACCATTTGAACCTATTTTACACATAGTTTATGAAATACATAAAAGCAAATATTGTATCCAATTGTTAGGGCTCGGCTAAGCTCTACATATTTATAATGTTATGTATTTTTCTCTTGAATACTCTTTCTGTGTCCACTTTTCTTAAACCTCTAACTGAATTATAGTCCTGTTTTTATGATGGGATACTTGCTATTTCATGTTTTGCACTGCAACAGCAACAAGTTTTTGCATGTTTCATATAACATTTTGCATTTAATAACAATAATGCTACATAAGGAAAAAATCACTCCCTGTGCTTTGACTCAGTGTGTAACTCTATTAGCAATTCAGAGTGGGCTGGAATGTACTTCTGTCATCACTCTGCTACAATGATAAACTAATGCTTTCCTCCACCATCACAATACTGTGTGAGAGCTGGCCTAAATCTCTGAAGGAGGGTTGGGTGAAAATTATTTATAATGCTCCATGAAAAATATCATTTTATATCAAAGTGAGCTTTGGTATCTGCTTTAGCGCCTTCATTACTAGTTTTTCAGGTTTTTTTCAGTCTGTTTACGTTTTAAGTTCACATCTGTATGTGTCCCTCTATGAAGAGAAAGATTACCTTTACTTAAAAAGAAATGTTAAATGACCTGTTCCATGATATTGTATTTCTGTCATGGCTAGTCAATCAGACTCAGTTTTGAAGGCTGTGTCGTTTTGTGCCTGTTTCTAGATCCCACTCAATGCATCTTTATAGCAATTTCAGGTTCTTTATTGTCTCATTGATGCCAGCAGCAGCATACTTTCCACTAAACCCTTACCTGTTTCCTGTTTCCTGACACTGGTTAGGGTTAAAGAGAGGACAGGGACAGGGGATAATTATAGTGGGGGTCTGCTAAGCTGTTGCACCAGGAAGACCAAGTGGATGAGTCCCCCTACAGACAGGTAGGAGCAGACTCACGGTCACAAGCCCTGGCCCTCATGGGGGACTTCAACCACCCTGATATCTGTTGGGGGGAAAACACAGCAGGGAATAAGCAATCAAGGAGGTTCCTGGAATGTGTTGATGATAAGTTTGTTCTCCAGGTGATAGAGAAGCCAATGAGTGGTGGTGTTATGCCAGAGTTTGCTGTCATCACAAGGAGAGGCTGGTGGGCAATGTGAAGGTCAAGGGCAGCCTTGGCTGCACTGACCAAGAAATGGTGGAGTTCAAGTTCCTTAGGGCAGAGAGGAGGGTGCACAGCAACCTCACTGCCCTGGACTGCAGGAAAGAAGATTTTGGCTGCTCTAGGGACCTACTTGGTAGACTACTGTGAGATAAAACCCCAGAGAAATAAAGGGGCCCAAGAAAGCAGGTCACCATCCAAGGAATTCCTTCTGAAGAGCAACAGACCTCATCTACCTGGACTTATGTAAAGTGTTTGACACTGTCCCACATTACATCCTTGTCTCTAAACTGGAGAGGCATGGATTTGGTGATGCTAAAATCCCAGCATTTACCACAAAAAGAAATAGAACTAGAACTATAAAAAAACAAGACAGAAAAATCTTAATAATATTAGGGATGGATGCAGTCAAAATTTCAGTAGAAGAGTACAAGTCATACATTTGGAAACTGTAATAGGGGAATATTTACTCTGGGTTATGTGGTGAGATGATGTGCCCTCCATGAAATTAGGGTGCACTTTTCCTATATTGCATAACTCCCTAGCAGGCAAGTTGGCAGGGCATCTCAGTGTACAAGCATTTTCCAGTGTGACAGCAAAATACAACATCAGTGGGAAAGATTGAGGCCTCTTACTCATCAGCCCATTCTTTACTGGTTGTTTTAATCTGGCTCTAGTACATGATTTTTTTTTTTTTCTGTAAAAGATGATAAATAAGCAAGCTTATTCTTTTGAATAATATGTCTATCACCCAATGAACCTTACAATTTATATCTTCCTTCTCAAACTTATTGCACTAGTTGAGTTCAGGCTGCTGATCCAAAATTAGCCAATACAGCCACAGCCTGCTCGTAATGCTTAGTAATTCCATTGCTATGTCTTTTCTGTGGCATCATGCAATGATAAAAATGCATGCACATCTTCTTCACATTGGCAAATAAGCCATCTGTAATAAAAATTGCTGGCTGCACTGTTTGGAGTTTATCCAGCTTTAGGTTCTCAGTATCAGCATTCCTGTAAGGGCTGATTTCCAAACAATGGATGCTCAGTTTATCCCACTATTAAATTTCTTTCAAGACGTTTCCTTACTGGAAGCCAGAACACACTAAAAATTAGTCATAAACTTAAAAACAGTAATTAACATGTTCATCTTGATTAACTGCAAAAATCTATTTTTTTTTAATAAGTTATAAGATGGATTCCAAGGATGAGCTTTTATATGACAGCTTTGTGCAGAAGCCCACAGTTTTGTTTATTTTGTTATGCTTCTTTTGAAACAGAGGTTTATAATGGAAATAGTGACACCATTATGTACAGCCCTGAAAAATGAACTACAGTCACAGAAATTCTCAGAAGCTTTACTGAAATCTCTCCTTTATTCCATAGAATATTTTTTAAGGAAGTTGGAGACTGTGATTTTGTCATTGCCACTTCTCTAAGTTTACTATTGTCAACTCCTTTCTTCAGTCCTTCTGAATCTGAATTCTGTTTACTCCACTCCATTTCAAAAGAGCTTTATTTGTCATAATAGCTCCTCTGTTGAGCTTCTTAAAAATATTAATATCCTGTAGTTATTTGTTATAATGTGTTGCTTAACAGGAATACTAAAGCTCCTTGAATAAATTGCTGGAAAACATATTAAATCTCTGTTAAGCTTCTAGTAAATCCATGCAAGATAAAGATAAGAAGCTCTTCATTAGCTTTCTAACAATCTATTCCCCTGAATTATGAGTACTGATGAATAAATTTCTGCAGATCTAACGTACTTTATCTGAAGCATTTAAGATCATTTGCTATAGTTATTCAATTTACATCATGAACTTAAATATACTCATGAGGCCTTCATTTTAAGAGATCAGAAAGAATAATATTTAACCACTACAGCTTCTATGACTCTAAAAAATGAATCAATACATCTAAGCACATGGTAATTGCCTTACAGTTACAATGCTTCCTAGAATTAATGAAGCAATTTTGTATTATTAATCTTATTTACAAGAGAATAAAAAGTTCTATGGGTATGTGGAAATGGGAGAACCTCCTGCACCACTGGAAAGGTAGATGGTGAATGTTTGCAATAATATGAGAAGCTCAGAGTACATAATGGGGAATGTTCCACTGGAGTTCTGATTTTATAGTAACAAAAATAGAATTTTAAGTGCCTTTTTCAAATAATTTAGTGTAGTGTTACATAAAGCTTGTAAAACAACAACAAAAACGTCTGAGCAATTTGGTTTCAGTATTTTTTCTTTTTTTTTTCTGAAATTATTCTCATTTCCTTTGTTTATTACTCCTAAGAAGAACCTTGATAATTGACCTCTATGCTTTTCCCGTTCCTTTAAGACATTTTCTAGATATCAAATTTTGTAAAGAAAATAATAATCGTATGGCCCTTAGAAGAAAAACCTTTAAATTTTATTTCATAAAATTATTCATAAAATTATTTTGTAATATTGTGAGAATATGCTAATAATTTAATATTCTGAAAGAAATGTTTGCAGTTATCACCATCATCTTCTCTAGTTAACATTTTTTTGTATAAAAATAACAAGAGCTAGCAGAAACTTTTGGGAAAAGTATTTAACACTGTAGTTTTTAGATGGGTTTATAGCTAAAGAAAGAAAAAGTATTTTGTTGTTTTGCTCTTTTAAAAGTCTTTTAATAGATGACATTAACATTTCTTTTGATAGGTAATTCCATACTCAATAATTCATAATAGTACAAGAAGGTGTTCTTATTTCTAGGTTATGAAATGGCTGTGTGTGTGCTCATGGCCCTTCTGATTTCTGTTTCTCTGCGTTGAATAGTCACACTGGGAATGACAAAGAAAAGTGCCTTTGTTGCCAGGCACTGTCATTCTCCTTGGTGTAATCTGCTCCTTGATACTGTTCCTGATTGCAAAGAAAGATTCTCAGCGCCACACCTACTTTTTCCTGGGTAGCTGAAGATCTTTTGAATATGGATTTGCCCATTGCAGTGCTATGGCTCTTACCTGTGATCCAGGAAAATGAAACAATTAATTGGCATGTATCCATATTGTATCTTCAACACAGACTTTACAAGTGTACATGTCCTGTGCAGAGTTATAACTTATCCTGGTCTGTATTTAAGCTTAAATAAATAGAAAACACCTAGGAGACATGTTGATATATCATCTACTCTGACTTTAGCAAGATTCCAAAGGGCGTTGTTCTAGTCCAGTCTTATGTATTTCAGTAATAAAAGTTCAGCAACTTTGCTAGGTAAGTTATTCCAATACCTAAATATTTTTCTATTAGAAAATAATTTATTAATTTCTGTGCCCTCAGTCTCCTTTCATATGTTCTTATTCCTTTGAGTTGGTCTCAGGGTGTGGTTAACGGCTGACTTCTTTCCTTTTGCTGACTAATCTTCAATTCTTTGTGGTCATTCAATCTGCCTTTTCATTACACTAAACAGTTCTTTTAATAGTTACTCACAGGTGTTACCCTTTGGGCTGATATGAGTATTTGTTCAATAAAACTGTGACTGTGGTTCAACTTAGGAGCTGTGCAACAAAAAAAGCTACTTGAACATGCAAAAGTGCTACAGAGCTCAAAGATGTAGGAAATCTACTGCTTAGGAATCCTATAAAAATAACTCTCCAGACTTTTTTTTTTTTTCTGCTGTCTTGTAATATCTGAATTTTAAATGCACAATCTGCTTATCAGGCTTTGCAGTGCTGTGTTTATACATTCATATTATTTCCTAGATATTGCACTGATGGCAGAAACAGTTGCTCTATTGCTGCATTTGCTATCTTTATATTTCCACCCCAGGAATATCCTTGAGACAATTACTGGAGCTGGTGTCAGGCTGATGCTTGGTAACTGGTGTCAGATTGCTGTTTTGTGCTGCTTGGGTTTGCTTCCCAAGTCCTCATTTCTCAGCTTAAAATATGAGCAGTTACTGCCTGTCGATTTAGTCATGTTTGTTGTAGGTGTTAATGGCAGTGAATCATCATGGGGTAGGTACCTCAGTAACAGCCCATTCGCAGCACACGACACAGATATCCCAAAGAGTTACTGCCCTTATAGTCTGACAGCTCTTTGCCAGCTGCTAAATTCTGGAGAATTCTGCATTTCCTTTATCAGTGGACACCACCCCAAGAAAAAATTTGCATTTAGAAAGGTTTGTGGCTTTCAGAGGAAGTCAACATAGTTTCTTCTACAAGGTGTGGTTGTTTTCCTGTCTGAATTGGAATGTCCTTAGCACCAAATTCCTCCCTTTTCTTCTTACTTTTGGACTGTCATGTGTGCAAATTAGTTAACATGGTGCACTTGATAGAAACCCTCCCAAACATGGGTTTATGCCACTAAGATACTATTAAGAAGGTGGTTTCTGTTGTTTTGTTTGTTTTTTGTTTTTTAAGCCAGCTTCTTTTAAGCAGACAAAAATTGGGCTTGATTCATATATTATGAATCCCCACTGGGTTATGCTGTTTTCATGACTAATTTCTCTCACTAACCACAACTTTACAGCCTATGACCTTACAACAGCAAGCTGGCTGTAAGAAAACATGGGCTTGTTGTGATGGTTATGCCTTTGCTCATGTTCCAGGTCCCCTGTGGCTTGTTAACTCTCCACACACATACTACTTCAATTGCCCCCAGGCCAACTGCAGCTGTTGAATTGCCGAGGATCATGAAAGTACCATGTCTGTACTGGATGTTCCAGATTGAAAATAAAAGAAATAATTCTAATTTATGTTAAAATCAATATAGATTCTTCTCAATTTCACGGTATGAAACAGCATTCTCTAAAGGAAAACAAAATGTTATTTTCAGTCTTTTTTAATCTCATATGCAGACTCCAAACCTACTACAAATTATATCACTTTGATATTAAGTTATACTAATGACAGGGAATTGGTGGCACAACAAGAGACCCAACCGAAAAGAACTGGCATTACATGAGCTATTAACACTTCACCAGCTAAAAGCTGCCATATATGTATTCTCATTGAATTGTAACAAAAGCACCTTTGCTGACACCTCACTGCAAACTATTTACTATATTGTCAACACCTGTAGGTCCGTCCAACCATGTGTGTTTCCTGACTCCAAAGAAAAGTGCCAGGTTGCCATTCAAACATGAGCAATAACATGTTTGACAGAGCTCCCTCTAAACCTATCCTTATCCTGCACAGTTACAGAAATGCAAGTCATAACTTTGTCATAAAGTTATATAAAGTTATAAAAAAGAAGAACCTGTTATGAAAGATGTATGTGAGAGTAGTTGAAGGGTGGAGGCAAGCTCCTGATATGTAAGCATATATATGTAGGCATATATATGCATACATACATACATATATATTTGTTCTATATGTAATCAGTGTCTGAATACACCACTGCATGGAGTGGAGTAGGTAGTGTGAATTCTCAGATCATTTATGAAAGTCATATAATCTCAAGTTTAACATTTATTAGACTGGTGTATTTCTGGAAAGAAGATCTAAATGATGAGAAAATAGCATGAACAATTTAGTAGTTAAAGCCTTTGTGAACTCATCTCTGACCAACAATGGTGTTGGGGTATGGTATACTATAAGCAAGTCATCAAAATGAAATCAAGCACCTTTGATCATTAAAAAATCACATTTCACTGCTTGCAGGAGTACATAAGATGTTAAACTTGGCCTCTGGACAAGCTTTAAATTGGGCAATTTAAAACTGTTTGAGTAACTTAGATGGGTTAATATTCCTGCCTATTTCTCTATCCACAGGCTCGTTAAAGGAAATTTTTCTTCACTTCTCTGATGTACTATAATGTGTGCTATTGCTGGCAGGAACTTAGAAATTTTCTCCCATATTCCCACAATACATTAAAACACACATATCTGGACTCAATTTATGCAGAAGTCCTTTGATATGAGATTAGAATCCTATTTTTATGTAGTACACAAATTTATGCTTTGATTTAATGCGGACATTAGAAGGATGCATTGAAAAAAAATGTTTAGTTAAAAATAAAACTCAGATTCAGGTAGCCTTTTTTAGATGTTCAGAATAACATTTCATCTCAATAGGATTAATCTGGGTATAAAATTTATTCATTCAAATTTATCTCTGTCCCGTCTGCTGGGTGTGCAGAGTGAATCAATGCTTATATCTCTTTTTGACTGCTTTCTGAGTTTAAGGTTCTCAGTAAGGAGATTTCATCAGAATAGTGACACTGTTGTAATTAGAAAATTACAAAAAACACTCCAACATGGTAACAGATGTGGGCAGTCCTCTTTAAGATTCAGAGTACCTGGATAAAACCTTTATAGTCCAACCCTTCCTTCATAATTCAGAATGACTCTGAGGTCTTTTCTTAGAGGTGTCTCTTTCCAGACACCTGAAGAAGGAAGTGCCAGTTCTGTGTCCCAGTGAAATGAGTTACCCCCTTGAGAGGAGATGGGTCTAGAACTTCTTTCCTCTTCCAAGAACACAGTCTGCCAAAGTCTTAATATCTGGAACCACACCTAAGGCTTGTTCAATCCAGTGGTTGTACCTCTGCAGAAGAGAAACAGAATCATGTCTCCAAATGAGAATATTGCCCTTAGGTACCACTAGAAATGCAACGTGTACCTTGTATATCTTTGATGATTCTGTTCCATGTAAATCCCAATACAGATGGAATCTAGATGGTCTGAATATTTCTGATTTTTTAAGGGATAGACTTAAGTATTTTCTCATTCATTGTGTCATATGCTACAGAAGTACTGTCTGTGACACTTCATTAGTTAATGCGTGTTTAAAGAAATAAATATTCTTACTGGGAATTCTGTGGCTAAACTTCTCACACTGATATACAAAATGAAAGACATATTTGTGATACACTTGGTTATTAATAAACATAACTGATGACTGAAAGAAAAAGTCAAGTTTAAACCAGGAACTATTTCAATATTCAACAGCCCAGGATGAATAAGTGAAGCAATTATTAAGATTTTTTGCTAACAAGCAAAATATTAATTGTGTCTCTCAGACACTGAGTGACTTCTTACAAGCATCTGTATTGAATTAGAGAACCATATTGAGTTTTAAAATTATGAATGTTATATGTTGTCATCCAGGCCAGTGAAATATTACACTTTTCCATTTTGAGCTCAAGCAACCTTTTGTTAAATTTCACCGCAGGAAGCTATTCTCCAATCACTCTTCAAGACAGGACTTTCTAATGTTTGAATATTAATTTTAGGTGTAACTGTAGTTTAGCTTTTGAAATCCATATTTGGCTTTATTTCTTTAATGCGATAAACGTAACTGTTAGATGTGAGGAACATTTTGTTAACATTATAATGCAAAAATTATATTTTCTTCATAAAAGAACATATATAGTATGTGCCAAATTGATGCAACTAGCGAGATTATAAAATAGCCATGCTTAGCAACACTGAAATAATTTAATTCCCTACTTGCCAGAAGGAATGCCAAGGGCATCCTTTTTTCTCTTTCTTTTTTTATTTTTTTTTTTGCTTGAGAGCATTAAGTTTCGATGTGACTGACTTTAATAGCAAATGCTGAAAAATTACACCCAATATAGAAAAAATGAAGAGAAGACAGGTAAAAGAGGTAGAACATGACTGGCAGGGGGATATGGGAAATATGAACTAATGAAACACTAGGAGTAGGGGCCAAGTTGGTGGGTTGGACTCAAAGATTAAACTTATGACCTGAAAAATGCAAAACAAAAGGTGAAATTTTTGCTTGTTTTGAGGTGTGTAAATCTTTTCCTAGGCTAATAGTAAAGCCCTGGGTGGTTTTGTCATTCATCTCTAACTGGGAAAAAAAGGAAAATTGTTCTTAGAAATATCACCTTTTAATAGAGATGTACTGTGAATCATCTGATATCTTTGAATAAATTGCTACAGCTAAGGTACTTTCTTCTCAGAAGTCATCTTCTATTGCAATTAAGGACTACACTGAAGGTAATCAGAATCCATTCATAAAATATATTTCTTCCCCAACAATTCAAAATTAATATTCTAATAAGTTCAGTGGTTTAGGTTTAATTTGTTTTTCTGAAGTGCAAATGTTTAAAAATTGTTTATGTAATTTAGAGTGTTTTTGGGTTTGTTTTTAGAAATATCTTTTCAGAAAAACCTGACAATATTATTCAACATGTTAAAATGAGAAGGAAAGGCATTCTTTTTTACTTTTGAGAAGGTTATAATAGGCCTGCAAACAGTGTTCAAGGAGCAAATAAACTCAGTTTACTGCATATATTCTTTCTTTAGAATTTTTTTTTCAGTCTCTTTCCTAGATTTGTGTTTAACCTGAAAATAAATACATTCAGGCATGGATCATCTTCCTTATCATAGGTCTGATGCAGTAAAGATTTATTTAAAAGGTATGTCCCATTTTAAGACAGCATTAATACTTTCTGTCATCTGGATTTTACTTTTTACAGTGTATTCAAATACTGGGAACACTAAAGATATAAGACCCTTAGGGCATTATCTAATATTTATGGTGCTTTACCCACTACCTATGTTATCTAAATCTATTTACATCACATCATATCACACTGCCATTTAAAAGGTAAAAGGATGTAATTTTATTTCTGTAGCCCTCTGCTTAGTGTGAGCCATGGTTGAAAAGCAAACAAGTTGTAACTTTGCCTTTAGAAAAGCAAAGGTCAAGACTGCAGAGAGATGTCTATTACCTCTACACAAATGGATGGATCTACAGCAACATGTGTCATGCAGGGTCACCCACCAGGACAAGAGGCAGCGGGGTGTTGTTCAACAACAGCTAGCTCAGAAGATATTACAAGGCTGGTCAAGTATATGGTAAACTGCTCTGAAAAATGTCATTTCACAGTCTTAATTTTTTCAACCCTTAAAAAACTAAGGAAAAAAAGATAAGAAAAGTGAAGAGAATGACTACTTGAGTGAAACAATTATGCCAGTCCATAACCATATACATACATAAAACATATAGTCAAATTAAACTGGTTATCCCCTTTTCCCTTGCAGCAATTAGTCCAAGTTAAAGCTAAACTTTTGGAGTGGATTTATTCTGAGGTTTATCCTTACTGGTAATTCCTATATATCATTGATCTGAGCAAGAAATAAAAAATGTCACTCCTCAGTCATCGCTCATTGTTCTGAAAGACAGAATACACTTTGGGTGTGTAATAGATTATGTGTATTCCATATCAGCAGTTTTACAAAAAAAAAAAAAAAAGGAACCCTAACAAAGGCACAAGCAAGCCATGTACAATACCTATTTCACATGCATAGCTAATGTCATTTTGCAGTCTTCTGCTGAGGCAGCTGCTGAGACAGCTGTTCCTTCCCCTTCCAATGATAATACCTCACTCACACTTTGGGGTTGTCAAACCTTTGCACATAAGACACCAAATTTAAGCTGCTCTGCTCCCGTTATCACTTTTCTCCCTGCTCCCAAAGACAGGGCTTGCCCTGACCACTGTTTTAACTTTGTTAACAGGTTTTGTTCCTTCAGTTCTTAGTAAAAATATGGCCAGCACTCTCAGGCTAATGCATTAATCTTCAATTCATGAGAGACTAACAAGAAGCCTTTCCCAGTCTTCATCTGTAGAAATCTCGGAAACAAAGTTTTCTGCCTCTGTACATTCTTTGCTCTTACTTCTTGTCACATCAATGCTATAAACTATTGCTCAGTTCATGTTGGCCACCACCCAGGCATAACCTGCAGTTATGTGATTTAAATGCCATATGCTGTTTCAGTGTAAAGCTGTTCTCAATTCTACTTCTGATCATGGTGATAACAGAACCACTCTCCCACAATAAAACAATATAAGTAAAATAAGAGTATCTAGGGATACCCCATCGACCCCTTTATTCACCTCCCTGATTTTGAATTCGATATTTACTTCAGAGTTTTAGTTATGTAACTCTTTAATTATCAAGTTTCTGCCAATATGTGTATGTGTTACTAAAATGTCACAATTGTTGTGACCTGACTGAGGAAATATTTCAAAATCATGATTTACCATTTTATACCCAATTATATGTTATCAATTTCACTGCTACCTACAGTATAGCCTAAATGAGTAACCACATTCCAAGTGTTTTGTTTTACAGATGCATAGTCAGGAGTTATAATTAAATTATAGTTAAAAACTTAAAATAAAAAAATTATATTTACTAGATGTTTAATATAGCACTTAGATTTCTTTTAGAGACCTGTTCATTAGATCAGAACAGGTATTCTGTTTCTCCACTCTGATCCATTTTGATTTTAATTTTCTGTTAACCTAATTTAGAAATATAACCTCACAAAGGCTTAGAAACAAACTTCAAAGAAAAAGGAAAACTGCTAAAAGTGAGTTTTAAAATGTTACGAGCATCTGGACTTTCGTGTTATAGAAACAGACGGGATATTGATCAGCATTTTTTTCAGAGTGGGCAGCACCTGCAGCCTACAGGGGATAATACACTTCAGCTCCTGTGGGAGATACCCTGTAGGCTGTCTGCATTCTCAAGATGTAATTCTAGCAATCTGTATCAAAAGAAAGGCTAATATTATTCATACATTTAGTATATTTCTAAAATCCTTCTTGGAAATTAATCTAGTCACAGATGAGCCTGACCCAGCAGTAGTAGAAATCAGTCAGAAGGTTCTCACTGATGCCAGTAAGCTTTGTAGTTTACTATAATTAGAAATATGCAAATGTGCATTTTTCCATGAAACAAGACAGTAGTAAAATAAAAGGGTGGAAAGTTATTCTTACACTTGAAATTGAAGCATGTGGCTGATTATTAAATATTGTGTTGCACCCTCAGCAAAATCCTGAGATGCTTCACCTTAATGAGTTATTTTCCACTGTGTAGCTTCAATATTTTGCAGAGACCATTTTGCATTTTTTGTTCCAACACTACATAACTTGAAAGAGTACTACAGTAGACAACAACATACATAAATATAAACACAGGAATAATCAGTGATTTTTTGAGTCTGCTATAGGCAGTCCTTGTTTGTGATTATGATGATGCTTTTTCATTTGTATAACTGCTTATTTTATCCAACTATGATTTAATGATCTTTATATATGAGCTCTATAAGCAGGTAAGCCATGTATAGTTTAATATCTTCCTGCCTGTCTGGAGTAAAGTACTGGGCAGTAACACTGAATATTGTATGTTATGACCCTTGAAATTTGAATCTCTGGCAGTATACTTTATATTCTCTCCAGAGCATTCATAGAGGAATGTAAATACAGTTCTTAGTGTATGTATTGTACATTACTTAGGCAAGCTACATCATACAGTAAAAATGGAAAGATATAAAGTGAAGCCTATGAAAAACATACTCAATATTGCCATCAATGGGCAGAATAAATGGTTTTAAAATGCCATGTTTAAACAAATGGGAAAGCAAAAGTGAAACAGCCACGTGTGAAAGGCAGTGACACTGAAGGCACTTGGAGCTGTGGATGAGAGGAAGGATTAAAAACTGAGAGGATCTGGTTCAACACTGAATAAAAGCACTTACTTAATCAGTTGTAAACTAATGATGAATTCAGGAAAGCTTCTAATTATTTTGTTCTGAAAAGGGGGACAGTGATACCCTTTCCCCCTCAGCAACAATGGCATACTCAGAATCAGTATTCTGGAGTGATCCTTACCTACGTGAATTGCAGAAAGAGTTCTTACTACATCCCAGAAAACTTAGCAGTGTCAGTTTTCTCAGTTTATCTGTTATTTCAATTGAAGATCACTTAAATTACATGACTGGACCCATTGTAAAGCTTAAAAGGATGGTAGAGGTGAAAACAGAATTTAGAATTCTAGTTCACAAGTTTTAGAGCAGATCACTAAATCGTATCACAAGACAAATCTTCTTTACTCAAACTTTTGCTGACATTCACAGTGGGAATACTTCATCCCTTGCTAAACAACAAGTCTGTTCCTGCCCTTCCTGCTATGGAGCCAACAGTGCTTTAACACAAGAATTCCCTCTATTTTTCCCTCTGCATGGGAGGAAAAGCCAATCCATCCAGGAGTTCAGTTAATGACAAGCTGAGTGCCAAGGTGTGTTTTTCAGGGTAGCACTATGTATACAAGGGGTCAGGAGAGAGCAGCTATGTGCTTTGGCTTACCTCTCAGAAGGCTGGCCAGCTGTCTCCCAGCATAATGTGCACATTGAGGCAGCTGGACAAAGTATTTCAGAAACATATGGGAACGACATATGTGCTGTCACAGGTCACTTGGTAACTCCTGCTGTGGAACGCCTTTTAATTCCTGCACGTGGACTTGTGCCCTGGAGAGGAGTCTATGGTGGCTTTCCCCCTGGGAAATCAACTGATAGGCAAGGTTTCAGCTATGCCTTAATTCAATATTTAGCAAAATGTTGAGGAAGTGGATAAGTCTGGCAGGAAAGATATCAAACAGAATAACCGGGTGCCAGGTGTAACAAGAGATGAATGAATAGCTTTGGTCTCTGAGTTGTACTTCTGGAAAATAAACTTTGGATATGAAGACTTTTTTCTTTCTTTTTTGACACAGTTTTATTCAGTTTGAAAATTCTTCTACACGTTCGTTCAACTGGCATTTTAGAAAATACTACAGCCAACTAAATTGCTGCAATTCTATTTATTGAAAATATAATTTTTCTCCTCTGGCCAAATAGTAAGAAACTGTAAGAACACAGTTTTCTTATATTCTTTTCTTAAGTGCACCACAAATTTCACTCTAACAACCTATTAATCACCTTACAAATGGCATGCCCTTTTTAAACAAATTTTTGGAATAGAAAGAGATGTTCACAGACAGTGTATACCTGATATTTTTTCTGAGTCATGCTCTTCATTCTGTCTTGTTTCAGGAAGGGTCTAGAGCAGGTTGAGAAACAACAAGTATCCCACTCACACACAAAAAATGCTTGGAAAATCTCAACCGCCCAAAGATCATAACTGCACACTCTATGTACAATAAGGTGCATATGAACTATTTTATTTCATGTAATTTAAAAAATACTGAATATATCATTCTGAAAAGGAATGGGGATGTGTGTGTAAGATAAATAAAAAAAACTAAGGCATTATAAATTGCCACTGCCTTTAAATGTGGGCTTTCTCTAATTAAAGTTCAGAAAGAAAAATATTTATGATATTATTTTCTAATTTCTATTTTGTAATGCATATTTTAATTTTATTTCCATTTCAGATTTTTCCCAGGCATTTTTTCCAAGAGATTGCTTTTATGCATGTATTGAGTAGAGGGCAAGATAATTTTTTCCTTTGGGAATATGTAATGTACAGTAATTGTTTTTGTTGGGTTCCTTGTTTCTTCTTTTTCTTTTGTCATTGATTCCACCTGTTCTTTATCCTGACTTCAGCTTTATATAATATAGTGTATTTCTAATTTTACAAGTGTTTATTGTTTCCATTAGTGTACTGTAATCTTTTTTTACAAAAATACACAACACAGACTGAAATAAATCTGTTCCTGACTCTGTAACTTCTCATCCATACATTTTCACTTGTAAGTCATTACAATGAGCTCAGAAATATTATTCATAAACCTAATTAAATACAGGAGTTTGAAAGATTAGTACCTTGCCCAGAATTCCTCATGTCTGACAAATTTGGGTGCAATTGTTTTCTTTGGGAAGAAGGGGGTTTTTTTCAACATTTCATCTGGCTGAAGAAGTTAGAAAGAAATCCAAAGAATAATCAAAGAGGAACAAAATAAGGTAACATATCTGCAGAGAAACAGTGCATTTCAGGCATTATGACCATATGTTTAGCTTCATAAAATCTGTGTCTACAAAGCCCTAACAAGAGGTGAAACTGTTTTATGTTGCTGTTTGCAAATAGAGGCTACCACTCCTTGCCTGCTTTCCAACAAAGGAACTGCTCTTCCTGCCCTACCTCTGTTATCTTTTTTAAGTTATTGATAATGGAAGCTCCATGGGTTACTAATGTGATACCCCAGTGCACCGAGAACCTTGTGTTATTGACTGACAACCAATATGAGTGTAATCACTTTTTAATGGCTAAACACACATGCAAACAGCAGGTTCCCTGGTCTTGGGTAATTATATTTCACAGCCAGATCTAGATCCTGACTCTTTTTTTTCCAGGTTACCACCTTAGTGAATAACTGGCTTTCTGTAGTCCATTCAGTGAGAAGAACTTCAGGAAAGGAAAGAGACTTGAGAAAATGTTTACAGAACTTTTTCTATGCCTGGCGTCAGACAGTCAGTTGTTAATGATATACATTTGTTTGTTTTAGCCTTTCAGAAAAATCCCTTAAAATTAAAAATTGCAACCTCTGACTTACAAATGTGATGAAAAAAATAAGAAGACAAGTAAAAGAACAGCTAAACCAGTGTTCAAATGATGAAACATATAAACTCTTTAGTTAAAATGAGGACATATAATTGGAATAATCTTCACTGGTTACAGATCAAGACTGAATCATTAAATCCTCCCTTTAAAGTCAGAAGTTCTGTATTATATCCAAGTTTTTCATCTTCAGTTTTGATTCATTAAAACAACGAGGCCCTAAATATTCTTGAAATAAGGAAACTAATAGCTGGATTTTTCTTCTCATTTTCAGTGAGCTGTGGAATATTGCCTTCACCATGTATTTGAAAGGTCTTTCAACATAACACAGAAATATTACTGCTTATTTTTAAATGCCTTAATTTTCTATTTTTTTGTCCTTAATATTATTTCTAAACATATGCATTCAGAATCTCTATCCCAAAAATACACGCCCTTGTTTTCACAAAGTATATTAAATCTGCAATTAATTGTAAAACCAGCACTGTTTTCAAGGACTATTCTGTGGCTTCCAGTCAAACAAATTGCATACCCAATTAAAGTTACATCTTCTTTTAATATGAGTTCAAAGATTAATAAAATCACCCAAACTAAAAAAAAAAAAA
>VXAC01001923.1:282817-351281 GCA_013399225.1 Rhipidura dahli
AAGAAGACCTTGGAGGTGAAATGACAGCAACAGGGGAATAAGGTTATCTCTCTCAGGCAAGTAATCACAGATCTCCTTTCACCATGTTCTTCTGTGCTGATTTATGGACTCTGTGTAGAGCCCACGGCAAACAGTTACAGTAACACAGTGAAATCCCCAGGGGCAGCCCTGGTGAACCCTGCAGCCCTTCACAAGTGCTGTTTCCTGAGGTTCTGTACAGTTAGTGCTGGATTGAATACATCTGGGATAGATTTAGACCAAGTTTATTTCCAGCGGAGCTGTCCAACTGTTCAACACTTATTGAAAATCATTCTTATTCTTGAGATAACAGCGATCTATTTATCATTTTCTAATAGATAGAGACTCATGAAAGGGATTATGATTCTGTGACAATTAGGAAGAAACAAAATAAGGAAAAAAGAAAGGAAATCCTCAAAGTAAATATCAAGCTGAGAATGTAAACTAAAATATTATTTATAAATTTCCTCTAAGGGCTGTTCACTATTTTCCAGGAGTGTATTTTGTTGAAGATGTTGTTACCGTCAATAAAATGAAAAAAAAACCAGGAATGTATTATGTATTATGTATTATGTTCCTTACAAGCACAGAAGGATGAAATGCTCCTGCTGTCCTCCCTGAGAGCAGATGGCAGCACAGCAAAACACCAAAGTTCAAAGAAGCGAATCAGCTGTGCTTGGTATGAGGCTGCAGTGCTGCTGGCTGAGCACTGACCACTCCCAGCCACTCTGGCACTATCAAGACCTCTCCTTACTTATCCTGAAGTGTCCCTTACCACAAACACTGAGCAGTTTGTGCAGTTTAATCCATGGTCTATAACTTCTTTCTCCTGCTGTATTTCCTTACTTTATTCCCTAATTTATTAATGGGCAGAGGAGAAAAGTAGTGTGGCAAAAACAGTCACTATTGATGTGTAAAGTTGAGGCAAAAATAGATAAATCTGCTATGTGGGAAAGAAGAAGGAGGAGCTAGTAGAAGTTGTTGTATCTTAATAACTGCACATTCACCTAACCTTGCACAGTGTACTGTGCCTTCCTACTATATGTTACTTAGCCAAATAAAGTGTATTTGTCTGTTCTTCATACTTTTGTGTGATAAAAAATTTGCTTGTTTTAATATGAAATATCTAATTTTCTGTTCCTTCCAGTACTAAAATTTCAAGTTTTTACTTGTCAGTTTAACAGAATGATTTTACAAAATGAAACAAAAAATACACAACCTCTTGGATAGATAGGCTGATAAATGCCCAATAAAAATATTTCTTACTAAAAAAAAATAAAATTATTTTTTGAGATAAAATATTTCCTTGTAGAACTCTTGAATTAATTGTGCATTTCTTGAGTGCCTCTGTTTTTTATTAAAAATAAAATATTTCTTTACTTCAGTGAGATATCAGAAAATAAATCTATGACTGGTATTTGCAGAAAAATTAGAGAAAGAATTATGCTCACTTTCTTGAAAAACAGTATAGCAAATAAAATTGTATTTAAGTCTTCCACACAAACACTCTTTATATTCACTTCTATTCTGGTGGAAAGTAAAAAAAAAAAAAAAAAAAAAAAAAAGGAAAAAACTCCCACGATTTCATAGCATCAAACAGTCATTTAGTTTGGAAAATATCTTTAAGACATTTATCAAATGTTAACCCAGCACTTCCAGGTCCAGCACTGAATTTTGTCCGTGGGCAGCCTGTTCCAATGCATGGTAATCCCTGACATGAAGAAATTTTGTCCTAATATTCAACCTAAACCTTCCCTGGTGAAATTGGAGACCATGTACTTTTGTTCTATTTCCTGTTACTTGGGTGAAGAGACTGACTCTCGCCTGTCTAGAATCTCCTTTCAGGTAGTTGATGAGAGCAATAGGCTAAGCCCTGAGTCTCCTTTTCTCCAGGATAAACAATCTCAGGTCCCTCAGCAACTTTTCATAAGACTTGTGCTCCAGACCCTTTAAAAACGTTTTTGATCTTCTTTGGACACACTCCAGCACCTCAAGTCTTTCTTGTAATCTTATTTCAGTTTTATTGTGTTGTTATAACTATTAAAAAATCAGAGGAACATATATTAGAGATTGTGTTAATATCCCTTGGTAGGGAGTCTCCAGAAGAACAACATCCTGTCCATTCTCTATGTGGCAAACATTATGTTTTATGAGCCCTCAAACTTTTATTTTAATTTTTCCAAATTAAACTCATATTGCCAGACATTCTTGAAAATCAGTTTGAATGTTATTGATTATATTGACTACACTACTCCAAAGATACATCCTTCTAAACACTTGTAGCAATTTAAAATTTAAAACCAAAAAGAACAAGTCATTAGAAACAGATTGAGAGTAGAGAGTAAAGATGAGAGATAGCCAGAAATTACAGCCTCTGACCTGATATGCAGATGACCATAGTCAGCAGTTTTGGAGCTAGTCATGAAAATATTAATACAAAAGATTTTTTTTCCTGTGTATTAAAATAACATCAGAAATCAGAAGTATTCATTTTATGTAGCATGGTTATTTTGAATTCTAATACAGCTCAGCTATGAAAACATCACCTGTTTCTTTTTAAAACTAAAAATCGCCTGGATCTCAGGGTGGGATCCTGAATTGTGCAGAAAGTCATGAGCAGGCAGGCAGGAGGAGAGATAGGAAAAAAAGTTGAGGTCAGCATTCAGATTGAGATTATTAATATCTGTTAGCATTGAACTAAATTCAAATGTCTTAAAGAGTATGAACAAGGGGAAGATACTTGGATAAAGGGGGAATATAAATACAGAGGTGGGAAAAAGAGCTTTGTTCCCACCAATTTTAATAAAAGCTTTGACATTTAAAGTTCTTCTTTAAGTCTAAAGCATACATAAATGTATCCTTGCTCTGTGTGGCTCAGTCTGCACCTTATGGGAGTCCCCTTTGCACCATGGATCAGGATCCTGAATCCTACACTTTCTGTGTTTCTGGAAACTTCTTTTCTAGATATTACAAGAAATTGTCTGACCGAAGGCAGGCAACTGACTGTGGCATCCTGTAGCAATTCTAGGGTGATATTTAATTGCTGCTGTTGACTATAGTTAAAGTAAATAAATTGTTGATTTCTATACAACAGCTGGAGAAAACAAGAACCAAGTTCAGATTTGAATGAGATATAGACATCTCGGGTTAAGTGAGTCAATGAGTATCAACCTAAATGTGATTTAAAATTATTTGCTTCAAGAAAATTAATTGCTACTTCCTTGGTAATTTGAAAAATGACATACAAGGAATTCTTTAGGGTGATACTGCTCAAAATTCAAATGTAGCTTTTATTTTAATGTTATATCACAAAGAATAATCATTTTTACTGTAGAAGTTACTATCTTTTTCATTTTGTGAGCATTTCTGAGACCCTAAAATTGTGGTAATTAGAAAAGCAAAGGACACTTTAGTTTTGACATTAGATTGTCAAAATTAATTTTGAATTAATTAAAATTAACCTTTAAATAAATTGCAATCAGTCTAAAAATGTGATTGCAGTGAATTTGAAATGGAATATCTTTAACATTATAATTAATTTATCTATGAATTTATTAAATTTAGCAGGATAAACTTTGTGTTTTCTGAATTATAACTACAGAAATTTTTTGTATTTTTTGATATGTAATGCATGCAGTGATACCTCTGTGAAAATAAATTTATTTCTGAGCTGTAGTGACATTATGCAGAAATGGTGTTACTATTTGTGCTGACAAAAAATAACAGTACATGTAGAAATGCATTTTTATGATGCAATTATTCCATGAAAGATCTGCATTGATTACAGGAGGCATGGTAGTGGTCTGGACGTAAAGGACAGGGCACAGCTTTAAATTATTATGGAGTTTGTACTAGTTTGAAAGCAAACCAGTGAAAGACTTGAAGTTAGAACTACCATTTAATAGGAAAATTAAAATAAATGCAATAGTACAGAAGCACTGATAGAGTCAGGGTACAACCTGACACCCTTTTGGTCAGGGTGGTGGTAGCAGTCTGATTAAATGGTGGCTGCACTCCTCCTGGAGTGATAGATGAGGTTCTGTTGAAGCAGTGATCCTGTGAAAGGATGTGGTCTTCCTCTGAAGGTCCAGTGGTGGTTATGTAGCTCTTGTCACCTGGGAACCCAGCAGGTATGGGCTGCCTGTGGTGTTCCAAACCCCAGAACATATCCAGGTAGGAATGCTCCCCTGGGTGGAGCATCTCACAATGGAATGAGCAGTTTTATGAGTCATGCAGTGAGGCTGGATGACCTATTAACAGAAGATATCCCTCTGTGGGGAGTTATCAGGGGTGTCTTGTGGAAGAGATAAAGAACCCTGCCCCACCTGGTTTTAACAGATGGTGATAGAATACAAACTTTTGGTTACATCTTACATTGTAAACTAAGACAAGTTTTACTCTGTAACTGCTTTTTGCACTATCAAAAATTCATCTGGAGGACCACACAAGGTCTGATGCTTGGAAGATTTGGGAAATCATAATAGAATCGGATTTCTAACTGCTCTAAGCTTTGAAGATTTCTAGTGGTCCCTGGCAATTAATCCCATCATATTTATTATGATGAAACACACTACTTCACATGGCTAGATGTAAATTTAATGATTCTTTTTGAGGAAAAGCTTTAGATGCAGTTAGGGGAATTTGTTATCATCCTGTACTAAAAATTTAATGTTTCTAGTGAACATTTTAAAGTGCCAAAAACTTTACCTGACTTTTAAATGTTTGATTGTTTTTAAATGAATTTACACATTATGGGCTTAGATATTTGGCTTTGGAGGTAGGGCTTTTTGTACGCATAGTGGACTCTTGATTTTCTTAATGCATGCTGGGCTGCAGTGTGAACTATTTGCTATTAGCAAAGGACAATTACTAGTGTCAGTCCAGAGGAGAAAGTTCTTAGCCTAATTCCAAGGTCCAGCTGTTGCTGGTGTTGGCCACACCCAGACAAACTCTGGAGGCAGCTGGAGGAGCACGTTTGACCAGAGGAGCTGGCCCTTCACTCCCAGATGGATGAGCTCACCCAACAGCTAAGTCTGGCCTTTCTCCAGCAGCAGGAGAAATTAGGAACACAGACAAAATTTATCGTGTGGATCTTGCAAGACTGAAGCTCAGTTCTGTTCCTGAGGCTTAAGGAAAGGGAGGGGTTTAAAGATGCTGTCAGAAGATTATCCCATCTGAAGCATTTGGAGCAATGATACATTTTACCTCCTAGGCTGAGACAGTTCCTAATTTTTGGGTCCTGCATGCATGAAGGAAAAAAAAAAATTAAAAAGTGGCAATAAACAGGACTTGATTTACATTTGTTGGTTTTGGTTATTTACTCATTAATTACTATCAGAGATATGCCACGTTCCTTAAGTGTACCCAATAATCACACTATAATAATTTCAGCCAAATTTTTCCTGAAGATTATCTGCCATTACACTTACTCTGGGATAAAGGAAGGAATCATTATATAGATCTGTCATCTATATAGATTTATTTTTCTGGTCTGTGCTTTTTCTTTACTTCACAATTTATCACAAATCCTGTGTGGTTCAGAATAACTTTTGTACTCTTCTAAGTGTAAAAAGCAACTAAAAGAAAACCTGTTTTATTTCAGGAATGTTAATCTGTGTGAAGTCTTAATATCCTTAAACTACAACCATGTTTATAGAAGAGGAGTTCTTATTAAATTAGTATTCCTCATAAAATGATACTTTATATAATTTAGCCTATTTTACTTTGTTGAAATGCATTTAATTGTGGCTCTATGAAAATCACAGAGCTGTACACTGATAGTCATGTATAATTTTTATACAGGTTTTTTTTAGTGTGGATGTAACAATGAAGCCTATTACTTCAGCTTGTCAACTCTTCTGAACATTTTCAGTGCCATTTCAAATATTTGAAAAGCAAATACAAAAAGCAAGCTGTCTCATTATTGATTCCTGTTATTGTGGATTAGTACCATTTTTTCCAAGCATTACTGATATAAAGACAATACCTTGGGAAAATAACAAAAGCTTGCCAAGAAGTATCACATTTTTTAACATTTCAATTACTTGCAATATTAAATTTGGTATCTGCAATTTTTTTTTAATATGAAGTCAATGAAAAATAATTACATAATATTGTTAATTTTAGTCTCATCTCTCTCAACAGGGAAGGAAGGAAGGAAGGAAGGAAAGAAGGAAGGAAGGAAGGAAGGAAGGAAGGAAGGAAGGAAGGAAGGAAGGAATCTATACTCTTCTGAAAATAGACTATTACTGTATTTTTTTTCTATTTGCCAAAATATCAATTTGAAGCAAGACATAATGATATTCCTTAAAATTTCCTGAAAAGGAAAACTATGAAAATTGCTTGTCACAGCAACCTCTCTTTTTGATTGATGAAGAATATCCAAACTGTCACAGGGAAAATGAAAGTTCAGTCTTTCTGGTCACTCACCAGGCAGCTGTGTTTGGATTTACATACTGGTTCTGCATGTTGAGAAAACATCTTGAGTTCAAGGACTGGATGTTTCTCTAGCCTCTGATCTGTTTCTAGAACACAAATCCCTCCAGACCAGCTGACTTAGGTTTGCAGGGTGTCCAGGCCTTCCAAACCTCTGCAATACCTTAAACACAACCTTTCAGAAGTGCCCAGTTCCCATGCTCCCAATTTATCACACCTTGACAAGTTAGGGACATAAGGAAAAAAGAGTGGAAGGGCAGAATTCCTGTAGGATGTTGAGAACTCTGATGATTTTGTGGCAATCCAAAAACCATACAAAATCAGCACTGACTAGTAACTTTATAGAAAGAGGTATTAATTTTGCAGGTGGTGTAAATTATCTGTTCTTTAGATTTATCAAATAGAACTAGACAAAAGAAACATGCAGGGATCACCAACTTCATATTGGAAGAACTAAATATGTTCCTATTCAAACAGAGAAAGTTTAGCTGATGTGAGCAGTGAGAAGCAGAATTGTAAAGGCTCCTTTTAATGTTTATACAGAATAGTACATAGGTATGGGACCATCATTTCATCTCACTACACAAATTGGTCCATCTGGCCTTATTTATATTCTTATATTCTTATTTCAGTGACTAGGATTTTAGCCAGTATCTATCTTTAAGCTATTTTTAACCAGGAGCTTTGTTTGGATGGTCACATCTAGAGGGTGGTGATCAACAGCACAGTGTTTGGATGGAGATGGGGAAAGAACAGTGTTCCTACCAAATGGGCCAGGAGTCCATGCCAGGATGGCTGCTGTTTAATAGCTTCATCAATGAGACAGACTGTGGGATCAAGTGCACCCACAGCAAGGTTGCAGACCACACTCAGCTGAGCTGTGTGGTCAACATGTCTAAAGGATTGCAGGGCACCCGGTGGGACCTGGACAAACTTGAGGAGCTGGCCCATGGGAACCTCATGAGTTTCAACAAGGCCAAGTACAAAGACCTGCACCTGGCCTGGGGAAACCCCCTGTGTAAACACAGGCTGGGGATGAACAGATCAAAAGCAGGCCTGCTGAGAAGGACTTGGGGGTGCTGGTGGATGACAGGCTGGACATGTCCCAGCTATGTGCACCAGAAAACCAATCGTGTCCTAGGCTGCACCCAAGGCAGTGTGACCAGCAGGACAAGGGAGGGGATTCTGTCCCTCTGCTCTGCACTGGTAAGACCCCACCTGCAGTGCTGCATCCACCTCTGGGGTCCCAGCAGAGGGAAGGCTTGGACCTGTCAAAAGTCCAGAGGAGGAATGCAGAAATGATCATAGGCATGGACACCTTTTCTACAAGGAAAGACAGAAAGAATTCATATTGTTCAACCTGCAGAAGAGGCTCCAGAGAGACCTTGTTTTGATCTTAGAGTACCTAAAGGGGGCTCGTAAGAAAAATGGGGAGAAACTTCTTATCTCAGCCTTTTGTGATAGGATAAGGGATAATGATTTCAAACTAAGGAAGGGTAGATTTAGACTAGGTATAAGAAAGCTCTTTTATAGCTGCAAAAATGACTTCTGGTTATAGGCTTGGATCATGTGCATGAAATCAAAAATATTCAGAGTAGTACATTAGCTTGCAGATGGAATTGTAGAGAAATCCCTGTGAAGCAGCTTGGAAGAAGCTGTGGAACAACTGGGAAGGGGAAACTGCTAGAAGTTTGATAAGCCTCTAGGGTACTTTTCTTCCCTTAGATTAGAAGTTTCCTATTTGTCTTTTCTTTTGGTAAGACAGAGACCATTACCAGAGTTAAGTGCTGAGGTACAGCCTCTTGCAACCTCCATAAGGATTTAGGAAGGAAGAATCTTCCCCAAAATGACAGTAAATAAAATCTATATAACTCCTGGCATATAGACAAGGAAGACTTATGTAATTCAATAAAGATTTTCCTGGTCAATAAGAATGAATATTTAGAAAAGCAAGATATTTTTATTAAAAAAAAAAAACAAATTTTAATAGTGGCTTTGATGTTATCTGAGAAACACTATAAATTGATCGATCCTGTATGAAAGAAGTTTTAATAAACAAGTCCTATCAAAACTGTATTGAAAGCCTAAAAATAATCAGTTTTCTGGAATGCTAGCTAGTTGCCAAGTCTTCAGTTGGTCTTATATACTTATAGCACCATTACAGTGATTCTTTGGCATACTGGTATGGAAAAAAAAAGCAGCCAGGCTCTTGATATTTGATGTGGGATTCATATAACTTCCTTTCATCTCAGGATATTCCGTGATTCTGAAGTTGACAGGTTCTGAATTGTTTGTCTAAAGCTGTAGTATATTTGGCATAGCTATCACCTTGGCATGTCATGGGCATTTTGTTGAAATCATTTGAGGTGGTTACAGAATTTCAGATGATGCAACCTTGATTCCTAGGACATCTCAAGCAACAAGCAGAGATCTTGTGTTTCTTTAACTATTTAATTTCCACATAAAGCAGAACTTCATCGAACTGGCAAAGCTGCTGCTCAGCAGATGACTACCTAAGTATTCTGAATGAGTATTCTGATTGGGGCATATCCAATCTAAAACACCTATTAGATATTTTTCTTCCTCTGAGATGCACTGGGGAGCCTACAAGAAGTGATTCCTTCTGTTAAAGTGGTACTTCTAATTCAGAAAGATGGCTGGCAAGAAGGACATAACTGACTGACTATTGAAAATTATATTCTGCAGATACTTGGTTCCTTGAAATTAATTAAATTGTGATTGCATAAAATAGCATTCTGAATTGGGACAGAACCCATTCTTTCTTCTGTCAAATAACCAAAAACTATAGACATAAAACCTTTTCAACAAAAAAGGTGCTGATTATCCTCATGGAAGCCACATATATAGCCTGGTAATGAGAACTTCTTCCCCTGAGAAACAACAAATTTAACTTTTAATTTCCTCAAACCAAGGATATAATTCTCAGATCGGCCTTTTTCTGTTCCTATGCTTCAATCTGAAGAGTCTTTTACAAAGATAATAATTTAACCAATATCTACTGTTTGTTAATTCACAGGAACAGAAAGACTTCATGGAACATTGTATACAAAATCTGGTTGCTCTAGTCAAGTGCAGTCCCAGAAGGAGAAAGTGACATACATTTGTAATTTCACATCCACACTCACACTATCTCTTCACAATATGGAACATATTTTATTTGCATCTGTCATAGCTACTATATGTTAATTTTTTTCATAGTAAGTAGTATGAAACATTGTCTTGAGTTGATTATTGGCTGTGGTCAAACTTCCTGCTACTGTTTGCAAACTAAAATTAAACAGGAAAATCTGAGTCCCTTACAGCTGTATATACAAACATATCTATGTGCAGACTTTGAAGAGGGATTAATTGGAAATGAGTTCTGAATGATGACCAGCTCTAATTCAACACAAATCCATGTACCTCTGAAGTATCTTCTCCATTATAGAAGTACTTCAGTGTTAACTCTATAACTCTTAAATTAGTTTTTTTTCACACATTTATTTGGAAACCTCAAAACTTCTAACAAGATAAAAACTATTTTTTAGGATTTTTTTTCTTGTCCCCTTTTCCTACTTTTTGGACTTATAAATAGTGTTTTTCTTCAGTCCTCTGCAACCCAGTTATATTTATGATCAGATAGAACTGATATTCAAAATCCATCTGGACATGGTTCTGGACAATCTGGTCTAGCTGGCCCTGCTTGAACTGGTGGGCTGAACCATATGACCCCCAGAAGTCCCTTCCAAACTCAATCCTTCTGTGATTTTGTGTCTGCCATGGTCAGTAATTTCTCTTCTACAGTTTACTGCCTTGTTACAAACTTCCAGATTCTTCCTGGAATGAAGGGAAGTGAATTACGCCATTGAAAGGCAAGTAAATTACACTATTGAGAAGCTGATTTTAGACGGTGAGCTTGATTGTTCAGGGATACTGAGGTTACAAGGGAAATAACCTGTGGCTCTTAAACAGAAGAAATAAAGAGGTTCACCATTTTGCCCAGGAGTGAGAAAGACAAAAACAGATGGAGGAGTCAATAAAAAGAATTGCTGTCTTCCTTTTGTTGTTTGTCTAATTGGTGAAAGTAGACATAAATGTCACCAAAGACAGAAAAATTGAGTTAAAAAAAACACCTAGGGAAAATTCCAACTTGTGTATCTTGTCCAAAAGTTAGTTGGGCTAACATCTATCACCTGGATGTTTGAATTATCACAAGTAAATAAAAGCTTCTGTTTGAACTCCCTTGAAGTACACAAACACAAACTGGCTTGAGACCTGAAATACAGTAATTGAAAGGTTTCCTTAATTTATCTTTCATGGTGATGGATTACAGAATTGTTAGTTTTGGACGTTGCTTTATTTTTACTGCATACTATGTCACTCCTACTTGTAGAATAGAAACCCCGTAATAATAACTCCCTCTGTATTAAAAATTCCTCTTCAGTCAAGGACTCTCTTAACATTTAGGAATACTTGTCAAGGCAGTCAGCTTTGGGTGACTGGAAAGAGTGACTGGACCCCAGCTAACAGCACACCACTTACTGGAAGACTGTTGTCAGTTTAATAGAAAATTGAGAAATGAAGGAAAATTTTCCACAAAATGTAATCGTGGTGTAATCATGACCATGTGTCTTGCATGTCCCACTTTGTCATCTTCAAATATCATTGCAGCATATCGTGAAGATACAATTAATTGAAAGCATTTCCACTGATCCATTCTAAAAGCTGCAAACCCAGGTCAGTAAATATTTAGGAGCAGATAGGAGGTTCCAAAAAGAAAAATGAAAAAATTCCCAGAGTACAGAATTACAGGTGTACTGACAGTACCAGTGTGTGACTGCTTTTTGCAGGTGACTGCAGCTGATTTTCCAAAGTGGCTTTTCCACACCATGGTGTGCAAGGGTTGTGGTGGTAGTGATGCACATTTAGTAATTACTTCCTTACATACAATTTCTTTCTAGCCAAACAAGTATATTCCACCGTGAGGGTATCAAGGTAGCTGCCATGATCATAAAGTCTTTCCTACACTCTTTGTTCCAGTGTCATTCTTTGCATTCACATTTCAAGTTAACAAATGAAACAAAGTCTTATCTATCTGTTCTTTTAGTAATAGAGAGAGTTAAATGCTTCATTCTTCTATTCAGAGTATTTATCTTAGATGTATTCCTATCGGATTTTCCATCCTCCCTTTTTTACTGCCCCCCTTGTTCTGGAAGCTTTTCTTTTCCATATTATTATCTTTCTCAAATCAAATCTCTCAATCCTCTCTCAAGCACTAGCTGCTGAGCAACAAAATACTGCTTTGGAAAATTAGGACATTGCCTTTCATTCATCTCCTTTCTTTGAGTTCCCTAGTTTGGCATAACATTTGGCTACAATAAGAAGTCACATCACTATATATTTATGTGGAACAGGCTGTCCAAGGAGGACATGGAGTCATCATCCCTGGAGCTGGACGTGACACAGTGCTATGGTCTAATTGACAAGATGCTGATTGGCCAAAAGTTGAACCCTATGATCTTAGGGGTCTTTTCCAACCTAAATGATTCTGTAATTATATGAATTCCTGGGCTCAATATTAAAAGAATTGTCAGAGAGTACCAGTCAGTCACAGTGTGATCATGAACATGTTTAATATCCTTATGTCTATGCAGTTTTGAAATCATTCTCATGTCTGTACAAACCATTCAGTCCTTGACGAGGGACAAACTAATGCATACACAGATACAGCCAAACAAATGGGACTGTGGAAAGGAAATAATCACATTAGACTATAAGAAGCTCATGTGATGTGTCATGTGATGGTTGACACTCACAGCATAGGTAGGAGCGTATGAGGAGAGTTTCAGATCAGGTCCATCTTGAGAAAGCACAAATGTTCTTAGTGATGTTTGAATATAAAATATGAATCAGCTACACCGCTCACAACTTTCAGTGTTTATAAACTGAAGGAGTTCTAAGATAAGCTGAAGTAAGCATAATGGCATCACCAGTGAAGACCTCAGATAGTAAAATTAATATTTTAAAAATCAAAAAAATCACCCTAAAACAGTCCAGATTGGAAGAAGATGTGGCTTATAAAGTAGTACAGTGTGAATGAAACTTACCTGTATGTTAAACATGTCAAACCCAGTTCTTTATTATAGATCTTATTTTATGATGTACTATAAAATTCTTATAATTTATTCTTTTTTTTTTTAATATTTTCTTCAGTATGTAATTATTGTACATTTATACTTTCATCTAACTCAGTGTGGCTTTTCCTGTCCTTTAGGTTTTTCGTATGGCATTTATACTATTGATTCAGTCAAGGATTATAGACAAGACAGGACCATTATGATCTTTTCACCTGACCTCAGCAGACATAAATTTTTCCCTAGTAATTCCTAAAGTTAAACACCTTTCAGGCACAGCAATCAATTACAGCATTAACCTTTAACATTTATGGCCCACTGGTATTTATAATCAGGGCTCTGAAAAGTATATGAGTAGTCAATATATGGTGTTTTTTTCAGAAGGAAAACTTCTTACATTTTATCTGGGGGTTTCTTTAAATTTAGAACCAAAAAAAATACCAAACCTCAACAAAAATAAAATGAAAAGAAAATTTAAGAGTTCAGAGCAGAATCTTCAGCTAAGTGGAGTCTGACATTTACAGGAAACCATCCAAAAATATTTTTAAGCTTCTAATAATTGAAATAATGGCTAATGTTTCTGCCAGTATTCACACAAAGACAAAGCTTCATTTGCTGGTAATCTTTGAAAGGGAGCACTGATGTTTGGCAGAAGCTAGGAATTTATTGCTTTAACATTCTCAATTAAGCACTGAATCATCCCTGAAATAAAAAAAAAAAAAAAAATTATCTCATTTTTTCTTAAAACACATTTTATAAAATAATATGGAAACCAAAGCACTGAGATAATTATATGATGAATGTTTTCTGGCTGTACTTTATGCCCTATAATACCTCAGAGAGACATTCTTATAATCACCACACCTCTGTTTTTGCATTTTGGCTCACAAAAGTTGTATCTGTGAGGGCAGAATGTGCTAAACTGTAACAGACTGAACTTCTAAGTTTGTTCTGAGCTGATTTCACTCCTGCCTCTCAGAAAAAAATGCCCTAAGAGACTTGTCAGGTGAGGGCCCATTAGGACAGATTAAATCTTTGCATATTTCACTGAGTTCTGCAAGCCAAAATTCCTATAGTTTGTCCAGATTTGGCAGAACAAATCATAGGAGTTACATCTGTAAGAATGGGCTTCAACAAACCTTCTGCCAAACTAAAGGCTGATCAAGAAGTGTTTGACATCAAGATAATTTTGATTCACAGTTAGGTACTCTTTAAGCCACCTTTTCTTTCAGTTGTGACTGTTTTGTGACTGAATTCTTTGAGCACGGTGATCCCTATGTGGGGGAAAAGCACCACAAAGTGTCTTGAAAATAAACTACAGAATCACAGAAATACTGGACACCTGAATTTCAAGAGGGACTATCACAAACAACACTAAAACAGGTGAGTTGTGGCTTTGCATATAGTCACACCTTGAAAACCTCCAAGAGTTCCCAGTCCCCTGGGGTGATTTGCTCCCAGTGAAAAATTCCTGATGTCCAGTCTGAATCTTCCAAGTTACAGTCTTTGGAACCTGTTATAGGCTTATATAGTAGTGAGAAAATTTTGTCCCATTATCTTTCTAACAGCCTTCAAAGTCACGAGTTTAGATGTCCACTTTGTTTCCTCTCAGCCAAACTAAAGAAGCACATTTCCCTCAGCTTCACCTCGCAGGTCGCGTGCAGCTGCTGCTCAACATCTTTGTAGCCCTGCACTGAACCCTCTCCAGTTTTTTGACATCCTTTTGGAATAAGGGTGTCCCAGAGCAAGTACCATATTCCAGCAACATGCTCATCATGATTTTTCTTCTGCATGCCATACTCCTTTTAATGGAGTATTCACCTGGCCCCCACACAACACATTAGCACATTCCAGTAGGGAAACTGCAAATTTAGTTTAGTTTAGTTTAGTACTTTCAAGGATATTGATAAGGTGTTGAAGAATATGCCTTGCAGCATCAGTTCTGGGGTACACGCATCAATACTTGCCACCATTGAATAATAACTTTGATATTGAATAAAACCTTTTTGGACCCAGCAGTCCATTTGACCAGTATATAATATCTTATCAGTGTTTCTGTCTACCAATACTGAAGAATTGAGGATGAAGAAATGTCCCAAAGGGTTTGATAAATACAAGGTAAGCTAAGAGAATAGTTTTCTGGGGCTCATTTCCAATCCAAAATTATAAGAATTAATACAGATTGTGATTTTGGAGGATAATTGGATTATTGAACATTTGAGCAACACTGTTTGATCAGCAGCATTTTCTGGGGACTCAGAGAAGTGAGAAAAGTCTCTGCAGTTTTGCAGAGGAAAAATATTATGCTAGGTGAACCACTCTCCTAATGGAAGAACAAGATCATGCCAAACTCATGTATTTGGTGTGTTCCTGGGAAAGACAGGCAGAACATTTATTTTGTTCCTCCATTTTTGGTGTGAATAAGATAGGAGACTCTAAGCACTTTTGTCCATCAAATGGCACCACACCCTCCCCCCCAAGAAAGCCACAAAATGTCACCAGTTATTCTCCAACAATAAATATTTGTTAAAATATTTTTCAGGAAACTATATATGAGGTAACCAGCTAATACATAATGAAGGAAACATCAGGAAAAATAAATGCTTTCACATAAATGTGTGATACTGTAGCACACTGACCTCACAAAGCTTGTTAAGTGTCAGGGTCATCACACAGCAGCGCCTACATCAATAGCTCCAGGCAAAGTTTACGTGCCCCTAAAAATCTCATTTTCTAGTTCCTGCAGCAAAAACAACATGTCTTTTTCACAAAGCTACCTGTGGAGAAGAAGCTTCTTAGAATATTTCTTAATGAACAGCTGCACATAATATTCCGGGCCCAACTTTTAGGTCCTGACAAGGAATGGAATTTCTGCCTCTACACAAAGAGGATTCAGTGGCAGTTTTGGCTCAATAAAGGCCAGTGATTTTAGGCTTTGATCTTTACATATGATACCTTTAAATACACACCGTGTTTTAACAGGAATTTAAAAGCACATTTAAGCCCATGTTAACCCAATACTAAAAATTCTCCTTCCATTTCACAGGACAGAGCAGAGAGTGATTAAGCATTCCTTATTCCTATTGCTCCTAACTCCAAAAGCCTTGTGATTTAGAGTGTACTTCATAGTCCAAATTTATTATAATGATAGACATATGGAGATCTTCTAAAGGAAAAATAGCCAGAGGAGGAAGAAAAATTACAGGCTACATACAATCCCAGCTTTGTTCTGGAAGAAAAGAGCCTCACCCACATGAGGTATTAGGCTTTGTATGAGAAAATAGCAGACTGCCTACACTTCATATGTGTGTGCATACATATGTCACTTCTTAAAAAACAGGTCACAAGAAAAATAAGATATCATATTTAACACATTAACACCACATGCCATTTCAGACAGTGAGATAAGATAGCGTGGTGAGCAGGCCTAACTGTTGGTATTTAAACTATTAATCATAACTTCTCCTTTCTAGCAGCATGGGGGGAAAAGTTAGCATAGTTAACATATTTCTCATGCATATGCTAGCCTGCACTTCTGCACTGTAAATGAGCCATCCTTCCAATACCTTGATTTGATCCACTGTGTCTTTCAATTTCATTGTGGGTTACAGTAATCAATGGCAGCTGCAAATGGAAACATTATTTTCATTATTTCAGACCAAACTGAAAACAAACTTCAGGCTGTGTGTCATGGAATAAATTAAATCTCTTGTACTTCAGATTACATTCTAAACGTGATACATCAATCACATCCTCTGTGTGTTGTGGGCCCCTTTTCCATCATGTTCCTGGGTGACCTTTCACTGTGTTCAAAGGATAATATAACAAAGTAGTGTTACAGAGGTCATTTTACATACCCCTCTTATTTTATATTCTTACAATCCATTGCAATAAAAACATATTAGAAATCTAAATCAAACAGACCTAGATTATATATGTTCAACAGATCAATCACTGCTTGGGCTGATTAGGCAGCAGAAGTTTAAGAACACAAGCTACAACTTGTACAAACTACTAATACCCATTCCAGCAAACTTTCCATATTCAGAGTTCACAGATTCATGTGGAGGTGCATTGAGTTTAAGGCCTGATTTTGGTCTGAATACCTTTTTGCAGAATAGCCAGAATATTTAAAATAATCCTTGCGTACTGTTTCATTTTCCAAATCAATCATTTCTGCAACTTATTTTGCTCATCTCCAGACTTTGCTACCAAAGAGTGTGTTTCAGTAACCTGATTTTTAGGGGGGAAAAAATGGGTAGGAAAAATGTACATTAAAAATGAATCGAACAAATAAGTATTCTAGTGGATAATAAGGATGGCTGAAGAATTACTAGAACTGTGTAGCAATAATTTTATAGTTTTGTTCTTCTGGGAGATGACACTCAATCTAGGAAATGTAACTCTAAACATACATGCAGGTATTGGGCTGTGTATTCACTTTTTTATCAATAAATTAAAACTTAAGTTAACAGGATATCTTTGATGTATGCCTTTGAGATCCAGAGAAACCTTCATTTACTACTTTGCTTTATTTTACTGCAGGGAAGGCAATAACTATTTTCTTATAAACAAGCATAATTTCCGTTGTGTGAACAACTGCAAAACAAATCAGTTTCACCTTGATGCTTTCAAGTACATTGATTTTTGTTGTGCTACTCACAACAAGTATGTATTTTCAAAATGGAACTATCCCAAAGAAAGGCTTCTGCTAGTCCTTATTAGATTTCAAAACAATTCATTTGTGTTAGCTCCTTGAGCTTGCACTGTGAATACTCTTTGTGCTTATGCAGAGGAGTCTCACAGTCATCCTGATGCTGCCTACCATAGCATGAGGAAATTATCTCAGAACGGAAATGGACAGGCTACACTTGAAAACACTTATAACCACATACCATTCTACTTCCTTTATCATAAAGGTGCAGCTTATAGGTTGGAAATTTTGCTTTTTTTTTCCCCTCATGCAAGAAGGGTGTGGACCAAGGCAGCTGCAATCTGTTCTTTCTTAACTCGAACTAATTTCCTATTGTCAGAGTTTCTCCCAAGAAACTTTAAAAAACAAGTAAGAGCTTGACTTAATGCCACATAGTACAAACCTTAAGTCTGCAGTCAAGGAATTTGATTTTTGTTATTCAGGGTGGAATCTTGGTTTCCTTACTTTTACCTCATTACTTTTTAATATGGCAAGTAATGACAAATTTCACTAAGGACAGGGTTTATTTTTTAGAGGGAAGGCTATTTCAGCCCATTTAAGATCCTGATGGCAGCAGGAGTGATTTTCACAATTAACTTCTGGTGCTTTCTTTTTGCTCTGCAATTATGTTGTCTTCTTTTTTTATTCCTACGAGATGCAGGAAAAATTCAGATATATTGATTTTAGACTCATTTGAATACACACATACAACCCCACCCTGAACATATCCTTCCTTGTGAACTTTGTGACTGATATGAGCTCATTCAAGTCAATAGGAAAGTCTCAGCACTGCATGGCTAGGGTCATAACTATTGCATTTAGCTGGGAACCTATATAACTCTTAAGACCATTTATTGTAAAGTCAAAGTATATAAAATGCTGAAGTCAATAATCTCATAAGATTGCCAACAAAAATCAGTGTTTAAGAGAACACCTTTAGAGCAATTTAAGCCACTGTAAGATGTATATCAAATACCTTGGGCAATAACAATTTTTAAAGTCCAATGAAGTCATTATTGCTGCCTTTAGAAACAGTTCCCTAATGGAAAGTTCTTTGAAAAGCCACTCTCCCACAAAAGCCCATGGACTGTAATTTAACTGCTGTTTCTTTAAAGGAAATGACTGAGCTGCTGACAGAGCAGGGTTGTAGGTGTTAATTGTGACTGGTTGTGCCCTATCACTGTTATATCATCTCTTGAAATGGCTGTAAGTGTATTTCAGCATCACACGTGTTTATTCAGTACCATTTGTTATAGAGAAGGTATAACACTGTTTTGCTTGGTATATCAATTTCAGATGTAAAATATGTATGTGTAATCAATTTCTATAATGCAAACAAAAATGTTTGTGATACTACAGGAAGAATGAGGAAGAGCTGGAGTTTGGGGAGTTTTGTTTAGTTGGTTGTTTTTTTTTTTTCTTCAAGAAATATTTTTTACTTAACAATTACATTTCTGCTTATCTTCTGTGCTTTTTCTTTGGCAAAAAATCCTTAGGATTGATAACTTTTAATGATGCAAACTCATTTTGGGTATGTATATGTCCTGTATCCAAATCCCAAGATTGGACTATTGTTTGATACATAGCAAAATTTGTATGGAGTGGTAGGAAGGACTCGGGTATGTCAAGTCAGTGTCTAAACCAAGGAAATTTTATGATGACTGCGTGGAAATAGAACTTATGACCAGTACTGTCACCCCCATTTTTGTCATGAAGCTATCCAACCTAACTTTAAGAAGAATTTAACTGAAATACCTACGATACAACAGGGTCTTCCTAGTCTTCCCTTTTGTTTTCATACACATCAGTCCCTTTTTATGCTTCATACAGTAAATATTTTGTGTATTGCAAGCCAGAAGTCAAGACAGGATAACTGGAAACTATTCAGGTAGTGAAAATAATAGCAGGCACAATTACTTTGAAAGTATCCTTACTCTGTAACTCAGATTCCTGCTGTACATAAGTATATGGGTATCTCACTTTGACTGTAAATTGGGAGCAATTGAATTTCTCTCATAGGAGCTGGTGAACAGGGATCACTGAAAGTTTAAAGGCTTGCATGATGTAGCTGGTTCAGTATAACTTAATTCGGCATCAAAGTTTTCTTTCCATTCTTCTCATTTTGAGTGGTTATAAACATTTCAACTGGTTTTTTCTCATTTGGAGTTTGCAATTTGAAAAAGGGAGGAATGCAAAGAAGGTGTTCTTAATCAAAACCTGCTTCAGAGATGCTGTGTATCACCTTGCATGTTTTAAAAGACTGGTTAGCCTGAAGCCTAGTCTGCAGTATGAGGCAATGAAGTGGCTCCAAAATTATTCCTGGTTTGGTGATTACAGGATTTGTCAATGACCAGTATTGGTCTGGTCTGATAAAGAGTTCACAGGAAATTAAAGGTGTTCTGAATTGCAACAGCTGCATGAGCTCCCAGCTGGCTTTCCAGAAGCCAGGGACTAGCAGTATAAAACCAACTGTTAATATCCTATATCTCAGCAGTGTTACACTCAAGACCTTGTTACAGCTAAAAGGGGACCTTCTATATGAAGCCTAGAATTTACTATTGGCTGAATTGAAAGTTTTAGCAGTATAACCAAAATGAAACAAATGTGTGCTATTATTAGTCCTGATACATTGATGGTAATACAATCTAAAGAGAAAGCAAGTCTTGTTAGCAATACAATATTTCAAAAGTTGTTATTTAAGTAAATCTTCCACCACCAAATTCTTATTATCTCAGTTTTTAGCCTCACCTTTACATTGTTCTCTGCAGCCTAAGGTCAACAGTTCAGCCTAGAGACAATTATGGGGATTCATGTGTTCCCTGAAAGCTTTGCTGTAAGATGGGGGTTAATTCCTTTTCTTTTACAGATGATTTCTTGCAGTCTTCTTGATGGCATTTTTGTGTTTTCTAGTGCTTTATACCCTGTTCTTTCAGGTTCTTTCGCCTTCACATTGAATACTTGCTCCTTTTTCTTTTTTTCCCCCTTCCAGCTCCTGAGTTTTGATTTTTTTCATTAACTGGTTACCGATGAGTTATTGATAGCCCTGTTACCACTGGAATCCTACTGTGCCCCAATCTTCCAGGCCTCTGCTATCATCCCAGCTTTGTCCTTTAAACTTCATCATAGTTACACTACAGTAGTTCACTTTTCTATATCATAACCCCAGGCATTTCACCACAAAACCATAAAATGCTAAATAAACTAAAATTAAGTAACAGCCACCTTGTCATTAATCCGCTGCTGTTAAAGCCAAACAAGCTGGAGAGAGGCAAGCCAAGTCCAAGCAGAGCACATGTGATGGCCCCAAGCCTGCAGCACAGCTCAACTTAATGCAGAGCCAGAGTTCTGCTAGAGTGGGGATTCTGTACTTGCTGGCCAGTGAGATTACAGCAGAGGGAAGTGTATTTACTGACTATAGCACACAGGAATTATCCTCTGGCACAGGCACCACAAATGACAGCTTAATCTGCCTTTAAATCTGAACACTCCAACTCTGTCACCAGTGCAGGAGTCCTGGCCTGGAACAACGAGCAACTGCATTGCAATGTAAGTTTTCAAACACTGTATATTTATGTGCCTAAAAATTGCAGAATTAAGTCACCAAAGATCCTTATTATCTTAACATTTTCACATCATAAAATGACTTTCTGTGGTTCCTTTTATCTTTTTTTTTTTTTTTTAAATAAAACAAAAGTAAGTGAAAAGAAAATTAAAATAATATTAAAATATACAAGCAAAACATATACAATTTTTAGGGGAGGGGAATTTTAAAGAATTTTTAAGGAAAAGATTTGCAAGTCACCATACACATATAAATCAAAACTAAAATTCTCAGTGACTGTAAGACCTTTTTACTTTTTAATTATGTTGTCATTAACCTTTGTAGTTCGTGCCTTTGCAGAGACATAAACTCTGTTCAATTTCAACCCTGAAGACAGATTAGGAAAGAAAGTTGTTTCCTTAAATAGGATTTCAACTTTGAGCTTCATGGAAGATTTTAGGTCACTGAAAATCTGTATGTATTTAAATGTCCCTACATGTTGAAGACATCACTCTATGTAAAATAATAATTCTTTTCCAAAAGACTATGCAATAACTATCTCACTGTAGCAGTTCAGAGCTATATTGAAGGGGACCTCTTAAAGACAGGAAATCACAGCTTCCATTTGGGTATGATCCTGCTGATGTGAATATACAAAATTAGAGTCCGTGATTCAGTTACTTCTAACCCAGTTACTTCTTGCCTTCTCTAAAAGCATCTGGAGAATAGTATCTCATCTCCCTATTGGACTCTGAAATCAGATGCAGGAAAACAGACTTGGAGCCTCATTACATTAGATTTCTATTATAGCACTGGAAGTTGTTGCTTTAAATAAGAGTGGTGAGTTTGTCAGCTGCTAGAACTGGAGATAATCTTACTGCACAGTATATCCATTAACTTTCATTCACCAAGGATCCTATCTATGGATTGTCCTCTCCCAAAGGTGTTTTAGCTCTTTGAGTTTTTTTTACAAAGAAAGGAATTCAAGGCCAGTTAATTTTCATTTTTTTGGGTACCTTCTGGGATAATCATAATGGGCCACTGAATTTGTTTCCTAAAAATATGCTAAAATATCCAGTCCAAATCTTACATCTTCTATAGGTGACAAAATAAGGCACAGATGCTCATCTTAGGAGTCCTGTTGGTGGAGCTACTTCCAGCTTCTTTGCTATTTTAAGATTTGTGAATTCCCTCCTACAGTATATGAGAATACAGGTCAAGTAAATGAAGGGCCAGCAGTTGCACAAGCTTAGTTGCAAAAAGACTGCTGAAAGGTCCAAATTATGTCAAAGCCTAAAAGCAGCTGAAAGTGAAGAGATCACATATAAAACAGGTACTTGTAGCAGTATGTATATCTCTACACAGAATACCTTGTTTGACTGGTGGAAGAGAGCAGTTAAGTAATTAGTTTGGCCTAGAAACTATTAATATGAACAATGATGCAAGCTTAAGCTACACAATATACTTAGAACAATAAACTGATTTTATTGTAAGTCAATTACCTAGAGACAAAAAAAAAAAAACCCAAAACCAAAAAACACCAAAAGCCTAACCTTAAACATTTCTTATATATGAAAACATTTATGTGTCTTTTTGTTCTCTATTCTATATATACCTAAACTCACACAGGAAAGCATACCAGGAACAAAAGAATTACAATATTTGCACTCTTTCTCTCGCCCAGTATGCTGTCACTCAAAGTAGGTCATAGGCATGGGTGAGTATAACAGAGGAAGTGTGTATGACACTCTCCTCCAGCACTCTTTAATAAAAATTGGGCACCTGCTGTGCCAGAAGTGATGGCTCTGAACTCTGGTGTAGCTTTCAAGGGATTTCTCTCCCATGAACTTAAGCAAATTGAAGCTGTATAAACTTTTGACATTCAGACTTCTCCAGGAAATACCACTATGTAAATGTATGTTATATGGATAAATATCTCTCTACTTGATTTTGAACCTAAGAATCCTCTGCCCAGCCCAGTTTCATTTGAGAATCCTTGGTCCTTGAAGAGACAATCAGTGGAGGTCAGTTCAGCATTTCTTCCACCCATAGTTTTGCATTTTTTTACTGTGCTTCCATCATACTTCCTTCAGCCATCTCCTTGGAAGGACAAAGGGTTCTTTTACACATTCTGCTTTCGATTTTTTTTTTTAAACAGGCTTTTGATAGGTGTCTGCACCATCCTCCTAATCCTGTTCTCCAATTCTTGCACTTTTCCCAGTTTCACTACATCTTTGTTTCTCACACACTGGTAAAATTGATGCATCAGGGGTCCTTACAGAGGTATAAATATTGTTATTTTTTTTTTTGATTTCCACCTGTGAACCACAGGCTCTCTCCTATCTAATTCATGATCTCATTTTAACATCATAACAGGTGGCTCAGAGCTACTCTTGATACAAATAAAGTGTCTAAACATACACAAATTTTGTCAGCTTGCCATTTTCCTCCATTCTAAATCAGTTATGTTAACATCAGCTTTTTTCCACAGTTATTTGAAGGATTTCACTGGTTATCTCCTATTATTGTGAAATTCGACCACTTGTTTTCCATCTTCTAGCTAGTTCATTAGCAATAACTTGTGTCCTGTCCCATTGATTAGATTTAGGGCTCAAAAATAAGGAAATACCAAATTAGGTAATTTGGTTAGCATTTGTTATTCCTGTGAATCTCAATATGAGAAAGTTTTACACGCAATCTCCTATTTAAGTCTTCCAAAGTTGCCATGCCTTAGTCACAGCACAAAATCTGCCAGAGCTCTGTATGGATGTTGCATCTTAGCATTCCCACAGATATGGAAGATGAGTATTGAATGACAAAGGTTAAGTGCGGGAAAATGACGTGTTGTTGAACTTTGCCTTGGGAACCTCTTTGTTTGCATTTGCCTTGAAGACATCAGTATTAGAATTCCTTCCACTTCACTGAAATTTATCCGGAATGTCAATAGCCATGATTTTATATTTATTTCTGTTTCCATCCCTATATTCTGGTATGAAATTTGCAGGTGCACTTTGTGCATTTTGAACAGTGGTGGTGCTGTGTCATGGTATATTCTTCAAAAAACAAGCTAATAGATGCCTCTAATTAAAAGATCCATTTGACTTACTATGTGCATCAGCTTCAAGCTTTATGACCTTCTCCCATATCTTAGAGCCACAAATCCTACCAAAGATGTGACAATTAGTAAACAAATGCAAAGGACTTGGATGTCATAGTGAGGAATGTCATGAAAAAACACGTTGATTTTAATGATTTATTGCAACTACTACATTTTGGCAGCAAACATAACCTGGGCTACACAGGAAATACTGCACACTGTACACATAACCTTGATCAGCTGCTCACAAGGGACCACTCCCCATTCTCTGCATGGAACAAATAACATAGGATTATATAGCTAAAGGCTACATTGTAATGAATACGTGAAGGACACCAGAATGAAATAACTAGAGCAATTTTAATTGCAATCTTTCCTAATGTGACTGCTTTGCAATATAGCCTTATTTGTTAAAAAGAAAAAAAAAATCCCTTAAATAATTGACTTGTTTAATTATAAACTCTTATGAACATTTTTTTCAGAGAATTGTCTGAAGTTAGCCAATACCTAATAGCCCAGGCTGGCTGGTCCGAAATCATGCAAGTAAATTTCCTTGACTATAGTTCTCTGCAGCTATTCACACTATTTTTGGCTGGAGATTTTCCACCAAAACATTTTTGACAAAAAATATCAGTTATTTAAAATTGAGCCTTCCCAAGGAACCATAATGAAGAAAATATTTTATTTTTATCATGAAAGTTTTTCTATCAGCCAAGACCTAATGTCTATCAAAGCAAGTACCACACTAAGGTAAGAAAAGAGGGAGGGAAGGAGAAGGATGTTGAGAAGAAGGCATTGACAGGGGTTAAGTGAGTAAGGACTTCTAAGGAAAATTATCTGGCTTATTTCAAACCAAGGTCTTGAATCACCATATGAGTATGATTTGGGACTATTATGATGAGTTGACTGTAGTTTGTGTTGGTTGTGTTTTCCCATTTTTAGTAAATAATATCATATTCCCAGAGCCAGAGAAGAATATCTTCTCTATGTCTATAGGCAGACATGTGATAAGGATATTCATCTCAACCCTGGAAAATTAGGTCTAGGACTGAACTGGATGTGTTGATTCAACATTATTGAAAAGTAAGTTTTCTATTCATTGTTCAATGAGGGAATAAAATTACTGTTACGTGGTGAGCAGCTTATTCACCTGGTCTGTGGGTGCCTCATATTCAAGTCTCTCACATGTCATACAGAGCGGAGATACAAGATTTTGTATCTCCAGTGATACTCCTAATCCTGTACCCATTCTAGGTTTAAGAACTAGATTTTGTTTTGAAAAGTCCTGTAGGTGAGTTTTTCGATTGTGAATATTTTTTTTAATTTAAACCTCACATCATTTGACTTAATATTGTAATTTGGCAAGTACTATTTATGAGCACTTGAGAAAACAGAAACTTATTTTTGGTACAAAGGTAGTTCAGGTAAAGTTATCCATAGAGGTACTACTGCAGATTGTTTAGATAGCTGTTGAAATCAGTTATGAAAGCACGGATTCTAGTTCAGGAATCTTAAACACACCAGTGATTTAAGACATGCTCTAAGGAAATTATTCTGTATTGAAGTTCATGTTAACATAGTTTCACTAGTATTATAACCACAAAAAAGACTTGAGATCTTTCAGCTAAAGGTAGGACATAATCTGAAAAAAAAAGCTATGTATTTATAGAGAAAAATGTGGGGACAAAATTAATAACTGTTAAAAATAAACTAATCTTTAAGGGGAAAAAAAAGATAGGGCATCAAAAACAGAAAGAACATGTCAAAAAAAAAGAGACGAGATGCAGTGAAAATGCTTTGTAAATTATGTAGAGTTGAAGATAAGAACAATGTTAAATGTATCTATAGAGGATCAGAAATCATTGTTCCTAAGATTGATTCAGATCACAGGGAGACAGATCAGGATTACTGGGGGAGATGGAAATAGTAGAGACAGAGTCTATAAAAAAAAGAGTTTATAGTAATGGATAAAATCTTTCAGACAGAAATAAATCTGTCAGAATTCAGGACAAGCTAGAAGAAAGGGTGTCTGAAGTTGATGCTAAGGCTGAACAGTTGTGTGTGACAAAGAAGAATAGTAATTGTTGGAATTAAAAGATGAGAAGTAATAAAAAATGTCTCATCATTCATAGCCAGTATTAATCAGAGATTAGCTTGTACTTCACTGATTTTCCGTATTGCTACAGTAATTTAAAACTACTTCTATTTTTCTGCTATACACAGACGGAAGAAGAAGAAAGTGTGAAGAACTGTGCAGCCTGATGACTTGGAATATTAGCATAACCAAGTTACAGGCACGAAGGTAAATGAGTACTTAGTGTCAGGTTTCTGGGAGAATAATTGGGTTTGTGTAGAGAATCAAAGGCAGATGAAAATGAGAATATGAAAATGAAAACAACTCTTGAGTAGCAACAGAATCTAAACAGGTGAAATGTTCTCAAAATGGGAAGCCTGCATAAACTCATTCCAGTGTCATAAAAACTGGCTTGTGAAATCACAGGTCCACTACCATGGGCTGTCTAATGAAGCAGTCATACAGAAATTCTGATGTCTAGTGGGAGTCATGCAAGAGAAAAAAAGACCAATTTAGATATATTTCTCAACTGCATGCATGTATTGGAATGAGCTGTGGATGAGGGGAGTAATTAAAGACATAAGACAATAATAAATGAGGTAAACTTTAACATGTGTTTGCCAAAGGCAAATCTTCCCAGAGATTTTTGAAAAGGTAACTTCCTTGATAAGGAAATTCTTTTCCAAGCCAACAGAAATGTTGCAGATTTCCTTTCTCTCTACTTTTGTAAGGGATTTGATGCAATGGCACAATGGAAATTCCATCTGAAACTGGAGGAGATAGGGATTAGCAGAGGAACTGGGTGTTGAACAAAGGGATGGCTCTAGATTGACTGATTGAGGAAGATACTATCTGACTGGAAAAAGGCTTTTAAGGGAAGGTCTCAGTTTATAGTCTTTAGAAAAATCTGAATTAAAGTTCAAATAGGAAAATTCAAACCTGATTAGGAGCACGTTAAAGCAAACCAGTAGGTACTGGAAATCAACATTCTTACAGAGTAATACTAGAATCACCATCCAAAATCTGAATAACTACAACAATCAAAAAATCTCTGTGAAGATGTTTCTGTTCAAGAAAATTAATTTAAACCAGAGGAGATGCCAATAATGGCTACTGGGTTATCAGGAAAGAAAGAATACCTGTGAAAACATATGGGGAGACTTAAGGAGTCTCAAAAAAGAGAATAAAAAGAAAATAATTTCTACTCGTTAATTAAAAAAAAAAAAAAAGAAGGAAACAGAAATGAAGCTATTTGAAGTGTTAGGATAAAGTCCACAATACCACACATAGTTAGGATATAATTAGAAAAAGGTGATGTAATCACTAAACAGGCTTTTGATTTCTGGGCAGATTTCTTGGTTGAAAACCTTATTTATAACATGGAGGTAGAAAAGCACACAGAAATAGAAGGGTTGCTGTTTCCTGCCACAGCAGGGAACCACATTTGACTGGAGGAAGACCAGGCAGTCTTACAAGTTATATCTTATATTACTTCCCCGTTTAATATGTGGTCAAAACTAATCTTGCCACTATGTTTAAAAATTATCTACTATTAAAGGCTATTAATGCAAAAAAAAATCTAAATACATTTAGTATCATTTAAGAAAGTACAACATTTAACATCTTTGTGAGGCACTGTGTCATTTTGACTTGTAGCAGGTCCCTGATTATACTCTTTTGGTGCCAGCACAGGATTATTAGGAAGTTTATTTTGATTTTAAAATGCCAAAATCTGACTGCCACACCAAATCTAAATGTGGCCTGCTTTGGTCTGTCTGAGATCACAGAACAACATAAAAGCTTTTGTTGGCACACATTTCTCTCTTCCCCAGCCATACACACAACAGAAGAACTTTGTTCAAACTACCTGAGCTCCTGGTTTGTACTCCCAAAAGTTCATTGATGTAATTTATAAAATCAAGACTGTTGCCTTGAACTCATTCAGGCTACAAATATCTTTTTTATTGGCAAGCCCACAAATACTACAGAAAGTACATTATATCTACCTTAGCTCTTAGCCCCCTTCAAAGGACGAGATTTCTTTCAACTTGATCAGTGATTCATGTACTATTCAGACAGTCTTTTAGGGATTTGATCTTAAATGTCTAAATGACTAAAAATTAATATTATAGTTTTGCATTTCAGCTAGAGGTGAGTTCATTATATTAGTTCCTGGAAGAAATGCTGCTCCCAGGTGACATTTTTATTTAACATTAAGACAAAAAACATGTGGTACTTCATGACTAATTTATAATTTTTAAAATACACACTTTTGACAGGTTTTAAGTAGTTTGCTAAACCGTTCTGTGACATTTTTGGCTATAAAAGAGAGTGTTCCAGATATCAGGCCAAATAAGTGAATAGAAAAAGGAATTATGCTGACTCCAGATACGATGACTTGAATGTGAGCAGCATTTGTTATTTGCAACTCATTCTTTAGTGTCTTCAGTCTGCAGCTTCCAGCCACCAAAGAATAGTCACCTAGGAAAATAAAAGCCACACCTGACTTCTGAGGTCAACATGAATTGATTTCAATCACTTCAGGATAGAAGTGTCTGCCATGAATATGCCCACATTTAAAATCAACCTTTTCTTAACCTTTTTTTTTCACTCTCTCAATAATATTTAGGATATAAACCCAGAAAACGCACATGTATGCCATATGTTGACATAACACTTGTCAACAAATTTTTAAAATTGTCACTTCCTTCTCTATTAAAAAAAAGCAGCAAAACAAGGAGGAAATCTTATTGCCTACATTGATTTTGTGCCAATATCCTTACAAAATGTAAGTCCAATAGTACATTGGCACTGAATCGTTTTAAGCACTTACTAAGAAGACACATATATGCAATCCTAGATGAGGGACTGGGATATCTTTGTTCTAATGCCACCTTTCCCACTTAATGTGCTCACCCCCAATAGATGTGTTTGTGTAGGTCAAACGTAGCTGCGACCTGAATTCCTGCCTGCTCGCTCACTTCTCTGCCTTGGAGGATGTGCTGCTTCTGAGGACTGGAGCAGCTTCATCTGACAGGTGAGGTGCTGGCTGACACTCAGGTGAGCAAGATAGTGCTACAATATTAATTCAGCTACCTTAATTCAGTGTTAAAATGGAGTTTCCATGTAACCTCATTAATGAATGCAATTTTACTGCTTATCCCTCTCCTTGAACTTAATTAAGTGGGTTACCAAGCTACGTGCTCTCAAGGAGGACAAGACCACTATATGTCAGAGGCAAAAATACTTCAAATAATTTTTGTGTCTCTTTTCCTAGACTTTATGTACAGAATATACAAGTATTTTTCTGTTCAGCCTTGAGTTCAAAATATGTTTTGATTCATAGAGTAATCAAACCATTTCTTATATGTCTGCTTTTAAATCTTTTGGTTTTTTTTTTTTTTTAAGTTATACAGGGTTTTCTTACCCCTTTAATTCTGACAGGATAGGAAAAAGCAAAGATATAGGAAGACTATGAATACTAATGCATTTGAATCAGTCTGAAATAATTAAAATCAGCAGGAGCTTCTTCACACTGTTTTAACCTGACCAAATATAAAAATAATCATGAACACAATTATGATTTCAAAATGCTTGAAGATGACATTTAATCTGTAGTGATTAGCATGGGGCTTACAATAACAAGCATTACGTCATTTATCCTTTAAGCCAGGAGGGGCATTTTGTACTTTCCAGGATGACAACATGATATATTTCATTTGTTCTTAATCCTGATCAAGCTGTAGCCATAAATAATAGGTATATTTAAAGGACGAGACACTACATTTAATAATCCAATTAATTTTGCAATCTACAGAATTACTTTATTCTTAGAAACAAAGACAATTTGAACTTATTTATTGTTCCTCAACCACATCCTCAATAGGTATTAATACATGTGTCAATGCAGAAGTAACTGCTTGCAGTAAAATTTAATACTTGCAAGAGAGAAAGATATTTTTAGCATATTTTCTCTCCCACACTTGCAGAAAAGCTTTGCTAGGGTTCATTTTAAAAGAGAAAAACATAAAAAATGTGTCACATTAAATTTTTAATAATATGTAATATTGAGTAAAAGCCAGCAAGACAGAAAGTTAACAGTTATTGACAGATGTATGATGCTAATATCAATTAAGCCATTGAATGCATACAAGAATTCCAAAAAAACCACCCCAAAACCTTGGATACATCTGTAAAAATGAAGGCATGCAGAGAAAAAGCCTTCTCTAACTAACAATACAAAAAAATGGGATTCACAGAAAAGGGATCTTGTGGCATTATGGAGCAGCAGTATATCTGAAGGATCAATATTTTGCAAACATTCTTATTCAGGCTCATTCTAAGGTGATGGATGGTGTGTTCAATCATGGATCTTCTGAAAACTAATTAACTCTGGGATTATTGCAGGAAGGATATTTAATTTCACTGATTATCTTTATTTCACTTTTTCAATAGAGAACATATGTTTAAATTATTTATTGCAATTTTAAACTTAACTAAACCTTCCCTCCTATTTCAGGTTACTATGCCAAGTAGCCACTAAATAAGAAAGTTCCCTTTGGATTATCTCTAATTTTTTACCCAAATTCTGATGTTAAAAAATGTAGGAAAACTAAAGTTATGTAACTTACATTAGTTTATTAAACATCAATTTTGTCACAACTTAATTGTACCTAAGATGTTCCAAGTAGCTGCTGCCCTCATCAGTGTTTTGTCAAGTGTAGTGGCTGCCTAATTTCTAGAATGGATACATTTACTAAATTAACAGAAACAGACAGGTTTTTTGAGTTTGAGGCACCAAGGAAAAGACTTTTACTACCATCTGGAAGAATGTTTAATAAAGCATAAATTGTTTCAGAATCAAAATATTGAAAAATATTATTCTGCATAACCTTAAAATTATTCAAAAATTCCCAGTAGTTCTTGCTTTGGAGCTAGTGCCCCTCAAGAAGAAAGGGATGGTACTGATTCCAATGGAATTCATGTCAAGATGGGTTGAGAATTTTTAAGAGAATTCCAAAACTCTATCAAAATGTAGAGGTTGTTTTTCAAAACAAGAGTTTTATAAAGGTCTTAGAAAATTAAGGTACAAAGATAACAATGGTCAACCTGGCACCACCAGTATTTAGTCTAATTTAAACATAAAGAAGAAAAACATATCAATTTCTTAAAATTGCTTGCATGCCCTCAGACACTGAAAAATCTCTCTCCAGCTCTTTTGCAATATTTTTGTGCTGAATAATTATATCTCCCTCTCCTTTACAAACTTGTGAAAGCAAAGCCAGGTTATGTCACGATTTTTCAATTATGAATTATAGTTTGCAGAAAGATAGTCATATTTCAATTTACCAACACAAAGTCCTACTTTTGATGGACTGGCAAAGTGGTATTCTGCTCGTAGAGCTAAGGTTCAGGATGATAACATATTTTAATGACATTTCTTTTTCTCCTTTTTACTTTCAAGCAAACAGAACTTTGTTCTAACTCTCCAGTTTGTCAGAGAGGCATTAAATAATTTTAAAGTTCAGTTAGCTGGAGTGACTTTTGAAATATTTAGAAGATGATCTTGTTAGAAATAGGTTCTACATGTGCTATATATTTCCTCAGATTAAGCACTTTCTTGTGAGTCATAAGGAGGATTATCTATATAGTCTCTTTGGAGGCTCTTCTCTCTTCAGGAATTGCTATGAACTTCATGATGTAATTTTACCTCCCTTTTGGTCTGTGTTTATTAGACACTTCATCTGGATTGGTTTCATCCATAGGAATTAATAGCAAGTGGGCAAATACAGTCAAACCTCTGCTTAGGCTACTAAACAACTCAGGTCAGGTAAATAAGTCAAGCTGTTTACTTGAAAAAGAAGAGAAAAATAGTAAGTTTAAGAATGTTTCAGAGCAGTACCTCTTATTAACTCAGGTCAAAACTGTGCTTTCCTTCCACTCAAATTGTCTGAAGTATCTGTGTCCAAGCCAACCTCCCCAGGCTGACTGTGTAACCAACACACAGGAAATGTGAACCTCAAAAGGTGAATCATTTGACATGTAGCAATGCTGCTACAGCTGTGTTGAGAAGATCTCTGCTAGGGAAAATTTTTCTCTGTTAACACAAAAACCCACTGCAGTAACCAGCTGAAAACCAGCTGAACACTGAAAGAATTCATTTGGAGTGTACAGCTGATGGTCATAGGCCTGCTGTACCCTGCAGTGGGGCCGAGTCTTTCTTTAGTACAATTCTGTGTTGGACACCTTCCTTCCACTCTGAACTCTTCATACCAGTACCTGATTTTTACTATTTAAGCAATGGAAAAGAAATGGTAAATCTCTGAGGAGGTTTTCAGAAGTAAAAGCTGTTCTTCAACATTCAGGAAAAGAGGAAGTAACCCTGTGGTAACAACAGCAGCATCATACTGAGCAGGTAAAAGATTTTCTGCAAGATTGACCTACAAATTCACTTATGTCCAAGAAGGTTTAGATAGCCATAGTTTTCATAGTTAAAAGGTAAAATGTGAATGAGTGTGGACCACATAGGCTTCCCCAGTCTGCATGGGAAAAACCACCTGGGTGGTGCAGGTTTTCAGTACTTAGTATGCATGAAGTATTTTTTTCCATAGAAGGACAAATTTGTCTCTTGTTATTTTTGTGGTTTGATTATTCAGTTATTATTACAATAATTTGTTTATTTTAATGGATTCCTGTTCAATTTCAAACCTCATTGTTCCATCTAAATTAAACTTTTTTACTACCAATAATTACTTCATATAAAATTATAGGTCCTGATTTTGTATTTTCTTTCCCTCAAAATTAGGGTTGTCATAATAAGTTCACCCCTGTGAACCTGCTTAGTTATCAGGAGTGTCAGTGCCATTCTTAGATGCATTCTTTTTATGACCAACATTAATCTCAGCAGCAGTGCCAAAATAATGCTTTTATTTGAACAGTTTTGCTTTCCCACCCTATCCTAACATAGTCTATGTATCTCACAGCCTGCATTTGATCTGAATAAATATAATGGACTGCTGAGTGTTCTTACTGGGATGGGATGTCTCAGATTCATTCCACATGGCATTGTTTGCTTTTTCATTTCTTCTGTTTTTTCCCCTGTTTTCTATTGTGAGTCTTTTGAAGTTTAGACGCCAAGTTCTTCTGTCATTTGTGCGAGTGCAAACCCATCAACTCAAATAGGTCTAAGCTAACACAGGACCTGGATCTGTTCCTACCACTTGCTGAAAGTTGTAGTCTCCTTTCTAGACAGGTATCTTAGCTGCTGGCTTCATTCTCCTGTTTCCTTTAAATTCAGCTCTAAGAATGTGCAAGGATAAGCATTTATCATAACAAGCCATGAATTCTGGAGTTTCTTTAATAAAAATAGCCCAGCATGTGCCTGTCACAAATTTCAAGGTCTGCATATTGCCTACTCAAAATAAAACTGTATTTGAGTAGAGATGGACAAATATGGAATTAAAGGCCAGCCAGAGGGTTCCTAAGAAGTGTCTGCAAAATTCAAGCAACAAATACTCAAGCAGTTTTTCTTCTTCTTTTTGTTGCTTCTTTTTTGGTTTATTTTTTTTGTGTGGGAGCAATTTTTAATATTCATCTTGTTCAGCTAGCACAAGTGTCTGCAATTATTTCCACTTAGAAAACTGGCCTAATAATCAATCATGAGTATTTAGGCTGGGGAATCTAGAAAAGTGCTTTATTCATTGTAGATAAAAAAGTCATCCCTTCAGAAATCACACAATGCTTCCAGCTTTGCAACATGCTTGTGAGGCTGGCTGAGTCACCCTACAATATTTACAGGGGTGTGTTCATTTTAAATGTGTTCCTGGACATCCACCTCAATGGTTAGGAAATGTTGATTCAAATATAAAAAGAGGTGAAAATATTCAATTAAAATTTGGAGTAGGGAAAAAAATAACAGAAAAAAAGCCCTGATACAAGAAAGAGGAGAAGGAATATAAAAATTGAGAGATTTGGAGTTATGTCCTGCCCTGAGAGGTTGTGAAGTCTCCTTCACTAGAGATATTAAAAAACTATTCGGATAAAATCCTTTTCCACGTGCTCTAGGGTAACTTTGCTTGATCAGGAAGGTTGGACCAGATGAACACCACCAGTGACCTTTTCCAATCTCAGCCATTTTGAGATTCTGTGATCAGTGATGTATCAGGTCCATCTACAACCTCTCCCTCGATGTTACCATTCAAACACCCCTCTTAGAAGAGAAAGTACAAGGTAAGAGTCCCTGATCTCTAAATAAAACTTCTAACTATAACATTTCATTTTTAGAGAGCAAGCTTCAGCTTAAACATTGCTTCCAGCTTGTTCCTGATCAAGTGCAGAGTTTTCAAAACCTTAAAAATATATTTTATCAACTATCTTACCTTATACTCCAATGGCTCTCTATGTAGTCAGAAATATTCTGTATCCCTTGAAGACAGGTTGTATTACAAGTTTTGTTAAAATTATTGGCAGACCTTGACTCAGGGCTGAAGTCTAATTTAATGAGCAAATAAAACTATTTTAACATTTGTGACCACCGCCTTGAACAGGCAAAATTTCCACTGATTTAGAGAAGCAGTTGTTTATCTTTTGAATCTCGTGGTTTAACCTGACATATGAAGGCAGTCTGGTTTAAATCAGTTCATAGTGTAGTTGAATCAAAGTTATTAGTGTCACCTGGAGGCAAGTGGTCTTCATTTAATAAAATCTCTTTGAAGTATCATTGTCTCCTTGAGTAAAGGCCAAGAAAAAAATAAAAGGACTATTCAAGGAAACAAACAATATGATCAATAAGTTCTCCAGTGAGGAAAGCTCACAGAAAACTAATACTGTCAGTGCTGTGGTTGCAGTGTACAGGGTGTTTTTGTTAATGTACTCACTAATGATTTTTCTACCAGAAATGGCTGGAGACAGGCTCAGCAGATTTTTGAAAAAGAGAGAAACATCTCCTTAAATAACTACTACAATAGGAAATTGCTACTTCATGTTTATCATCTGATCAGAGCTATTAAAGTTTGTGTCCTGACAATGCCCTTTTTATCAGTTACCCTTACTCAGGCTGCAATTAAATCAGTGATGCCCATCCTATTCCAGGTGCTTTAAGTTTGGTGGTTTTGCCTTCTCTCCCTTACCTCCCCAGCAGCTGATGGCCTGGATTCAGTAACAAAATAGTTGGTGTGTTCAGCACAGACAGGTCTGAAAGAAACTCATGGGGAGCTCTGAGGAGCCAGATCTTAATAAAACTGGAGTGCAAATTTGAGGTTTGGGGACTGTCCTTACTCAGATTTTTTTGTTTGTTTGGTCTTTAGTTGTTGAAGTTTTTAGTATTTGCCAATTGCTTTACCCATCATGGTCTTTTTTTTCAGTAGTGAAAAAATATTCTCTTTCACTCATTTAGATTCTTACTCTTCAGGAAATTATCTCTCAAGAATAAAAGGAGGAACAGTTTCTGATCTCCTCCATTAACACCTTCTGAATTTCCTAGATTGTGTGATTTTTCAGCTGCTCTACCTTGGTTTACAGTTAACCGACCACAGGCTACCTCCCTGATTGGAGATATCTGGTTTGGTAATGTAATTATGTGTTAACCATTGCCAGGATTTTCATGGGAATGGAGAAAAAGAAATGTTACTGGATGAAATGCTCCCTCTGCTGTCAAAGGCAAGTACCAGTAGTGGGAGGTTTGTTCCTCATGCTGCAGAAATTACCAGGGACAGAGGATATCACAATCCATTAAGTGTATTTCTAACTGTACTCTCTAGCTGTGCAGTCTCCAAGACCTCAGCTCTTACCTTTAGTCTGCAGGAAACTTAATATCTGAGTTTGAACATTTCCTGGAGCATTCAACGTTATTAAAAGAGATAAAACAAAACCAGCCTAGTTCTTACACCATTTTTCCTACTGTTAATCTAATTCAGATACGTATAATAGGCAGTCAGCAGCTGGCTGGAAGCCTTCAGAATAGCCACAAGCTGTTCTCTTGACTTTGGTGGGTTTTGCACTGGACTGTCAAATGAAGTTTAACTCAATTTGATTTTTTTTTTTTGGTTTTTTTTTTTTTTTTTTTTTGTTTTTAACAAAGAGCCCAAGAAAACAAGAGAATACTATGTCCTGCGAAAAAGTGGAAGAAAGTATGGAATAATATCTGAACACACGAAATTACTTCTGATGACAGAAAGTAGGAGAGTTGTCCCTCAGTTTATCAGGGTGAGAATATCATTCAGGGAACTATCCAAGAACAATGATCTTCTAATTCTTGCTGAAGTAATGCATATCTTTGAATCTGCAGAACTGCACTTCTGTACATGGTACCAAAACCCTGTTGGGATTGGCTCTGTCCTGCAAAAATGTGATCCATAAACATTCATGTACCAGGCGCCACATGTATTTGCTTTGATAATGTTCAAAAGTTCTTTTATTCACCTTTTGAGAACTGTTGTACAAGCAAATATTTGTTCATAAGAGCATTTCCAGAATGTGAAAACGTGGAGAGTGCTCGTGCAAGCAGGTATGTGTGTGAATGTTTGAACAGCAGTTTTTTTTAAAGTCCTGCAGAGGTTAAGATCCAAATAAGAGAGAACACAGCAACTTATATAAAAATGTCAGTAAAAAAACAAAAGTCCAAAACCCAGCAAAATTTGGAGATTCCCCAAATCATAATTTTTTTTATAACATTACTATACCAGACAGAATTCTAATTTTTTTTTTTTTTTTTAATTTCAATCTCTTCATCAAAAGCCTAAATGAAGTCACTATTACATCAACAGGAGAGGCCTTTCGAAATATGATTTAATCCAATTAGGACATTCAATCAAGAGCACTTTTTATTTTTCTAATTTTATAAGGACCATGAAGGAGGAAAAGTAGCCTGGAGGGAACCTATGCTCACCAGCACTGGGCTTCAGCTACTCATTTCTCAGTCCTGAGTCCAGAAACCCTATGTGTCTTTTATAGATTTTATTTTATACAATTTCAGGATAAAACCTGTAATTAATCTTGAGAGCAGAACTCTCTGCTGCTTCACACCCAGCATAATGCTCTAAGCTCTTTAGGAGGTCCAGGCACGGTTTAATCATTCTCTCCTTTTGAGGGTATGACATGCTGAGGGTGTAAGGGTACAATAACCCCTTAGATGCTTATAATTTGCAGTCTGGCCATTATAGCATTTTCCTAGGTGAACAAATAGGATTGAAACCACCACAAGATTAGGAAATCCTTGAATTCAGGCCTTTTATTTTTGAGGTGGTGTTCTGCCACACAGATGTCACCACTGCAAGCAACAGGAGAGCCAGTGTGTGATGCTCTGAATGTACCTAGCACTGTGCTCCAACCAGGGACTCTGTGAGGCATGTGGTGGGAGAAAGACCTGTGTGTACTTAAATCCTTGAGGGCACTTGAGGACATCCATTAGCACTATTCTGGGTTGCTGAAGAAACCTTTTTTATTTTCCCTCTGAAATCTAAGGCCTTATTGATCAATTAAAGAAGTTAGTCAAGTTTTCCCTAAACAGCCTTCTCATACTTGTGCATTACTATCTAAATTGACCCAATTTCTCTGTGTAAGTCAGTGCTTCCCTGGAAGGACCTCCGTAGAAGACACCATATTGCTACAGCTTTTTAAATGTCAACGAAGCCTCATTCATTGAGCAAATAGCCCATAAAACTATAGCACTGAAATGTCCATTCTGTTTGGCAGATGTACCTGGAAAAGGGGACAGTCCCTAGCCAAAATAATCACTGTATCTGCCCTGAAGACAGGGCCCAGATATTTTGAGACATATAGCCCCAGAACTTGTGTTTTCATGATTTTTCCTTGAAACAGGGTGCACCTCTCTCCAGGTGGAGTTTAACTCCTGACCCTGAAGATGGGCTCCCCTGTTACAAACCAGCTGGTCCTGGCTGACCTCTGGATGTCAAAGCTCCAAGGGAACAGTCTGTGGAGTTGTCCCCTTGGCAGCAGGGAGCCAGCTCCTTGGGGCTTCTCCTGCTGCTCTGTGACACTGGGACTATTGTCCCTTCAAGCTCCACTGAGCTGGATGCCAATTTCACAGACCAGCCACCCATCTCATTTTTTAGCTCTTATTTTCATGCAGTTCTCAAACAATGCGCAGGTTTTAGAAAATGTCTCCAGACAATATGACAATAATTGGACAGTATATTTAAGTCCTACAAGGAGTATATTAAGCTGTTTATCACTGGTACATTAAAATAGTAAATCAAACAGGAGACTTGGATAAGTCAACACAAGATTTGTGTCTATTAGAGCAAAGCCACAGGCTAGAACCTCAGCAAAAAGGCAGTGAATTAAATTAGTCAAAGAGTAAGCTGCACTTTTCATGGTTATGTGCAATTACATGCAGATTCAGTTTCTTTGAAAGAATTTGACAGGAGAAAATTTAAACTAAAAGTTTCTGGTAGACCAATAAATCTTGCTTTCCATGACTCATATCTCTGTCCCCTGGCCAAAATAGAAGCCAGATATTTTATCTGTGTTTGCATATGTGGCTAGAATTATAAAGCCCCACTCAAAAAAACCCAAAGGGGAAAATATGAAATTTCATCGTATTCTTTGAGTATAAATGCCCTGTTCATATTCTGTTTCCATTACATAAGATATTACAGTCTCATTCATGAGAAAATTCAGGCACAATAAAAGTATATTACATTTAGTCCAGGCATGAATTTTTTGGTCTATCAAAATGTTTAACCCTTAACTGTACAAAGATGTTTTTGTTGTTTACGTGTACACACTGTAGATTATAAGATCCTGATACACAGTAAGAGTTTTTGAGAGGGATTCTTTATAATTTTTGTTTGTCTTTAAATATTTAACTGTGCATATAATAACACTGTTGACTAAATGTTATTGATTGTCTTTTTTCAGGTTCCTTTCCTTACCTGAAACTTTACTGCCTTGATTTGTGTATAACTAATTCCACTAAAAGTACACAAAATCTTAATTGCTAAAATATTAATCAAGGTAGAGCCAAAAGGAAATCAAAATGAGATCTGGAGCAGAAATCAAAACCTTATTTATCAGGTATATTTAATGTGGGATATTCAAATCACAAATGATTTGGAGAAAAAGGAGCCCTTCATCAGCTGAAAATATGGGGAAAAAATCCTACATTTTAGAGGATTTTGCATGACTCTATAGAAGGGGACTATTGTATCTCATTTCATTTATTATTAGGTTCCTAATTCAGAGCCTCAAGATTGTCCCTAAGAGACATTTGTCTCCTCCACTGATTACACATACAGCCTTAAACCCTGACATAGATATCTTCAAGTGTAGTTATCTGTTAGGATAGTGGCGATTAGCACATAAATACTTTAAAAATAAGTTTAACAATAACTTCAATGAAAACCCAAGGGTTATAGATGGATAACAGTATTTCATGCATGCTACATTTATCTATTAATTTTGTCTGAGTCAAAATCTGGTGAGAAAGCTGAAGAAGAGGTAATGTACTAGAGGTTACATTAAGGTTAGTAAATCTTGTGAGACATCCATTAACTCAGTGTGACAAGTCTCTTGCACACATAAAGGAGTATCCTTGCCCCTCAAAGGAAAGACTACTGGGAATAGTCTCTGTCTGACACTACTCCCTAAATAACACCCAAACATTGCTTGGAAAGGTTGGCTGGAGGCAATGATTGTACTTGCAACCTTTCTAACAATCTGTAAGGTTGGATTTTCCAGGGCAGGTGGCTTTCATATGTTTTGGTGTCCTTTCTCTTTAAATACAGCCCCAGTGCACCTACATCACTTCACTGACCTCCTCGTTACCTGCAAAGCCAAAGGTATCTCATGAGGCTAAAGCATAGAGAAAGCATGTCCTCCCTCTGGGTAAGGCAGGTCAAGGGTCCAAGGTGCTAAGCTGGATAAACTCATTTCTACCCAGGGAAACAAGTGTCAAAAGGGTCAGAGAGGCCAGAAGAAGATGTCATCCTCAGCCTCAGAAAGTCAACACCTGCATCTGCTCTGGTGGGCCCAAATTTTTATGCTATGGAAAGGTCCAGAAGAAGAGTTTAAATGGGTCTTTATGAATACCATTTCATCAAACACCTGCACAATCTAAAGCTAATAAAGCAAGGGTAGGAAAGACAGTAAAATGCTGAAAGTCCCCACCCGGGACATGCTTGTCCGGGTTCCCACGGCCCCTGAGCGACCTCGGGTCTCAGCAACTGTATCAGGCTCAGCACCATCCACCACCACTTTTATCCCAGACATCTTCTGTTGTCAAATGCCAAACCCCCCTCCCACTGCCCCCAGGAAGAGCCCTCAGTGCACCCCATGGTACCACTTGTGCAGGCTCCCTTTGTTACCCCTCGCCAGCAGTCTGGCAATGCCCTACACAGGGGAACACCTCCGGAGCGCTGCCACAGCCAGGAGCAAATATTGCCAGAAGGATTTAATTTCCTCTTGTGGCTGTTGGCAGAATTTCTTTACAGATATACTCACCCAGGTACCTTGGAAGACAAAGCACAGTTTGCCTGCAGGCCAACAATTCCTGGGGCCAGTTACCAGCTCCTGTATCTGCAGCAATGGGCACACTACACAAAACAATTTGGCTTTCATGGATTCAGTGTCCAGGATTGGAGAATCACTGCTGTGGTGTGAGAGGGAAGGAGGGAAACCAGCATTACTGCCACCAAGAGAGCTGAACAGTCTACAGCTTTTCCACTCCACCACATGCTTGCTCAGTTATAAATGAGCAGTTATTAGAGCTGGAGAGAAATTCCCCATTAAAATGTCTTGATTTTTTTTTTTAAAAAAGGAGATAAAATAGGAATTTTCCATTCAGGTACTTTATGAAAACCTTAGAAAAGGTCCAGCTAGGTGTCAAGAATAGGCTCTGACACCAGAAACACAGTAAAGCACTTTATGATGCTGATTAAACTGCAATATTATGACAAATGGTACATGAAAAACTGGTTTAAACTCATGTCGGATAGAATGGCTTTTAAACAGAAATAAAGAATACTGCAAAAAAAGTGCTGCCTGAATTCTTAATGCATGCTTTTGAGTGAAATTTATAGGTTTTTTTCATTCTTTTATTGGACCTTCTCTAGGGTTATAAATAATTATCTTATTTTTGCATGCACTTACCATCTTTTTCTTACCAATTGACATCATTTTTCATGTCTCTTTAATGTCAGACTCAGAAATTATAATAGCACATCACCATAGCCAGTTTGGTACCTCTGTGTCTCTTCGATCTAATACTAAAGACAGATTTCCATGTCTGTTGTGCTATAACTGTACTTAAGGGGTGACAGCAGGGCACACTCGTAATGCTGCTTCCAACAATTGTGCTGAATCTGTTCTAACCCTCCTTGTACAGTTTAAAGTGCATCTCACTGGCTTTACCCAGATTCCACTGAAGGCAGAAGGTTTGTAGATCAAAGAATCACAGAATCACAGAATATTCTCAGTTGTAAGGGAACACCAAAGGTGATTGAGCCTAACTCCTGGCCCTGCACAACCCAAAGGATCACACCTTATGGCTGAGAGCATTGTCCAAATGCTTCCTGAACTATGTGTGGCTCGGTGCTGTGACAGCCTCTCTGGGGAGCCTGTTCCAGTGGCCAACCCCCTCTGGGTTAAAAATCTTTCTATAACCTCCCCTAACACAACTCCATGCCCTTCCTATCCCTGGCCACCAGAGAGAAGAGTTCAGTTCATCAGTGCCTTCACTTCCACTCGTGAGGATGCAGCAGAAAGCCATGAGGTCTCACCTCAGCTCCTCAGTAACCTCTGGTGCAGCCCCCTGAAAAATGAGATGAACTGTTTTCCCTCTGGAAGAGCCAACCAGAGGCCTCTTCAGAACCCTACACATTTTAGACAATGCTGGTTAATGATGCCTAAAGCTGTGAAGGTGTCTGCTGCTTCCTGGCATCTCTGTCATTTTAAGTGAAACCTTGAAAGACTGTCTGCTGAGGACTTTGCTGATATGCTCATTCCTGCACATATAGATGTGTGTGGTGAAACAAAAGTGGATCTAAGATTATCCTGTGCTTCAATAAATGTTTTCCTATAAGCTTTCTTGTTTTGTTTTGTTTCTTCTGAGTTTTGCTGGGATGCTGGACAATAATATCATCTAAATGAGAACTAAAGACCAAGCAATACAAGCACACTGTGCATGAAGTTAACTTTCATTGCTTCCCAGTGATAAACCATATGAAATAAATTACAGTTTTCCCTATTATTTATGGGGCTGATCCAAAAAACATTAAAATCAACGGGGAACTTATGCATTAATAAGGGTTTCAAAACAGATTTTAGGTGACTTGAGATGCAAAGTCAGTATTTTAAAAGGTGTCAGAGAGAAATTTAGGATATGGACAGGTAATAAAAAACAACTAAATAATTACTTATTTAATGAGTTACCATTCATGAGCAGAACCATAGTAACTGACAGCATGCAGAATCTTAGATTTTTATGGATTCACAATGAAATATTAGTTTAATTATTTTTTTAGCAACTATTGGCTCAGGAAGATCATTTATCCACAGCACTTCATCTAGGGATTCACCTCACAGACTCCACCACTCTAGGAGGCTGGGATTCAAGCTGCAGGGTACCCTGTGCTGCCGAGAAGGCTTCGTCACAGTTTCTCCCATTACAGTTTCTCCCATTACTGTTTCTCTGCTGTCTTTGAAATGTTACAACATTAGTCTTTCACTAGAATAAAAGAAAAGAACAGGAATTGTCTTGGTAAATTGCCTAAAATTTTCCCTAGCCTATTAAACCTGTGATTATTGTACATAATATAGAACTGATACAGCTTCAACAGGAGAGATGGAGAAGCTGCCAAACTCTTATACCAGTGCTTAGCAGAGTGGTATTCTGAGCAACAGTGTCACCTAACTAAAGCCCTTCTCATGAAGCTAACCCTGATTGCTACAGGTTTGAAACAGTGGGAACAGCAGGAACAGAGCACACTAACAGCCCAGCAGCATTTCTTTGTGCACTTCAACACAGAATCAGGCTGAAGAAAATCACAGTCCAAGTGCTGCTCAAATTGCTTTTATTCTAGAACAGTAAGCTTTGATGCAAGAGTGGGGAAGTGAGTTTTGATGGACCCCCTGTCACAGATAGGGTTTGGCAACTTGTGAGAGGATAATGAGCTTGGAATTGCAGCATCACACCCGTCATTTTTTCTATTTGTGTTAGCTTTACATACGTGTGAAAGTAACACAGTATCACAATTATTGGATATTTTTATTCAGAAAATAACAGAGGCTGGAGCAACAGGGGCACTGCTATTCAGAGATTGAATGCATTGGCCAGACTGAGTGTTTTAAAAATTATGCAGCACTTCATCTTGACAGTATGCCTAGGCTTAGCCAGAAGCTACATTTTGTGATTAGTATATTCAGACACTTTCTTTTCTTTATGTTCAGAATCCAACTGTTCTGCAGATCTGAAAAACAGAACAAAAAGAGAAATATGCTTTTAAAACCAGTCTGACAACTGCAATTAAATCAATCACCCACTCAATTTCAGATATTTGTAACATCAAGCAATTTAACAAACACCTTTCATCCATAACAGCTCAAGGCATGCTTGCTTTAAAAGCACTTCAGCAGAAAATTCCAGCATTCCTCCCCCACTAAGATCTTTTTTTAAAGAATGCACTTCTAACTATAGAGACTAAAAAGTGTTGAACATTCACTAGTATATAATTTTCAACATGGATCACAGACTCCAGGGGGAACTATACCTAGATGAGGGAAAATCTACTACTTCTTGAGGGAATATATTTAAGAATAGCAAAGAAATTATTATAGAATCATCATAAAATATTGGTAGGGACTCACATGGACCATCAAAGTCACACTCCTAGCTCTGCAGGACAATCTCCAAAATCACGCCATGTGCCTCAAGAGTGTTGTCCAAACACTTCTTGAACTCTGGCAGCCTTGGTGCTGTGACCAATTCATAGTATGTTAAACTATAAAGAAGTAAATGTAAATAGTGAGTTACATTTCTGTTGTGCTTTTGTGCATCCCTATTCAGCTATGAAATCAAAACAGGTGCTTGGGTTCCATCCTTGACAAATTATCTTCCAGCAAAATTGCTGGAAACTTCAGTCTGTTACAGTTTGCAGCCCTGTTCAGCAGGAGGTCAGGAGGAGCTGAAACCTATATGGATATGTCCAACAGAGGAAACTGCTCATGGGATACTTCTCTGATGTGTTTTAAATAAAACAGAACCATTCTCTGATATATTCTCCATCTTTGTGCCAGGAATAAATACACCCTGGGACATGGTTAAAGATTGCTAGAATTTTTGCTGACATGGCAAACCATGACAACATTGTCCACAGTATTTTTACAATTCTGATGAATGTTTATCATTTTAGTAGTCCTAGAAATGTATTTGGTCTTTTGTTTTTAAACAGTCACCTAAGTTTTCAGCCCTATGGAGAATATAATCTAGTACAGTCAGCACCACAGTTAAGAAGATTCAAATCTTAGGGGGGGTGCATAGGCTATATGCTTAATCAATGAGATTAAATAATTGCAGCCTGATGAAAGATCTGTTTAATCCCAAAGCACTTTGTTGGCTGCATTCCTGCCAGCACCACTTCCTCTGGTAGGAATGTGCCTGGTTGTGCCTTTGTGGCAGGAGCTGACCTAAGGACTGTGCTAAGGAAGACCAGCTGTGCAGCGAATGTGTGTAGGATCTGATGTAGGGTGCACTGGGTCATTCCTTTCAGATCTGAGTGTGGGCTATCCTTTTGAGATATCTGATCAATAATTTCATTTTTTGTTTGTTTGGGTTTTTTTAACAATTTATTTTATTTAAGCATTATGTTAGAATACGAATTTAAAGAGGTATGAATAGAGGACAATGGTGTTTTATATAGAAAAGGAATCTTACATAGAATAAAAACAAAGTCTAGGAAAATCAGGTAGAAAACTGGTGAACATGAATGATGGCGAGAACTCTTACCTGAGTGTTATTAGTACTATGAAGTCAGCAAAATGAAAGTAATAACAAAAAAAAATTACTTTCCTTTTGGTTTCTATGATCTTTTAGAGAAAATGCTATGCAGATTGGAATGCTTTAATTTTTTAAATAAACTGGAATGGTGCATTTTTTATTTTTTATTTCCACAATAAAATGATGCACTTAATTGGAATAACTGTGTGGATACTAGATAGTTCTCTATAAAACTGTAGAAAACCAAGCAATAAATAAATATTTCAACAATATGATGATTTAATATTTAAAACCTTCTCCTTTTATTTCTGTTTATCTCTCTGCATATTAAAATCTAATTGTTCTAATAAATAATTTCAAAGAGAACATTTTTATAACAGATAAAGAACCTAGTTCACACAAATGAACATTTTTCAGATTCCCTGAGCTGAGTTTCTAGATCAATTATTAAAGAATATCCAAAGTAAAAAATGGTACATTTTTTATGCAAAATTCTCATTTCAAAAAAATATTAAGATGGAATCTGAGACTAGAGCATGACTGAAAACCAAACCTCAAATCACTCCAATTTAATTTACTTCATAAATTATAATAAATAGAAGTTCTGGCTATATGAAATTACAGGGCAAAATTACCAAGTCAAAATTAATTTCTCTCAAAGATGAGAAAATAGTAATTACTGATATTAGCAAAATTCTCCAAGAACCAGACTCCTTAAGCATCACATAGATAAGTAAACATAGTAAGAGTATATAAATTATATGACTGTACAACTTTTTTTAAAATCTTAGAACATCATTAATTAAAAATTAAATTAATAAAATTAAATTTCTCGTTACACATACAGAAGCAATGTTATTTCCCTGAGATCAACCTGAAAGACATTACCAAAGAAAATCTATGATATTAATCACTGATATTTGGTATTAAATGGTGTTTCCCACTAACATAGATAAAGCTGGATAGAACATAACATTAGAGAAATAAAACATTAATGTTTTATTTTTTTCCAAATTTCTGCAGCACTTAAAATCAAATAAAAGTAGTGACTACATCCTTTTCTGCCAATGTAAGAGATGTGTTTCATGGGAGAGGATATAGTGAGCCACAGGTGTGACGAGTCACACATACACCCATCATATCTGACCTGCAGCTGCTGATTAAATAAGTAAATTCTCAGAATTTTGTATTCCATTTAAGTATAATATGACAACTCTGTACATAAAGTTGAAATACTCTTTAAGATTAAAGATATGCATAAAATTCTTAGAAGAAGCAAATTGCTCACTACACAATTTTAGTAACCTCAGGCATCCACAGCACTGTTTCAGACTTCTTAATATATCCTTAATATAATCTTTCTATAAATCAGAAAGTTATATAGAAAAAAAATGTGTATTCTACAAGCCTTTCTTTTGAGACAAATGGGTTTTAAAAATTCAAAGTAGAGGTAAAACATGCAAAACCTGAGACTATGCTTACCTAAAGAGCTGATCTCTAAAAATAAGCAGTATGATACATGAAGGATGAATCTCTCCCAACAGGTGGTGAATTTGGTCTACTGAGCAAAATCTTTTGCTCTACTGACTCTTCAGGAAACCTAATAACCAGCTTAGAAGGTAAAAGCTAAAATTATATAATAAGAATCCAACTCCAGTGCTAAAGAATTTTTTCATTTCTTCTTAGCACAAACCTATCTGTGTTTCTTATCTTTGTAACTTAGAAAATACCTATGTCATGTTGTGGCTTAAAAGTAACAGGCTTCAAGTGCAGAGGAAAATAGAAGAATCAGGATTCAGAGACAAAACCTTTTCCAAACAATGGAAAAGAGCTTCTGGGGCTTCCCAGAGAGGAAGGTCAATGCCCCATTGCTGGAGACATTCAAGGGCCTGTTGGACAGGGGTCTGACCAGCCTGACCTGGTTGAAGATGTCCCCAGTCATTGCAGGGAGCTTGGAATGGATGACCTTCAAAGATCCCTTCCAACCCAAACGATTCCTTGATCCTCTGTTTGTGTGATTATACTGAAGTTAAATACTTGAATTCACAAAGTTCTTCAAGCAGGGCAGCCACACCTTCATCAGCAAAGAAATGACAATATATATCACAGCACTCTGATGAAATTTCATTGAGGGAAAGGAGCAACTGTGAGACTGCAGTCAAAATATTACCATAAACAGACATCAGTAAGGCTCATGAAAATTTTCTATAAATGTTGTGCTCTCTCTTTTGCTTTCTCAGTCAAGTCTTGGGTGTAGCAAAATGCTGTGCCCTTGCTTGCACACAGCCTTGGTGTGGTCATCTTGAATCCTTCACTGAATTGGACAGGGTCACAAGGCCTCAGGGAAGGTGCTGGTTGGAGCCACTGCAACATCTTAACCTCTGGGTGCCCAGCAATGCCTTCTGGGCCAGTTTTGGAGCAAATAAAGCAATAAAAGTACTTCAGGGAACTATAAGAACTGGGTATCCTAAATGTTGGGGTTTTCCAGTTTTTTCCCCATTGTCTAATTTGGTTGCTTAGCCAGGCTTCGTTTATTTATTTATTTATTTATTTATTTATCTATTATCAATCTATACAGATTTCAAAGTGGCAGCTTTGATGGCTGATAGTTGTCATAAAATAGTCACTGATTTTTGAAATTTTGAAGCAAATCTTTCCTGTCTCTCTGAAAGCATAAGCATGAGGATCGTTGATCCTTTAGAGGTAGCAATCAGGAGCTGAAAGCTTGCCAGCCTGGCTTGGAAAATTGCTTTTGCTGCTGGAATAAAACCCATGGGACAGCCAGTTATTGTTTAACATATGAGACCTTGAAGAGTTTCCAACTGCACAAGACTTTGATTTAAAGAAGTATGTAGGAAATAGCAGAGGGTTTTGGAGCAGTCTGGTGGAGCAGGAATGGTATTGATATCCCATTGCTGCTTTTAGCTTCGTGTATCAGTACAGTAAGAAACCCCTATTCCAAATTATTGAAATGCTAGCAGATCCTAAGTATATTTATCCAACAAAGTCAATGATGGTGATGATGATTAAGTACTCAGACTATTTTGGTGAGGCTGTTTGCTTTGAAAGGGTCTTTTAATTCCCATATCTATGAGAAAAAATGCAAAGCAGACATGAAACTGAACCTTTCTACCACAGACAAGGTTTGTTACTGAATTTCTGAGCCATTCCCTTCTCTTTGGAGGATGGTTGTAACCTAGGATATGTAGTCAGAAATGTAAATATTGCAAGACACCTCTGTATGATAATAGATTATTTTATACATTCTCCAACAAACGAAATCAATTTATTAAGAGGCAAGTGATTAAGAGGCACCATTTTTTAGTGAACTCAAGAGATGAAAGAACCCTGTGTTCATATTCTGTCTCCATCCACATTGGAGTGTGGGATAAAATTCATGTCTCCTGTTTTTTGTTAAGAAGAGTTTGAGGAGTGAGAGAAGACAACAATGCAACTCTGAAGTCATTTTAAGTTATGTAAAACTATTTGCTAAGCTGAATATCACCCATCATAAAAAATGACTTGGTTTCCCCTGGGGTATGCAGGACACGTGAATCCTTGCCACTCTGTCTGCCAGAGAATATGGAATATAACCCCATAACAAAACACAGTGTTTTCTTTCATTTGCTTTAATCTGAAGTGCCTTGTAACTGAACATAACAATTTGTTCTTCAAGAAGTTGAAAACATTTCATTCAACCAAAAAGAAAAAAAAATTATGATTGTCTGAAAATACCACAAAAATCAGTTTCATTTGCCACTTGCATCTCAACCAAAAAACTTCAAGATATTGTACATACAAGTTTAGTCTTAGGCTTGCCCTAACATGGAATGGGAATTTTCTAAAGGCATTAACATTTTTGTGGACAGGAAAGCCTTTTCTTTCCAGCTAAAGAGGAATCATGAGAACATAATATAACTATTACATGTGACAACATGATTATGCAGATTGTCTGCAGATGTGAACCAGAAGAGCTCTAATGAATTCAGTGGGGTTCTGCTGATTTTCATTAGCTGATGATCTCAATTTGCTGCATTTTCAATGAAAGATAGAAACAATTTGTCCTGATTCTTTTTTCAGAGATCCTAGAATACTTTCTGAAATTTCCAGTCCACATGTTCTGACTAAGTTCTGTCTTAGAATGTCAGACTACTTACCCCTGCAGTACTATCCAAAATAATTGCAGAGTATGTTTAAATTGCAAGACACCGTGCCATTGATATAGCAGAAATGTAGCACCACAGTAAATTTTTGAGTAGACTGCAGTAGATAAAAATAAGACCTGGTCTGAATCAAATCCAGTTGGCTTCACTTGTACAAGTTCTCACAACACTGTAGGTTGTTGTATTTTACCCATTAGTGATTCAGTGATAATGAATTTGCTCACACTGCACTTCATCAGCAGCCACATATTGGTTACACTGAGCTCAGGGGTGCTTCAAATGTACACTGCCATTATTGTAGCTTTCTTGTCTTGCAAAAACTTGTCAGGTGGGGGTGATGAAGAAATGGAATTCAGAATGAAGAATAGCTACCTGAGATAGCTGATACTGTGGAATTAGGTTCTCCATTACAATTCCAGTGAGCAAACAGGTTCTGCACCATCCAAAATGGTCTGGCTGTGAGGAGTCTTATATCTGGATAGCACTGCAAAATATGTTCCACATTTTCTGTTCTTATTCTTATGTGATGCTATGAACTCAACAACAGGTCTTCAGTTTTTGTGATTACTATTTTTCATATAAATGGAACTGATGCAACTCAGTTTAATTTTGTTTCAGTGGAAGGAAATTTCTCATCAGTTTTTGTCTAGAGTTAGTAGAAATAGAAGGAGATGACAAAAGTTTTAGAAGATGGGTCTTAAATGTAGTAACAGCTCTACAAAACCTATTATTCTGACTTTACTCTGAAGTCCTTTACAGGTAAGACCAATTTGGGGACAGCCGTTCTAGGAAGAAATATTTACCCCACTTTCTTGACTCTTGCACCTTCTTTGTCATGCAAACTGATGCTCATGAAATTGGTGTAGTTTTGGATGTATCTGTCTTCATGTTGTGCAACAGTCTCTAAAGCAGAGAGTTCTGGAGGCACACACTTAGCAGAGACATTTCAATCTTATAATATGGCAAAAATCTTGTCAGTAACCCCTGTATAGGTGGTTTTTCTGTCTTTTATAGCAAAGCCAAACTACAGTTAGAGAAAAAACAATTTTTTTTTAACAAGGAGGAAACCCTCTAGAGAATACATCAAGAAAGAAAATTAATGGAGTTTCTGTCTTCTCCATAAGAATTCTATACAAGGGTTACGTTGGTTTTGTAACTCTGCCTGGTCTAATTAAGACTGTCTGTGTTAAGTTCACTAACAAAGATCTGTTATTTGTAAAACCCACAGGCTTTTATTTTCTGTACTCATGCAGTTTTCTATTTCTCTGCTTTTAACTTCTTTTAGGAACAGTGAGATCCAAATTCTACAAGGATGAAGTATTAAATCTTTATAGAAGCATATGTTGCATGTGTGCTGACTGCATGAATTATCAGGTACAAGGCTCTTAAAGAGACTGGTCTGCTTGCCTACAAACATTATGTGACTTAATAAAATGGTTTTTATGTACTATCAGACGTGGGTGTTTGCAGAAGGGCTGTGCTGCATTACATCTAAAGGGCCTGAATAAATCAGAGAGCAAACTGAAGCTGGTATTAAATTTTAGGGGTCAGAATCTCTGCATTAAAGACAATGTAACTGCTAAAAGGGTACTGCACTATCACATCAAACAGCGTGGATTTTCTCATTGTGAGTTACAAATTTTGTGTTGGGACTGTGAGGTCAAATTCTTTGAAACAATGAAATGATAATACTGACTTCAGAGATGTTCCTCCTGGGTGTGACCATCACAGTGTATTTCTTAATTAGAAAATATATTATAAAAGTATAGAAAAAATTGTATAATTTCTTATGTTTTCTGTTAAAAAAAAATCTGTAAAGCTATGACTAAAGGCTTTCCATGAATCAAATAATGTATCAGGAGGGAGAACATAAGAGAGTATATTAAAATGCTGAGTTCACGCAAGATGGAATTACTTAATCATGAGAGAGGATTATAGCATAAATCCAAATCCTATAGAGTGCATTTGGAAAACATTTCAGGTTACTGAAGCTGAGTTCTTCATGTGAAAAAGGAAGGGTAAGCCAACATTTTCCTACAACAGCACCATACAGAGATTCCTTCTCCAAAATCCTCTTGTGTTGAATGTACCTGATGTTGAAGATTACAGGAGAAGTGTTTCTTAAGGGTTATTCACAAACTGCTTCAGATGTTAGTCATTCTTTCATGGCACTGTTTCAGGTTTAAAACAGATTTATTGTTATCATTTGCTGGGTGACTTTCAGAGACAGAACAATTCACTGCAGAAAGCAGAGGAGCTGTGTAAAAACCTATGAGCAGTTTGAGAAGAGTTTCAACTGCCCGGGAATTGACTCAAGCCTCCAGAAGTAAGATGCTTATGTCCAAACTGAGTGTTATATGTGTATTAAATGGTCAATGGAGAGAAAAAAGATAACTTCAAAAAGGGAATTCTTCTTACCAGACATTTTGAATTGCACTGTAAGGCACTCACTTCCCTCTACAGACTACCAAGAGACACAACTGTAACTCAGACTGCATGTGTTCAGCTACAGGCATTCACAGATGAGATGAGTTCCTCTTATCTATACTGGAAGACTTAGTTACTGATTTATGGAACTTAGGTGATATATATTTTTCTTTTTCCCCCCTCTCATTCACACCCACAAATCCCTCACAGCTTTGAATTAAGATACGTGGAGAGTTCCTGATATCTTTGTAAGCTTTGTAAGCTTTGCATAGCTTTAGCCTAGGAAACAGCTTTTTAAATAAGTTTCTCTAACTATTTTGCAGTGTTCACAAATGTTTGAAATATCCAACTCATATGCGATAAAGCACTGAAATCCTTCAAATAAGGTTGGATGGAAGTACTTGGGGTTTTGCTTGGTTAGTAATGATTCCTGCACACATTAAAAAAAAAAAAAAAAAAATCTGTGTCCTTGTTTTTCTCTTTGGTTCAGGTGGGAAAATTATAAAACTGAAGGTGTGCAGGCACTCCAGAACTGGTAATGTGTCTCATGGATCCTACAAGTGATGAGAGGCAGGAACTGAAAATGCTCTTGTTTTAGAGACTACATCAAGTTGATGAAATGCAGAATTAGATTCAGCACTTTTAAATACAGCTTTGCCATTGCCCTCGAGTGGGACTGGATAAATACTCTCCATTTTCCCATCACCACAGTGGAGAAATTAAAATATTACTAATGAATTTTTCTTTGCAAAGTTGTTTTGGGAATTTTCTAATTCTTATAATACATTTGAACATGAACTATTATATAAAACTATTAAATAACACCTAGATATAAATTCAATTATGGCTCACAATAGTTTAGCTGAGAAAATGATTTCTTAGTTTTTCTTCTCTTTATGCAATTGATACTGTTTTTCAAGCTTGTACTTGGAATTAAGGCTTTGAAGTACATGATTGCATAGGCTTTATTAACATGTTTAATGATGGATATTTGATAGCATTTTTTTTTTTAGTTAATAGGGCAGCTAAAGTTTTTAAATTTAGGAATGTTCAAAGCCTCTGCCTATGGGGAAGAGTAAATATGTGCAAAGAGGTTTTAAAGAAAGTTTCACAATGCAAAAAAAATATTATCATACTGCTAAACTTTCCCAAGTAGAGGAGACCAATATTTGTGTTACCTCATTTCAAAGTTACTATAAGTTTTCCTGAGAAGCTTGGCATATGCCTAATAATTACTGTAAAACTGCAAGGAAATCAGCCATTCCAATTTGCTTAGATAAAGTTTCTTTGAACTGCCTTCCAACACTGGACTCCATTCATAGCACGTTTCATTCTAACAGAGTTTCCACTGTCTGCTACAGAGGCGCAGTTTGAGTAGGTTTTATGAAGCACAGCATATGGAATTCCACATGCTATTTGTTACAACCAGTGCATAAATTACATGCACTTTAGCAAAGACCTTTATCCACAGTGATAAAAAGAGGTGTGTGTTCTCAACCAGATGATATTTTCAACCAGGGCAGTTTCTTCCTGGCTTTTTATCAATATTAATGATGTTTTAAGATATTTTCTGAAACTTGTTGCATAGGTAAACTTTGCAGTCCAACACCTTATCAATTCTTATAATATTCATATTCAAAAATTAGAGAAGTTAAGGAGACTACTACTTAAAAGCCTGAGTGGTTTACTGCAGGTGTCTAGTAGGCACAAAAAAAACCCCAAAAACCAAACCAAACCAAATCAAAATAAATCCAAAACCCAAACAAATAAACAACCCTACCAAAAAGCTAACTACCTTTTTCATTTCTGGAAGAAAAAAAAAAGCTTAGTTTTCAAAATTAGTAGAAACTGAATGACAGTCAGGCTTTAGAATTAGAGCTGGATCAATTGCATCATCAGGTGAAAAAAATTATGTCGGTCTCTCCTTCATAGGAAACTAACCTTAATTTAAATGAGCTTTTAAATACAAGATAACATTTATCGTGTGCAAATTAAACCATAGCTACTTTCAGATATGTTTTACAGAGAATGTTGCATATATGTTTAGATGCTAGCACCCAAAAATAAATATCTAATATTTATGACTTTTCAATTAAAAAAACCTTAAACAAAGACATAAACTCTGCATATAAATATGCTCCTATTCTTCTTTCATACTGTGATTTTTTTTCATTTCTAATTTGGAAGAAACAGCAAAATTACGGGACCCGAATTGTGACATGAACCATTGGTGATCTGTCTGTTGAAGAGATTCCTGTGATAATGAAAGATTACCTAGGTACAAGATGGTATAATTTAGAAGTCTTTTCTATCAACCATGGGTAGAAGCAAAGTTACTTTTATTTCAATGGAGAAATATCAGAAAAATTATTTGTCAATAAGATTAAAAAAAAAAAATCTACAAAAGCAAGGGGACTGTACAATGATCTGCATTCTCTGCATTCAGCAATTTCTAGAAACACCAGGTAACAATAAATTAGTGCTGTGAAATAGGATTTTTAAAATAACCCATTTTTGTTTGATGCCATGATGATTTTTGGCCTTTTCTTTTATACCCCTTTTATACTTTTTTACAGCTTATGTATTCTTAGTGGGGTTTTTTTGCCTACATTCTTGGACTTGTTTGTCAAGATAGGAGACTAAACATCTTAGAAGCTTTGTAGTTAAGGATCAGTGTGCTCAGACCCCAAGGTCCTCTCCAGAACACATTTTGTAAACTAAGATGGAACCATCCAGGGAAAGGTTCCTTGGGGAGGGGGGCGGGCTCATTTGAGCCTCTCACTGGGGACTCTGATAGATGTGCTAATTGGTAAGACCTGTAATGTTAGACCAGATCTTTGGTGGGTGTGCACTGCAGTGTGCATTGAGATGCATTCGACCTGGACATAGTGCACCTAAGGATCCTTAAAATAAATACAGAGGTAAAATTTCTTTTTTCCCTTCTCACTGTGTTTGACTCTTAGATTTAAGACTAGGAAAAGGCGTCAGTTCTACTTTCTTTCAATATGTGGAACCACTTATTGTGAAAGTATTGCAATTGGAAGTATTGAGCTTCAACCAAGTGCTCTCCATTAAGTGTGTTTTGAACCTGCCTTCTAAGTACCGTATTGAATATGAAATGTAGACTGGGCCCAGATTTCTCCCTGGCCAAGGCCAGCCACTGAGAACCAACCACCATCCAGTTGCTGAGGAGCTCTGTGCCAGCAGAGGAATTACTTTTAATATGATGATGATATGATACTTTTGATAATGATAGAGCCATATTTTTCTCAGACTTAAAGTTGAAACCACTTCTGAAATCATCATCACCTTTGTTACTCTGTGGATACTCTTTTTTTTGCTATGCTTATACAGTTAAGCCAAAAGTTGAACCCAAGCAGTTAATATTATTGTAAACTGGGGATAGCTTGAACTTTAGGACATTAAAAATAAGGGCATATGGCTTTTAGAAACACTGGATGCTTTATTATTCATTCTCTTCTTTAATATTTTAGTAAAGATTTTAAGCTGACTCTGATTTAAGATTTCTTACAGATATCAGATTGCAGGCACAGTGAAAAGCAAAACAATTATTGGGTGTTATCCATTAAGAAGAATTCAAATAGCAACTGTTAACAATCTGTAACACTGGGGTAGCTGTGGGCTTTTCTCTATGTCATAAAAGACCCTCAAAGTTACCATAAAGCTTCATTCACTTTTAGTGTGATAGGTTACACATGTGATGGTTTATTTTACAAGCAAAATCTGCATGTAAGCTGTAAAGTGCCTGAATGCTTGGATTGCAAGATGGAAAAATAAACAACTGCAATTAAGGGATCAAGCATTCCAGTATTGCTCCTATTATATCACATGATTTTATTTTCCTAAAAGCACTTCAGAGAAATATACTGCCAAATTAGGACCTTTAATCTCTTCTGAGATGATTAGTGATACATGGATAGTCTATTCATACATACCAGCATTAACATGTTGACTACAGAAACTATTTTCTGTGGAATCTCTCTTGAGTAATTTGAAAGCTTTAAATAAAAGCTTAACTATTGAAATCATCTGCCTAGTCAAATTATAAATTATTTAATTCTAATAAGAAAATTATAATAATTTTCTCTGAAGTTGTATTATACACAATAAATTTTAGACTTAAAGAGTTATTATAAATAAAAATAGGACTATTTTTAAAGTTTTTGTAGATTTAGAAAGCACCCATGAAATTAGAGCTAAACATTTTTTTTCAGCTTATACTACCTTGTTCATTGGTTGTAAAATTCATGCAGTTCATCGCTATTTTCAATAATAAAAAGTTTTAACTGAATATAGTACAAAAGAATATTCCACAGTGGTATTGCAAAGAAGTTTACAACAGTACCCTAAGAGAGCTTAACTAAGCAAAGTCTGCAGCACTGGAGCAAATGGAATCCATCAGTGAAGTATTCAAGGATATCATTCAAGTACCAGTTATTAGCACTTACCCTACTTTCTCAGACACTTCATTTTTTGAAGTGCTTTGTGAGTATTAACTTTTAGAATGTCACATATTCAGAAATTTGAGAGATTATTCTATTAATGTTGATATGTTTAAAAAAATTGTATTGCAAATAATCCTTTTTTTTCCAAAAATCTTACTAGGTGGTGTAAGATTCCCTAATGATTTATTTTTGTCTGACTTCAGAAGGGGCTTTATTTTATAAATTTTATTATCATTAACAAAAAAATGAAACATCAAGTTTTATTTGGAAAAAATGGTATTTTGCACCAAATTCAGGAAAAAATTAATAATAATATGTACCAAAAAAAAAAAAAAAAGTGATTTTTCCCCAACGTTGCTGTCTACATGGCAAGGCAATATTATGTGTATTTTTCTGTAAGTACAGTATCTTTAATCACCACAGAGACAGTATGAAGAATTTTTTCATCATCAGCAGAAACCTTTTACCACCCCAATGCCCAAAATACCTGTTAAGAAAAAACTATATATTGATTTTGAGGGAATAGTGCCACCTGCTGAGCCAGTACTTTCTAATTCTGTGTATTTCCGTAAACACAGATTTAATTCAGTGTGGTGAACTTGAAAAATCTTCCACTCTTTAATCTTTGAATATTATTCTTACGTTTATACGCAGTTGGCTTTTTTTTTTCTTTTAATTAAATTTATTTTCTAGTACTTAAATTAAAAGCTAAACTGTTTGGATCTAACCCATAGCTTCTAATGGGCTTATGCTCCCCAGGACAGGATGCCCAGAGCCTAGAGAGGTTTTTATTTTTTACTAGGCTCTCAAGAGACAACAGATGATCCAAGTAAAACAGAAATACAGGATTGTCTCATTTGAGAATATTTTATTTCGAAGCCTTAATCATGTGCTTTGATGGGATCAAATAACCTATGTCTTTGCTATAAGTTCAGTTAGGAAGCCTATAAATCAATAAAAAGGCATCCAAAGTAAATGGACTAGAAAATAAACATTTTTCTTAAAACAGACATTTTTATCAAAACAATCAAGGCAAGACATGTGATGGCAAAGAGAATCAGTCTCTTATTCAGTTACCCCATCAATTTAGGAGAAAGACAAAGGCCCAATGTGAATGCAGCTGTGGGATTTGCATCCTTAAAAAATTGTGGAGGATCGGTAGTTAAAAGTTGCATTTTGGATTACACAGAAAGGAGATTTGAAAACCTCTCCTTACATTCTGTTCACCAAATTTAGTCTCCAAAATCATCATAATAAATCTTAATAGAAAATTTTATAAAACTATTTCTTTAAATCTTTAGTCACAAATCTTGTAGAGAAACATATTTGAATATTCTAATTTTTCAATCTTCTCATATTTTTTAGGTTTCTGCTCTGTACAGTCACTTTCCTGTAGTCTTTCTATTGCATTTTCAGGAGAAATAATTGAGAATAACTCTAATGAACCTAGGACATCTCATTGTGTGAATTCCTGAGATTATTCGGCTGAAGAGTTCTAGATCTCTAGTATTTAATCATAGTTCTGATATTTTGTTGATCCATCCATAAATATGTTTCTAATTAAAACATAATCTGTGATTTATGACTGTGACATTTGAGTTATAATTTGTTTGCATTTTTTCTGTAGTTAATGATGGATAAGAAAGACCAGTGAGGGAAAACTTCTGCATGAGATCTGTACTTATCTGTAAAGAATGAAAATCAGAACTCAGAATTAAGTGGAATTCTTGATTGGTTTACAAAATTAATTTCCTGAAGGAGATGAGAAAAAAAAAAAAATCGAAAAAAAAAAGTATTTTTGTGAACTGAAAAGTAAAATAAAATAATTGAAATATTACTTCATTTTGGACCAATTAACCATTAGTTTACATCTCTTCACTTTAATGAAGTGCTGAATGGAAACTACTTCTGTCATTTGTTGTTATGGGGGAGTCTGACTTTTATACAGAATATTGGTCTCAGAAGAAAAGTTTTGTATTTGAATGAATGAAACAATAGATTAAACAATAGTACCATCATATTCTAAATTACAGGCTGGTACTTTGGAATTCTTGGTTGAAAACTTATAAGGAACACAGTGTTATAAACTGTGCCTTATTTCAGAATGACCAGGCAATGCATTACTTGGCAAGAAAGCTTCCAGCTGTGCAGGATACATAGAGTGTGCATCTATAGGATTCCTTATTTTGATGTAAAATGTACCATTACACTTCAATATAATTTTGTCATCCCTATCCATTCATTTTTGTCATGGAGCAAATTCGGACACATTTTGAAAACAAACAAATGAAATCTGGCTCAGCTGGACATTTCCCCTTAGATATAAGAAGGTGAAAGAGAACAGAATTCAGCTCCCTACTCTAGCACCAGCAGACAGCTTATCCTTGACATTGTTCAGCTGAAGTCTATGTTTAAGGACAAATAGCAAGAATACAGCTAAGGCCACTACTTTAAACTGGGCATGACTTACATGCCGTGTTAACTCAGGAGCATCAGAAGTTTAGACTGGTTTTGTAGATGGATCAGAGGAGAAATGGAGATATAATGGTTAGAAAATCTATAGGAAAAGCAACTGTGAACATTGCACTTGGAAAAGTCTGTCCATGGCCCTGGAAAATCCAGGCAAACCATTGGATCAATCAAAAATTATGTAGAATCTAAAGATAGTCTGCCAGCAAAAGACTGAAGTACCTCCAGATATATTGATGCTCTACTTGGAATAACAAAATCTCTTACATTCTTCATGCACATAAAATCACCTGCAAAGGTTTTATGCATTGAAATGACAGATGACTGTGTATTAATGCTCACTCAAAAGGGTATTTAGGGAAAAACAGGAATGTCATTTTTATGAGAAAATCTGTAAGGGTATATTTGTTAAGACGGAATATAATAACTTTCTGTCTAATCTGTCCTGTGTCTGTAAGAAAACATACTGCATTTTAAAGAAAACAAATTGAAAACAGTAGATCTCTCCCTCCTCTAACTGCTGTGAGAATTTAATTTTAAATAAACACAGCAAAGAAGACACATGAATGTACACAAGCACATTTACTTATCTGCATCAAAAACAGAAAAAAATAATTCCCAAATTTCTCTCTAGAGCCTAAGGTGCAGCATTATTTCAAAATGCTTATTATGTGATAGACACTATAAGTTTCAGGGAATGTAATAAGATTTAGGCCAGGAAAATATGCTTCTAAAAGGAATTGAAGGAATTTGAAGGTGTTCTGTTTATGAAATAAAATATTGAGTAAAAGGATAGGCCTTCTGAGTCTGAAAGTCTTTGCAGTGTACAGAGATGTCTACTTCAAAACCCTCTCAGGACCCTGAAAAAATTCATCACCAATTTAAGGAGATGCATTTATTCCTCCTCTAGAACACATACATTGTATTATGTGTTCCAAAAATCTTCTTCCTGCGCGTTCTTTTCTTCTTGTCCTTTTGTGTCTTTGCACTAATTCTCTTGTCTATCATACAGACAGAGCACAACCAAAATACTTTTCTTTACTGTTAAGGTAACTTTCCTCTTGGATTCAGCAGTAGCTTGTCTAAGATATATTAGGAAAAAATGATAATGAAAATTTTTGTCAAATATTAGAATAGAATAGAATAGAATAGAATAGAATAGAATAGAATAGAATAGAATAGAATAGAATAGAATAGAATAGAATAGAATAGAATAGAATAGAATAGAATAGAATAGAATAGAATGAAATACTGATCCTACTTTTCTTAATATATAAAATAAAATCCTGTATCACTATTTGTCAGAGTAAGGACAAAACCTTTTTATAAGAAATAGAATTCCTCTTTTAGAAAAATCCAGAAAGTATTTTTTGGGGAAGCAAGGGGGACACAAGTACATTACAGTATTAGGTATTCTAGTATGAATACTGTCTAGGTTGTGTTCCTCAAAGACCTGCACATGACATTGGAGACAGGAGCCTATTATATACCAAAATAAAACAGATTTTATGCAATGTTTACCAAAAAAAAGTCAAGAAGTGTTCAAGAAGAGGGTATTTGAGTAGGCACAAGTGGGGAGAAAAAAATCATAATCCAGTCTTCCCACTAGAAAGCAATGGCTCTGGTGCCATTTTTCAAACACCAAGAGCTTGGCAAGTGACCTGGGAAGTTCACATTCTTTTGGAATAATTTAACACAGCTATACACCATGATATTTCTCATACTTATTTAATCCTCATAATACTATAATGATATAGTTTCCAGATTGCATCTAAACAGAAAGCCCCCCAAAATTTTATAATGCTACTGGGTTTTATCACAGTATATTTAGAATGGTTTAAGTCAAGCTTTTTCCCAGCTCTGGTTGTGAACCAAAGAGGCAGACACTTTATTTTTACTTGATCAGAGAGAAGATTAAAAATAACAGCTTTGATCTACACTAGAATTTCTAAAGTTACATTGATAGTATTTGGTAAACCACATTATAGAAGTCTTGTATTTCCACTGTGATTGCATGAGTAGAAATTTGGGTTCTAATGCAGACATTTACATGCCTTTTTTCATTTTCATTTTATACGACTATGTTATAGTATCTTCTTTTTCTAGATTTTTTCCCCCAAAAATTTTGACTTCTACTTAAGACAAAAGAGACTTAAAACTCCTGCAGGGAACTGACTGGAAATTAATCATAAAACAATAAACCCCAAGGAATTCAGTAGAGAAGGAGAACTAGAATGCTGCCATTGTGTGACGATCTTTACCCAATCTATACATTATACATCTCCTCTTCTACTTAGTATAAAGGATCATGGTACAAACAAATCAGAAATTACTGGAGATCTATATGGGTCACAATTGTGGCAATTTCTATCAACTAAGAATCAGTCTGATATAACCATTGTTCAAGGCATAAAATGAGTTATATTTTTTAATACAATAGCAAAGTGAAAATTTAAAAGGACAGAAATTTCTTTCCTTTTGCCATGCTCTCTTAACTCCCACTCGTGAGATGTTTTGCTTCATGCCAGAAAAGGGCTCCTTTTCAGACATATGGCATGTTCCAGTTCCTACTGAAGCCTGGTGGATTTGATGGGAGTTAGGTCACATTCTTAAAATGAATTCTGAGCAGGCAGCAAAGAACACAGATCAGCTCCTTATGAACCAGCTTATTATAGTCTGGCACTTCTGAGCTAACACTTTTCCCCTCGCCTTCTCTCAGTCCAACGGCAAGTTGACCATCTGTCTATAAAGGAGAAATCTTTGATATGTATGAGCCACTCAGCTTTTACTCAGCTTGGAAGCATTCTGCACATCAGTGTGCAATGCTCTTAGAAAATCTATCAGGACAGTTTTATGAATGGAGTCCATTGTAAATTTCAACTTTGAAATAGAATTTATGGACTTTGCTTAATGCTTAAAAAGGGAGTCAGCTGGGGCAGGTACCTTGGACAGTCTCTGGGGTTCATGAATAGTGAGCTCCAAAGTGAGCCAACTTTTGCTTTGCACTTCAGAGAATGATTTTTTTCATTTGAAGAGATTTGTTCTCCTTCATAGTGCTGATGAAATAAAGTAAGGAGAAAAAAAAGAACAAAATAATAAAAGAAAACAAGCCATTAAAAACTAAAAAGAAAATAAAGTTTCTGCATCAAAATATGCACAAGAAATTAAAGCAATGGCAACAAAAATCAGTAAAAAATACTTAAAATACTTCCTTACTTATAGTGCAATTTTAATTTTCCAGGAAATTTAAAGAACTAGAAGTTTATAGTGAACTGTACATCATACTACCATGCAACAGACATTACTTTGTCCTGAAGGTGAAAAAGAAGCTAGGAATGAAGCTTTCCTGTATTCATGGTTCAAATGCAGATTTGCACACTCTGACACCTTTTGTGGCTGAGTTTTCCTTTGAACTTTAAGGTTTCTTAACGTCATCCAACAAAAATTTATTTCTAAAAAACAACTGATTGACTGCTGTTAATGGCATCTTGAAGATATTTATAGTTTAACTACTGCTCCTCTGCCTACTTTAGTTGTCTGATCCAAGAGGTTTAAACATTTAACTACACATTTTTCAACTGAGTTTCACTTGTTGAAGTGAAACAACACTTTGTTAATTCTTCTTTCCTTCATCCCTAAACCCTTCCATACTTTTCCATTTTTTCCAGATAACCAAATGATCCCCTTCCTCTGCTCAGACACTACCACCCCAAGCCATCAAACCATTGTGTAATTGGCTATCCCCAGAACATCCTTTCTCTGTGGGCATTTTGCCTATTTTTGCTGTCATCTGACTTGTGTTTTAGATTTTGCACACTTACTAACAGACACAAGATAAGAAAAGCAGAGTCAAGAGAATTAATTTTGATTAGTAGCTCTGCATTACAGATTTTCTTTTATGCAGTCTTTGATCTAAGCTTTTGATATGATTTATTCTGTGTTTATAGTGTAAGGGTGGCTCAACTGGACAGTGCACTGCATACCTGCAAGATGTGACTAAAGAATCTCTGAGTCTGGCAGCTTCATTTTCTCTCAATCTCTGGGAATACTGTTTTTTCACAAGCTGTTTCTCTTTGCTGCTTCTCACTAAAACACATCCATCCTGGGACCTAGAACAGGTCAGCTTCTGCAAAATGACCAAAGGGAGCACTGAGCCATCCTCCCTGGGACATATCTGGAATACGATGAAGGGAAAAGAAAGCAAATTTTATCCAATTTACTCTGAATCTTCTCTATTGTTAAACTAACTCCAGAAAAATGTTGTTGTGTTCCAGATTATTTTAGTTTGGAAGAAACATTTTTATTGAAGTAAAATTTTTGTGCATTTTCTCCAGTTAAATATTTTTACAAGACACTGGGCTTCAGCAACATTTCTTACCTCAGAACCTTTCTATTCCTCAAGCTATCATATTGCCTCCATCTTAGCTTTTCCCTCAGCTTAACATTACCTTGATAACTTGTCACACTCGACTATATATTTAGACCCAGGTTGTCATTCTAATGATGTTCTCTCAATTACCTTCAACTTCTAAAGTGAATTGCTCTAATCTCAAACTCTAACAACACTCTTGGAAGCAGCAATGTGAAGAAAATAGGGAAAAGTGTTTATTAAAAGTATAAATTATTTCAGATATGAAAACAAATTTTTGAAAGAAAACTCATTTTATCAACTGCATAAAAAATCCCCCATTCATCTTTTACTTTGTTTTTCAGCAAATTACATAATGAAAGAAACATGCAATAAAAGAAACAAAGATAATTTCTTTTCATGTCATATGTAAGGGCATTCCTTATCTATACTTCTATTGGTGAGTTTGAAGGAATTCATAATACTGAAGGTTTATACAGCATAAAAGCCTGAATAGCATATCTACTTAAATAATTTATTTTTTTCATTGACAATAAAGGGATGAAATCTGGGCCAAGAACAATCAGCACCAGTCTTGGAATGAATATGCATCTCAGTGTCTGCTGGTATGAGATCCTGGAATAGTTTCAGGATCTGGCTGTATGGTAACTAAATGGGCCACTTAGTAAATGAAATTAGTAATTTAATTCTGCAAAAGAACCAAAGAAACTAGTGAAGTTAAATCAATTTTAAATTTGAACTCCTTAGTCAAAACACAAATATTATTTGATCAAAGAATTTATATTAGCCAGATTTTTTTGTGAGTGAATTAAATGTAGGATTTCTTTCACTACTAACCCTTCACCACACTGACAAAGCCTAAGAAATTCAGAACAATTTCTCAGAATGTATGAGGAACATAGTTTTGACCACTGATTTCTTTTCCTAAATATATATTAGTTGGGTTTTTTTTGTAATCCCAAATATCTGAAATAGTAAATTCATTCCATAAATCTTCAGATTACCAATCCCTCAACAAGCCAATCTCACTCGTTGAAAATGAGAGTGAATCAAGGTGAGTAGCACCCTGACCTTCCAGTCAAGTACTGACTCACACAAAGCATCCAATCTTAAAATCCAGTTGGAAACATTATTGGCAATTGAGCTTGTAGAATTGCTTTTCAGCTGCAAAAACCAAGGTCTGAAGTTCAGTCTTAGGACAAGCTTTATTAGTTATAGCTTCTCTTTATTTTCTATATATTTCCTGTCCTAGAAAAGAGGTATTCAGACCAATGACGTGCTACTTGACCCCTGTGTGAAGCTTCAGCCAATAAATTCATGCATATTTTTTTGTTCAGGTTTATCTTTTGTTTAAGCTAAATTCATGTCTCTCTCTGAAGCCATGACAGTACAGGTAAGCATCACTTATAAATGATTGAGGGAATAACAAACGGAGTGATGGGTTTCTTTCAGTTTTAGAGATTGTCATCAAAGGTTGAGAGAGACTGTGAAAAAAGGTTTTGAATGTGAAGTAAGTTAAGGTAAGGTTCTCACTGTGGTTAGTTAATTTATCAGTCTTTTTGGATTTACCTGGCCACACGACAAGCTAGGACACACTTGAAAGAAATAAAAATAATCTTGCTTCAGTAATTGCTTTAGCCTGAGAGCTGAAAGTATTCTCATTATATTTGTAGCCAGAACAAAGCCAGATATAAATGAAACTTAAAAGGGTCTGGTTCAATCAAATACACGACACTGCTTCTGGAGGAAACACTGTGATTTTCATGGCTCCTGAGCTGGGCATATCTTAAAACTTGAATTGGACTCAAAAGGAGAATGGTGCTTGATAAGATAACCTATGATTAATAAGGCATTCAAGTGTGTGAAAATATTCCTAAATTCCTGTGTGCCACCTTCCCATCAGATTGGCTTTTCCTTCTAAAAGCATTTGGTGCAACAAGAGAACAAGGTCAATTAAACTAGAACAGTCTTTCTTCTTACTTTTCCAAAAGCTTATTTGAAAAGGAAAATAAGTTTACTGTAACATTTCTAAAGTTATTAAAGCCAGGAAACCATTACCTGCAAAGCATTATACTATTAATTTTGCCTTATCTCTTGCAATTATGTTAGCTTTTCATTCTCCTACTTTGTAGTAGTCTTTTCAACTCTTCTCTGATTCTAGTACCATTTGGAATTTCAATTACTCTTTTTTTTTTAATCGTCAGGGATATAATTGGATGCCAGAGTCACATGCTGCCTTATTCTACTGGAAGTGGTCATGTATTTCTTGATTTCTGTAAATGGTGAGACCGCACACAAAGTGAAAGCAGACTGAGGACAAATTACAGAAAAAAACCCACAACTTTATGCCTTATGCTAATCATGTGGTTTGGACAGAACAGAGCACAATGTGACTCTATCTCATAAATAAGCCTATCCTAAGCTGGCAAATTCTGTAGCTCTGAATGTGAATACAATGGTGGCAGCAATCTGGTTTCAAATAACTCTGTTTAGATCCTTAGGCAAATATGTGTGTCTTGGATTTTTTAGTTGGGAATCTTAAACCTTCTCAATAGATTTCCAACACTTTCTGGTTTCAACAAGCATGGAAACAGCCTCTGAGAATTTAACTTACAGATGTGTTCATTAATCAGCTTGACCACTGGCATTTAAAGATCTGTAAACTCTGCAGAATTATGGCATCCCTAAACTTTTCTTTCCCTGCCCCTGCAAAAGTAATATTTAAAGAAGCAGCAACTGTCATTTGCAATGTAAACCAATAGTTAACCAAAACGATGGCTAAAATCTCCACTTTTATTAAATATTGATTAGACATGCCTTGAGAAAATACTCCCCTGCTTGGCTTTTATTATGTTGGGTTTCTTCTCTTTCTTTTTTTTTTTTTGACTTCTGAAAGAAGTGGAAATTTTTGACATGTTCAGTAATATTACTAAACCTCAATTCTCTTGATTTTCTATAACATGAAGATTATTCATTCATCTATGACATATATTGCACACTACTGTAAAAATTGCAACTGTTTACTTGGGTAGTTCCTTGTCTCTGAAATGTCCTTCAGAAAATAAATCACATAACCACTCAATCCCTAAGGTGCCTTCAAGATTTTTGCTCCTTTAGCATGGTATGCACTCAAGTTAAGCTACTTTGAGCAACAAGCTGCTGAAGGCTGCACTTTCATGTATTTAAGAAAACTCATATCTAATTTATCTAACAAAACCTTATGCGTTATCTCTAGTAGTCAGGATAAAACAAAAAGTCAATAAAATTGCAATATCAAATTTTAATCAAACACAGGGGGTTTTTTTTGAAATGTGAAAACCACATTTTGGGGTGATTCATCTGCACAGTAGATTTGTCTTATTGTCAATTGCTAAACACAGCTGGCTCTGTGGCAGGTCTCAACTGGCTTGGTGTATTTAATCTATGATGGTTATTTAAAAATAAAAAGTTTTGCTTCTGACAATATCATATTTTGTTTTTTTGGGTTACAGAAGGAATGTGGGAAGGTTTATATTTTGCCAGGAAAGGGGTAAATGTTCTGGGGAGGCCAGCGGGCACACGTGAGCAGATAATTCAATATGAGTTTTTTTAAATGTTGAAGCACTATGTTGCAGGTCAGGACTACATATCAAAATAAAACAAAGATGTGCTTTCATCCTGTCACTTACAGGACACTTACACCTCATTTTTCCAGTGCCCAACAGCCTTTTGGACATTCTGTTTTCCTTTCCAAGTAATGCAGATAAACTGACCTTTATAGGTGTCCAAGAAATCTAAGAAACTTGCAGTGGTGGTTCAGATAATATTTCTGATAATCTATTTTTATTTTTTATTGTGTACTTAAAAAGAAGGTGTTTTATAAGAGGCTGAATTGGACTTCTGTAGAAAAGTTTTCTGCTGTCGTTTTCTTTTCTTTTGTTGGTTTGGGTTTTTTTTTTTTTGAAAGATGAAATTATTTACTATGTTATGAAATCTGATTACATTTTTACATATATATTGGGTCTGAACCCTTACTTATGCAGCTTGACATGACTGAACACAGAAAGTGAAGCTCTGGATCTCTGTCCATACTAGCTTTGGTGATTTTGGGTTTCATTTCATTAACTTCTGCTCTGCTGTGTGACTTTCTGACCTTTTAGATTTTGAATTTCATTTCTGGGCAGTTCTCTTACCTTGGATCAAAAACACTCACTTAGGTAAATGGGCTGTTTAAGGCGAGATAGTATCACTACCTCAAAGCCTTTCTGTGTAAAACTGCATTTGTCTACTATTTCTCTCTTTTAATTTAAGTTTTACATCCTTCTTTGTAATTTATGTACTTGAAAGAGAAATAATCAATTAAAATATCTTTAAGTTTCTATAAAAAAAGAAAGAGAAATCAGTTCAGGTGATCCAAAAAGGGTGAAGTTATCTGTGGATTTTGTATTTACTGTATAATTGTTGATAATGTTTCTATGCTTGTTCCACTTGGAACCCCCACAACTTCTGTCCAACCCAACATCTCTATACACTTTGGAAACCATTCTGAGAAAATGTGTCAAAACTCGCATTCTCAACCCAAAAGTTAGATTTATACAAGTGTGTGAAACAACCCAATTGGGGAATCACACAATTTTGCCACAACCTTACATTTACATTGTGAAAAGAAACCTCACTTCCCATACTACAGGACAGTTACACTGACTAACACAGCTATCAGTCAGAATGGTTCCTTTTTCTTTATCTGAGCAAACCTAGCACATAACAGCCGGATAAAAACCGGAATTGAGCTGCTGGCCCTTTGGCTGGTTGCTGATTGCCTTCAAGCTCTCACTCTTTTCCTTTAATGCCTCAATTAAAGCAATTTCACTTTGTTTTTGTTCTGATCATTCCAGTGTTGGATTCTACCTAAAAAGTCTCCATATACAGGCCACGTATGGTCAATAGTAGCAGAAAGGAAAACATGTAATGTATGTGAAGTCTGGAGGCAGCTTTTCTCTCCATGCAGAAAATTAAGAGACAACATGGTCCTCCACGCACAAGGTCAGATAAGCAAAAGTTTGTTTCTAAGTTGGCTGTAGTCCAATCCCTCCTTTTGCCTCTCCCTCTGCTGTGCAAGCAGAGCTGAAATTCAGAAGACCCATCTTTTTCTATTTTTTTTTTTATTTTATTTTAATGTAGTTTAGTTTATATTTGGGTTTTTGTCTTTTGTGTTTTTTTTGCCCACAGGTTGTTTCCCTGATCTAAACAGTCTCTGTCTATCTAGAAGTGCCTTGGCTTCCCATCCAGCCACACAAGTGCTTGTGCTGGCACACGGGAGGCAAAGGGGGGAATTTCCCTTTGGTTGACTTTGATTAACTTAAGTGAGTTGGGGCACTGGAGCCATATGGGAACCATATTTGATTGATACCACACTCAGGATGAAATTCTCTTGGTTTGGGCACCAGTATAGAGAGTTCTGACTTCTGAGATATTGACTACAGGATGTCAAGCTCCCCTGAGCTCCTGCCAGCTATGACCAATGTTGCCGATGTGGAGCCAACACAGAAATGCAACTGGCCTTGCCCTGCCCAGCTCTGTCTGGAGCCAGTCTGCCCTTTATCTGTTCTGATACTAACATATACAAAGTGTTAAAAAAAAAAAAAAA
>VXAC01001923.1:366647-405684 GCA_013399225.1 Rhipidura dahli
AAAGGGAGAAGAAGAAAAAGAAAGTGTGGTTTTTTTCTCCAAACTTATGGCATCCCACTCAGATACCTAATGTCTCAAAATAATAAAACAAAAAATAAATCTAAGACTGCCTAACTAGTCCTAATGCTAGTTAGGCCCTTTTGTTAAAGGCATAGACATTGGACTTCAACTTCTATGACTCTTGTGAAGTTACAAGTCATGTTATGATTTCTACAGAAGAATTAGGAAGCCAATTACCAAGCATGAGAATCTAGCACTTCCTTGAAAATTTCTATAAAGTGGATGTGAGTGCTACAACTGCCAACTGAAGACATTTTTTACATCATCAAATGATATTTTGTGACATTATTTTTTTGTTTTGTGCTTCGCAGCGTGACTTCTACTTCCTTCACCCATCTGTTTCTCATATAAAAGAGATCCACTAGATAATGTACTAGGCTATTTTAGCTTTACAGGAGTTTGGAGAGGTTTTTAGCTATGCTAATCCTTCTTGCTTGTGTCTGTCCAGCTTTTTGTTCAGATCTAGTTATCTTCTAATTTACGTTTTTAAAGGAAAGCTTATATGAAAATGACTGGGTTTGACTTGGAAAATATTTTCAGCACTTTTTAGAGTAGCTCCAGCTATATGCTGGTGTATTTTGCAGCTCACTAGCCAACCAGCTGGCTAGAAGCCCATGTTGTACATGGGATATCTGTAAGATGCCCTTTGCCAGGATCAGAAGTAGCAGTCCTCATTAATGCATTTGCCAGAGGATTTAGAGTTCTTTTCCTGCACTTCAGACACTGTTTCAGTCATCTGTAAAATAAATGTCACCATTCTTTGTGTTATCTCTGAGCTCCAGGCTAGAGTATGTACCACTACAGACATGCCTTCAAAAATAAAAAGTGAAATGGCTTTGGCTGGAGACTGCACTCCTTAACTGAGGCAGCAGCAGTGTGTAAGGGAAGAGAGACAAATGCTGATTTGCCCCTTGTTACTCTACAGGTTTATGAAAGGTAAACGCCAGTGCTCAGCCCAAACAGTCTGCACTTAATGAAATTTATTAACATGGATGGCCCTTATTTTCTCTGTATGTGATTAATAATTAGGGGTTAGAATATGCCTCACTTTTAGTCAGTCAAATATTATTCATTCAGTCACCAGGCTTCAAATCACTAAGGAAATACAGGGTAATGTGGTGTGGGCAGTTCAAATTTAGAGATACACAAAAAGAAATAAACAGGAGAAAACAAATATAAGAACACTAGCTACTAAGTTTTGGTATTCTGCAAGAAAAGCCTGACAAACCAGGTCATTAAACTTTTTAAACAAAATATTCATATCAACTCAGGCTTTTGTCTCCAATCTATTCTTAAGTTTTCAGTGTAATTCCTCTTGTATAATAAAATAAAAACAGTAACAATTTTAAACAAAGCTTACTCTGGTGAGAGGCTGTTTATTAAGCAGATTTACTGCTGTGGAACAGTGTATTTTTTCAGTCTTTAGCTTCCTGGAGAAAACAAACCAGATTTTTTTTTTTTTTTTTTCTGGTGCAAACCGAGTCTTTGAATGTGCCACAGCTTTGATTACTTTGTTTTATTGAGGACATGGGCTGTAGAAGGAATCCAGAAGGCTTTAATTATGCCTTGTATATTTTTTTCTTAGGAAAACACTAGTGGATACTAAAATAGAAAAGAGTTAACATATACATATTTCCATGCCAATTCTGGGGGATAAGAACTGGCTACATTTCCTGGAAGTCTTAGGACAAAGAAGCTTCTATTATTCTCCTAAAAGGACATTTCATAAAACACTGACAAAATTGTGGGTTGAAATTCTACAACTCATGTTTTGTAGGAGCTTGGACTAGGCAAGAACACTCTTTTGCTTCTCACTTGAAATAATACATAGTTGAGACAAATATGGCTTATATTACACAACTGTGCTCACATCAGAGAGATTATGAAGCTCAAAGATTGAACTGTACTAGAGAAAATGCGACAGTACAGTCAGTGCAATGTCTCCTACATCTGAATGAAGATGTCAGTTCAGTCACTGTTCTTGCATGAACATAAATATGGAAGCTACTGCAGACTGATGGTGTACACTGAAAGTTAAAAAATAAAGATGTGCTCGTGCTCAGCAAAAAATTAAGGGGAAGAGGGTTTTGAGATCCCACTTCACCTGTGAAGGGCAGAGCTGCAGAACTGACCTGCAAGGACAGTGTGGCTGTGCGAGTGTGGTGTCACACCAGCAAGCACTGTCTCATCATGAGGGTGGGACAGCTTAGATGCAGCTCTGGATGCAGCTTAGATGCAGCTAAGGACAGGGTTAGTCTGTCTCCTGTTTATGAGAAGTTCTGGATGACAGTAATTCCCATGGGACAGAGCAGGCACGCTCCAAGAGGCACAGAGCTCCCCCCCTCTCTAGGGGGAGGACTAGAGCACAAGCTAGCATGAATATCTATCTGACACGAAACAAAACTGGCTTTATTTACCTGTAGGACATGATCACCAGTACAAGCACCAGCTTGGATGCAAATTTTAACACTCCTCTTGTGGGAAGTGCCTGGAGGAATAACACCACACTTATCCAAATACTAAATAATTTAGGGTTGTTTTCAACTGGATATCCTTGTTTAGAGGTGACATTACTACAGTAGTTGGAAATAGTGAACAGAAGGGTAAAGGAAAATAACTGCATTAGGCCTTCTGCAGGCTGAGTATATGAAAGTAAGATTAAAAAAAAATGAATAAAATTTATGAACAAGTTTAATCTGAAATATCATGTATACCTACAGCAAAATATGCCATGTCATTGCCCTAAGTTTCTATTAAATCTTATGAATATGGCAAAAGAAGTGGCACAATTTAAACCTGAGCAGAAAAGGTGGAAACTCATGGTAGCTCAGCTCACCTGACTGCTTGGCATTTTTTTCAGGCTGCACTGAGAAGCCAAGAGCCTGCAGCAGGACTTGATATATGGGAAAGCATTGATAGATAGCAAGTAACTCCTGTCTGTGGTAAAGAAATAGATGTACTTATGTAATGTGAAATTAGAGACAATAATTGGTATTTTCTGATGTCTTAAATAAAGAAGTTCTAAGCACAATGAAATCATGTTACCTTTACAATATTTGTGACTAAAACTACCATTATTGGAATAATTTGTCATGTTCAAGTACAACTGTATTATAATAAGATATTAAAAAAGTAAAAAAGGTTCACTCAAATGCTATGTATGTAATTCATTGCACAGCTAACTTTCTGAACTAATATTAAATGATTTTTTTTTATTCTTTAGGAATTTTCAGGGGTTTAAATACTTTACTTCTTTTGCTTCAAAGCATAAACTGACCTCTTTCTTTTGTTCTCTGTCACTATTCCCCTCTGCTCCCCTTGGCAGGATCAGAAGTGTCTGTTGTCTAGGGCACTAGCTCAGGACAGAGAAAACCCACAGTCAGGTCCCTGCAGAGGGAGTGTTGATACATCATTAATCTATCACTTCAGCTGATGAAAATGAACCACAGAAAGTGGCAAAGAGCAAATGTATGTGTATGAGACAGATTATTCCACAAGTGTTCTTCTACAGACAGAGTGAACATTACAGCTACCCCAGACTAAGTTAACTGTGTACATCAGAGTTGTCTTCTTCAGAAGATCATGTGTGAGAATAATTGCTTATTCACTGGTCTAGAGGAAAAACAAGAGAAAGATTCAAGAAATAAAGCAGTATGGGCTGTGCAAGGCACAGGCTCAAATGGCCCTGCATGTAAGCTTAGCTCAACTGGATCCACTTTCTTTACATTCCTTTTCCCACTACAAATTTCCTCTTTTTGCAAATTATTTTGGAAAAAAATCCCCAAACCACCCAATTTCTAGATTCTAACTTGTTAAATCTCTACAAGCTTACATTTTCTTGTAAAAAAAATTCTTTTGAAAACTTCCCTGACACATATATGCCAGTCTGTGAATTACAGAAGCTCACACTTTCAAACTTATTTTTCTGGATTCACCATAAAATGATGAGTCAAACAGTGTAAGCACACAGACATTGTTTGCTTTCTTTTGAACAAGGGTGAATTTTCACTGTTGGGAGGTAAAGACTCGGGTGTCCCTGTTGCAGACTCAGGTGCTTGCCTGTTTTTGGCCATTGTATGGCACATCAAGGGCAGCAATTCACATTGCAGGGATTTAGAGCAGCAGGAGAAGTGGTACCCTCCTCTTGGGAGACAGGCTGTTTTTTCAGCTCATCTAAACCTGCTTTAAAAGAAAACACACACGTAGAATCACACCTACTGAGATTTTTTTCTTCCTCTACTTCTGTAATGCAAAAGAGAGCACCTGTTTGGGTAGTGGGTAGAGTTATTAATTCTGTGTAGATCTTCACAGTGTTTCTTGGTTTACTCACCTTCTCTATGCTGGTGTTGTTGCTGCATAATTGGAATACATAAATGATTCTTCTGCTGCAAAAACATTTCAAAATAACCTGTGACTCAAATACATAAAACTCAGCATTTCTTAAATGAAGGCTAAAGGAGGATGCTCTGGCTTTCGGGGCTCTTGGGAAGCAAAGTTTTAGTGAATGGCCTTTGACTCTTTTTTTTCTTTAAATATCAAAATTTTGTTTGACTGTTGAGCTTTTGATTTCAGCATATGTTGTACCCAGCGTGAGACAAACACAATAAGAAGAGATTAAAGTATTTCCATCTGCTTAGATAATTTACTGGTGATTGAATGGTAAAAATAAAAAGTCATTTTATCCAGACACTTGGGAATTACAACATAATTTTAATGCAGTCATAGGAAAAATCACTGTAAAATTGTATTGGTTTATTGCTACTGGCTTAATATAAGATTCAAAACAATCTTGCTTGATTTTCTTGTCAACTGCAATGTCTGGGACAACTTTGAAAAGTGTCCATTTTATTAAATACTCACAGGAGACATTTGTAGACTTGCTTTTATGTTTGCAATTCATATTGAACTGGAATTGTTTGGCGATTCTGGGAAAGGCAAAATGCCTCTAAACCAAAAACTCTATAATTCCTGAATTGCCTCCATTATTGAAACTTTGTGTTCTATTCTGCTGAAGGGTAGTAAAACCATTTCTGCAAAAACAGCTGCTTCTTTTATCTGAAAATTGATGGCTTGCCTGTACTACTTGTAAGTTTTCAAGAATAATTCACAATTCATGTCAGAATTGTTGGACCACAGAGCACATGAGATATTGAACCAAGTTCTTGGTAAACTAATTTCCACTGTATGAATATGGTAGTGTTTTCTTTAAGAAGAAAATCTGTATATATTTGGAATGTAATTCTCATATACGCAAACAATTGTTATTAAACCTACGTCTGACAATATTTTCTATTCTCTGTTGAACTAAACTGTTTTGACATTTGAATTCCGTAGCAATTTCTCTTGAAAGTACAAAAACTGTCTAAATAACTGGCTAGTTATTAAAAAAGTTCAATGCAGACCAGAGAGTGTCTTTAATTTAACATTTACATAAAAATAAAGGATTAATTAAGATCTGCCTTACACTTCTGGTAGATCTCCCAGCACTTTGTATCCAAGTAGAAAGGAAGGACAGGGATGCAAACAGGGACTTGGTCATGAAATATACCATAACAAAATTACTAATTTTCTCAGCACACTATCATCAAAAGGAATACGAAGTCAGCAGCACCTTAAGACAAACTCAGCTGGAGAGAAGTAAACCTCCTGAGGAAGTACTGCATGGTTACATTTGCAGTGTTTGTATCACCATCAATATTTTCAAACAGATACTAACACAACCCCATCTCATCTTTAAACTAAGAGCAGGACTTAGTTCTGAATTTGTTATCAAAGACTGCAAAAGTATTTGATAGTATTTTTTTATGGAATATGGTCTGTTAAATAGAATTTTATTATTTCATTCAGTTGCTCTATTTAGAAATATTTTCTATTTTTTTAGTATTTTGAAATGAAATAAAATATTAATTTCATTTTAAACATGAATGAAATCTTTTGGGACTGACTGCTACAGTGTCAGGAAAAAATGATAAAATTTTACATATGTGATTTATTGGGACTTTGTATCCACCAGAAAATGGTATTAAATCATAATTAGAGTTATTAAAGAGTTGATGGTTTAAACATTCAGTCTGACATATGTTGTTTTTCATGTGTTTTGTAACAAAATTATATGTATATATGCTATTAAATATTTTTTCTTTAAGGATTTGGTAAATTTAATACCTAGGGGAAAACATGATGCTAATTTGCACCATTCTATTTTCATGACAAATAATTGAAGAAATCAAGATTTTTCTCTTTATTACAGTGCCTTTTGAAAAAGAGAGCTTGAGAAACTCATATCAGCAAACCCCACATTTCTACAGGCCCAAATCCAATTTTAGATACCAATAAGGAGATGATCACTGACAGTAGTAGGAGCTATATGCAGAGCATATCTTGACTGCATCCCTATAAATTCTATAACAGAAAGAACACAAAGAATTAGTGCACAATATTTAAGCACATACCCTTAACTACTTGAACTGAGGTCAGTTTCCAGCTTTTAAAGGAATCGTTCTTATTACAGAGGCAGTTGAAGAAAGATGGTATAGCTTCCTTTGCCCCCTTCCCCTTCTTAATGAATTAGATCTGTAAAGACAGACCAGAAAACCAGTCTACACCAGGCATTCTCTCTGAGACAGTAAAATTTTCATTCCTGGATATGTATTGACTCAGCTTTGGCAAGCCAGTGCACATATTTAATCTACTCTTCTTCGTATGTGAGAAGTACCCATAGCAATATATTGTAATGAGACACAGGAAGGGAGAGCATCTTAAAGCTCTGACTTTCTATGCACTGCTCTAACCACTGCTGGGGAAGGGGGCGAAAAAAGAGGGTTTTTTAAAAGAAAAAAAGGTGTTTAACAAAAGCACATTAATCCGTTTCAGACTCTGAATCTTCATAGCACAGGATCCCCTAACTGGGAGAGTGCCAGATATAGCCCTCTGCAGCATTCCACATTGTCCAGTTGAAGCACCATGGGCAACACCTTTGCCACTGTGTTGTGGCAAATCTTGGTCTCATATAATACACGGGAAGAGCTGGAGAGTGGTATAAAACAGATGGTGAGGCCTCACAAGGGGTTCTGGTCACAACCACAACAGCCTTTTACCTTAAGGCCAACAACAGGGTCAAATACACTGTGCCTTAAATCCATGTTTCTTCTTGAACCTAGCCTGGACTCTGGTCTTAAGCATCTGAAGGGCTAGATCCATCAATGTAATCTGATAATTAACAGCAGAAGTCAGAGTAGGGCACATCAAGAAAGACAAGTGCTCCTTCCTTCACAAAGCCACCCCATTTCCCACTCTGATCATCTGAAAATAGTGGCCTTCAGTAAAAAAAAAAAAAATACCTAAAACATGTCTGGATCATGTAATCAGCATTCCATGCCAGCCCCTCAGAGAGCAGAAACCAGAGTAACTTCTGTAGATCTATAATTTCTTATAGGGGTTAAGGATATGGCTTGCTGGTTTTACCCCAAAATAACAGATATTCTATACAAATAAATTTACACTATTCAAAACATAGCAGACTGTGATTTTGTTTATTTAATCTGAAGCAATTTAACAAACTGACCCAAAGGAAAGTATTTCAAATACCGTGACTTGTAAATGTCGGTGGTTGAGGTTTTTTAAAGAAACAGTAAGACAGATGATGTGTTAGATTAACCTGAGCTAGGAAAATAGAGACATAGCCAAAATTACAGACAAAGACTAATATCTGTGCAAGGAAACATGCTGAAAACAAACTAAGTTTGACCTCTGGTAATGCTAACAGCTGGCCTGTACATGAGTGCAACCTCAGACCTGCTCTCTTTAAATTGTGTTCCAAGGGTCCATTTTGTTGGACTGTTCCCGATAAATTAAGTCTGGGGTGAGTTTGCTGCTATTTTCTTTCTTTTCTCTAAGGAAAACCTTCAGACCAATCTACTGAGAAACAAAATGAAAGTTCATCCTGTGGCCTGTTGCCGTATAAATTTTCATAGGAAAGAAATTTATGCTAGGCCCAAAATGCTGAAGTAGGGAATTAACACATTTCCTGTGGATTCCTGTCTTGCAGTAAAATTTTCTTAGCCAACTATCTCGACCTGTTTTTTTCCTTCAGTGGTATATTTTTGCATATATTTTGTCTCCATATTATGGCTGTTTTTCAATATTGCAGCCCATTCTCAACTGCTGGCTGCTACCTTGGACTATAGTTCCCTGCCCCTTTTATGTGCCATGTTGTGAAGTGAAATAGGGAATTACTTTTGTCTATGGTGTTTTGGACTTTTTTTTAATATTTTGCTGGAGTCAGTGTTCATTTCAGTGTATCTGTGTGACTAGGAGTTGTAATAAATCACAAGCATAGATGAGCAGACAAAACTCTCTTAAAATGGTCACTTCTGCAGCAAAAAATGTATGTGGTATTACATTTTCATAGACCTCGGAGCAACATGTTTATCAAAAAGTCAGTGACAAATAGATTCAATGAGATTAATTAATAAAAAAAAAAGAGCATGAGGATTTTATCCAACAGTGGAGATTTGGTGAGGATGGAGCTGTAGTGCTAAGTCAGGAGCAGTCAGATGAGATGCTCTCAGATTGTCTCCCCAAACCCTATGCAAGATACAGGTTCTTGCATGCACTTTGAAAACGATAATTGAAATCTGATAGAGAAGTCCTCATTTAAGAGTGAATGACTTCTCTCTGGACATGACCCTAGAGCTCATTCAACTCTAGTATATTGCACACCTGTAAAAATTTATTCTTTAAAAAATTATCTCACTTTTTATATATGTTTACAACAGTACATCAGCTTCACACCATGTTTAAATGAATATGACAGAGCTCAAATGTGATGTGGCATTCATGAGCTTTCACACACCTCTCACACCTCATGACATTTCTTGAGACGGTGCAGAACTTTTCATTTTGAATTATAAGAGTTTAAGGACATGGAAATATGACAAATTCTCCTAATGTGTTGCAACACTGTCATGCATTATGAATGCCTTACTACAAATAAATATTAGAAATTATTGCTACAAAAGAGGGATAAAGAAATGTGTTAATCTATTTCTTTTAGAAAACCAAGGCAGCATTTAAGAGTGCTCCCTTAGCACAGAACATGTGTGAGGCAGGGACCTCCATCCTAGGCTGCCGTATATGAATTAGAAAAAAGTGGCTTTTAATTGTATAGTTTAATATTTTTACAACACCTTTCATCTTCTGCCAGAAGACTTTTAAAACTGGTATAAAAAACATGTGAGATTGGATGCTCTTGGCATCAATATTTAGGACTCCTGGATTATGTTTCCGCAGCTGGACAGCCAGGGACAAATCATTTCTCTGATCAGGGCTTTTATGACCCCAATAAAATTGATTAATAATAACACTCCACTTCTTTGCAAAATGATAAATATATATTGACAAAACATGAAGTCTAATATCTAGGTTATTATTTATTTAATTTCTGCCTCCATGTGTCCTTGGTATAAAAGCACCCTTAAATTCCTCTAAAGAGCAGAAAGGTGTCAGAGGAAGTTTCAAGGAGTTCTGAAAGAGGTAAAACATTCTTTTCTTGATGGTTTTTTAATGCTGCCTAAATTACCTCAGTGAGCAAGAATTTAGGTTTAAACCCAAGAAGAGAATCTCTAACACTGCAGGTTTCTCAATCCCTATGGGTTACAGTTTCTTTTATACTGAAGGAGTCTCTTCAGGAAAATGGTTTATTGTCATTACTCAGAGACAGGATGATTCATGATCATGTACTCTGCTTTCCAGAGGACTTTTGCCTTTATGCAGTAACTAGGCAGTTATTCACTGCACATTTTCTAGTCTTGTTTAATACTCTCATTCAAATTTTGATCAAGATCTATTTTGTTAATCAGTCATAGCTGTGTTTTATCAATTTATTTGTTAAAGATTCACTCTCAAACAAACATATAGCTATTCCCTAACAGTGACCCATCAAGAGATTACAGTCATTGCTTCTTTAAAAAATATATATATAAAAAAAAGCAGCAAAATATTTAATGAAAGAAAATTTTAATTTCCATCTGCTTGCTGAAGATAGGAAGAAAGCAGTCTTGATGCTCATTTGAGAGTCATAAGAGTGGTTTGGAGGCTATCCCACAGCAGTAATTTACAATTTACACAGAACTATGGCATAGCTGCCAGGAAGGATCCTGAATTATCCGACTTTGCACACCTTAGATGTGACAGCACAGAGCCAGCACTGAGCCATATTCTGCACTTAGGCAGAGATCCCAAACAACTGCTGTGTGTCTGTGTACCTGACCATGCTCCAGCACATCTCAGATTGTCACTGAGAACAACAAAAATCTGTACTAATTACCATTTTCACCAATTATGTTTTACCACCTTGTATCCTCAAAAGGTAGCACATGGATCCACTTTCAAACTCTTTCAGTGTGGTGATAAAAATCCCTGCTTTTAGATTACATTTGTAGATATCTAATACCTATATTAAAAAATAAAATAAAATAAAATAAAATAAAATAAAATAAAATAAAATAAAATAAAATAAAATAAAATAAAATAAAATAAAATAAAATAAAATAAAATAAAATAAGTCTTGTTAGCTCAGTTGTAAGAGTTTGTGGTTTTTTAGAGAAGAGTAAAATCTGCATCATCCTGTTCATGCTTAGCAAATGCATTTTCTTGCTGTCAACAATTTTACAATTCAATTTAAGAATAGTTTTGTTAAAATGCTGTAAATGTCATTGTCTGTCTTTATTTTTCGACTTCAAACCTTTTAAAGCATCGATTATCTGAACTTGTGGGATTAATTACCTATCTTACATGTCTGTACAATTTTCGTGATACTGACTGCTTAATCCCTCTTTCATGGCAGTTCTTAATATTTTTTGTGCTGTGTGTGGTGAACAGGCTGTTTTTTTATTGCATTTCCCTATTCCATATCATATCTAAACACATTATAGAGTGTTATAAAAAACTATCTTTTGCCAAGCATAGGCTTAGATAGAAATAATATACCTTACATCCTTCCCATTTTTGCAGAAAATTTATAAAATATCTACAGTGCATTTGCCCAAGCATAATCTTGCAGAGGCGCAAAAGGTAACTGCTAATTTTTTAATAGCTTCTCTACAGTAAGAGGTCTTTCTTAATGCTGATGTTGTACCAGAACAGAAATGAACACATTATAAGGCTTTTAAAATACTGTTCATCTCCTCCTACCTATAGAACTTCCACTGTTGATCCCTGATCTGAGAAATGAGACAGATATAATTTAATTTATTAGGAACTATCCCTTAAGCCTCTCATTCCTAGAAACTCCCACTTCATTCCATTTTTCATATTCAAATCACAGAAATATTTTAAATCTACACTTTTTTTTATTTTCTCATTGTGATCCACAGGTCTTTTATATCTTCCCATTCCAAAAGTGTGCTTTATGCATAATGCTGAGAATCTTATTATTTTCATTCTTTTCAGGAGATGCATTGACTCATCATGTCTTATTTCATTAGTTACAGTACAGTATGACAGCATATATGAAATCAGCAGATGTGGCTAGACTTTTAACTCTCCATTCATCCTCTGAGAACCAAATTCTGAAAGCTGATTAATTTTTCAAGATTCTTGAAATACCTTATTTGCTTTAGAGCATGTGTATCCCTCTGGATATATGGGAAATCAGTTACCATTAATGCAACCTACTAATCTGATACATTTTTGCCCCCATTTTTTTTTTTATTTCATTGTGGCTGTTATTTCAACTACTTGTTTAAACACACTGAAGATGGGGATAAATACAGAGAAAGTATTGTGAAAGGCTGTTTCTACACTTATGCAGGTCAAATGGAACTGAAGCTCATTAGTGACCCTGATTCCACCATAAAAATCATGAAAACTTTGTAAAATATACATTTAACTTATGTTATGACATTCATGTCTAGAAAGGGGGATTTGATCAGTTAATATGAAAACTACCAGGGTAGTTCCATTAATCAGATTTTGTTTCTTCTACAGATCTGAATGTAAACAGTTGAGCAAGTGTGAGTTTGGGAAATGTGTTTATGTTATCCTTTTAACCTCACGAACAGTTTAGTATATTTAAAGTAGAATTGCATCAATCACTTTTTCTAGACAAGACTCTGTACAGATACTTTTCATTCTTGAGAAATCACATGAATAAAGTAAGAGGAAATAATCAATAAGTAAACCAAGAAAATCTAGATAAAATAATTTTTGCTACTTTTAATTTTCCTCTGGGGTGGTAAATCACTGCTGTCCTACAGCAGGATAAGGTAGATTGCCCAGGGGAATGAATAGTGGCTCAGCAACATTGCAAAAGTGGGATGGGGGTTAGAGGGCAGCTACAGAGAGGACAGTGCTGAGCTGGATGGGCAATGCACCCAATGCACCCAGTGGCCTAGCCCTACCAGCAGGAGTAGACTGCGAACCTCCCATCATCACAGTCATAAGCCTTGCCAGGAGATGGGACGTTAAACTTTCAAACCTCCCCAGGCAAGAATGAGTTTTAACCACTTCTTCATCTTCTGGTTTTTAACTTACTAAATAGCAAAACCTTCTATCAAGCAGGGAAGCACATACTGCACTAAACTTACCTAAGAAGAGGCAGTAAACTTCTTCCAGAAGTGTCAGAGTAGGTGAGAGGGTTTGCTGGATTCTGTGGTTTGGCAGAATTTGGCAGCTCAGATCTATTCCTTAATTCACACATGTCCTTTGAGAAGGGACAGAGCATGCAGTAAGAGGAAAGGAACTGAACAGAGAGCTCTCTTGATATACTTTGTTCTACAGAAGAGGTCACACCTGGGTCTTGCTCATCTAAGAGGAAATGTTCTCACCTATGGCTTTTATACAGGAAAAAAAATTTGCATGCAACCTCAAAGCATTTTCTGATTCTTCTTTTTGAACCTCAGGTTGTTTCAATTAAAGCAATTTAACAGTGAGTGCAGTGGATGTACAATCAAAAGTTTATCTGCTTGTGGTTCCCCCCAAGGCAAAGATGAGCTGCCAGGTCACTGCTGCCATCACTGATCCCCCCTGGATTAGCCCCTGCATAAGTGGGGGCTCAGTGGAAACTGGAGCAACATCAAGACATTTCTTTCTTCCCAGTCAGAGGCCACAAGTGTCATCCCCACAGAACCAGGACACCTACTGAACTCACCATCAATTTCTTGGTGACACAATATTCTGATGGCTGCTACCTATTCAGGATTTGGTGGCTTTTCCCAGTCTGTGGAAAGGCATGACCTGTTGTAATGCTGGTGACTGGCTCTGCATCCTCTCTGACATCACAAGTAATATGGCTGCACTGTTATTCTCCATTCAGTAATTTAACTTTGCCTATAAATTAACCTCATTATGTAGGAATGTGATCTCTTTTAGGATAAATTGAGCCTAAGAGGCTGCTCTGTTTCTCTTTAGAGTTAGCACACAATGAACTAAAATGAACAAGCTCACGAGCTTCATCTTTCACCTGGCAGATGCTCTTCATGTTATATGAAAAGTGATTCATTAAACTTGTCACAAAGGGCAAACCTCAGAATAATTTTACTTACAATCGTTGTTCTGTAGTTTATTATACACCAAGTAGGAACAAGCAAAATTGTTTTATTTTATCACCCTAGTCATAGACCACAGTTTGGCAAATGAGATGCTTATCTCATATGGAGAGCACTTTGGTCTGTTTAGTCAAGCCAGAAAGGATATGGATGAAGACATGAAAAAGGAAAAAGAAATAAGTCAAAAGGGGAAGTGTGAAATAGGCCAGGATTTTAATGAATGAGTGTATATATAGTGCATATAATGCATAAAAATTGTAGATATTTGATACCTTCCGGTAAAGGATTATATGCACTTCATTTAGGAAATCTCCTAAATCAGCCAACATTTACAATGTTGCTGAGCCAGATAAGACTGTCAGAACTGACCTCCAAGGCTGAAGCAAATTCCAGAGCCTTTTGCCAGATGACCATCAGTAATTTATTTCTCAGGCAAAAATTACACAAAGTGAGACAACCATAGGCTAATTTTTCATTATGGGGACCCTGCCTACCTTCATCACCGTCGGGAATCCTGAGCTGGACATCACAGGATGGATCTATGCCAGATGAATTTGTCAGAGTTCATTTTAAAACTCATAGGCACTTGTGGTCAGAATCCTACAGCAGTGCATCCTATGAGTTAATCGCAAAAATATACTTTTTTTTCAAACCTTCTACCTTATAATCCTGAGAAATAATTTCTCTCTAGAACTACTGCTCAGTACAGACCATGACTTTACAAACCCCTGTAATCTCTACAGTCCATTGCTTTCATAGGTGGACTTTCATCTCTGTAGTCCAATGCTTATAACAGCCCTTCATGGCTTATGCAAATCTCTGGTTTGGAAATCTTTTTTTTTTTTTTTTTTTTTTCTTGTTTAATGAATTTGCACTCATTGAATGTCTGACTCATTGTTGGCTTAATTACATGGAAACACCTTCCATGAATCACAGTATTTGTTTGCAGGATTGAAAAAAAACCTGGTCCCAAGTGTGTGGAAAAGTTTCCCTGTGGATATACAAATTTTGTCCAGAAAATGGAGCTGGGCTGCACTAACCTTATTAGCCCTAATGGTTATATAACTAGTACAGGTGGTAAGAAAACATCACACATCAACACAACCAGATCAATGTGCTTATTTATGTCTCAGTCCACAAAAACTGTGCATATAACTTGAGAATGCCCTCAGCACACAGTTCTCTTTTCTGTATTAACTGCTTATGATTCTTATTCATACAACTCCAAGCTGCTGCTTTACTAGATACTAAGTTAAGCCCATAATAACCACTAGATGGCATTTGTTAGCTGCAAATGAATTCAACCCAACTAGCTCTGAAGGAAGACTGGAGGGAAAAGATTTATCTGCTAATAACTGTCATGTGGACAGTTTTAGGTGAACAGTGCTGTTATTTAGGCGGGGGGAAAAAAGTTAGAATTAGGGCTAAAATTAAATCCAGAGTATCAGAAACACAAAAGAGAAGAGTCTTGTGGAAGTGATAAGCACAGCTAGCCCAAAAGCAAAATTCTTGGCAAGGAAAAAAGTACATTTGAGCCAGACTGACAGGCAACCAAGAAGCTTCCCAGTGCTTCTCACAGGTAAGAGTTATTTCATTTTCCTGTCACAGAAGTTGCATTCCTACTTGTCCAAACAGTTCAAAGCCCTGCCCTGATCTCCTGCAGTCCTTCATATCACCAGGATCCTAAGGCACTCTCTGGGACCTTGGTCCCAGTATCCCCCTGTAGAGCAGCATCTCTGCATCTGCAAGCCAGAACTCCCACCCTGAGTGACCTGAAAGCCCCCAGCCACTGAGCGCTGCAGCCATGCCCATCTCGGGACCCTTGTCCTGCTCATCCAGACCCCAGCTCATGCACCTGCCATCCTGATTAGGTTTTGCCATGTCCTTGTCCCCACAGCCCTGCCCACTTCTTTCAGGCTCTGTCCAACCCCAATTCCCCCTACCAGATGTTACCCTGCCCCACATGCAGGGTGATATCCCAGCCTGGCTCTAGTCAGTTGAATTGTTCTATGCACGTAGGGTACTTGAAACAGAAAAGGTTACAAAATACATGGGGCTTTTTATTAAAAAATCAAGAGGAAAACATCTGAGGCTAGCAAGCCTCTGTTGGAACCTGAAAAAATTGCTTTAAGACCTCCCTTTGGGGTTTACAAAAGTGGGGGATTGCCCCTTTTCCTGCTTTTGTATCCCAAAGCCTCCCCACCCTGCAGTCCAGACTGCTGGGGTGCAGTAAAGGGGGACGGTCTGACTGGGACATATGACGTAAAGCACTGAAGGGCATTTCCAAGTCTGTTTTTTTTTGTTTTGCTTTGTTTTCAGCCAAAGGGCTTTCAGCTGTCAGGTGTTCTCTCTTTCCAACAAAAATAAAACATTAAATTGTCTGCAGAAAGCAGGCACCTTCCAAAAAAATGTCCTTCTAAAGAAAACCCAATATCCTGTTGGAAAACAGCTTCAGTGGAGAACAACCAACAAGGACTTTGTGTGGTTTTGTCCCAAGGCCAGTTGCTTCCCTTAAAACTTAACTTACTTTTAGAGAGCCACTTGCTGCTTCAGGATAAGAGAAGGAAAAAAATAGCAATCATGTTCCAATGGTCACTGAAAGGAGAGTGTCAAGTGTAAACATCTAATAATGGATCAAGCATCTGTCTGTTTAATTTAGGAGATTGAGACACAGTTGAGCAGACCAGACAGATTGCATTGCTGTTGATCTACTCTGGGCATGCTGTGAAGAATTTTTGCAGAACCAAAATGGTATTCGTATATTAACTGCTTATAATAGTAACACAAATATGTTATTTTAGCTGGAAAAAAACATCCAGGGCCTATTAAAAAGCATTCCAGTGTCTTAAAATTATGTCAGTGTTATCATCTGTAAAAAAGAACTTATATTTGATTTATACTGATAGTTTATTTTCAAACTGAAGTGGTCAAGAGGGGGATATCTTTGGTGCTGAATTATGAATGCTGCATATTCTTTGATAGTCGACATGTTTGGTAGGCCAATATATGTATTGCAATCATTTCACTGTTATAGACATAACTGCATACCTGTTATTAAACTCAAAAAGAAATCATATAACAACTGAGCAATTCATAGTTCTGGAAATTAGATATTAATTTAAATTACCAATTATTGTGCTGTCATTGTATTTTATTTAGCTATTTAGAGCTGAAGTGAACAAAAGTTGTAATTTCAAAGTCAGTCCTGCTAACATTTCCAAATGGATTTTGTGTTATTCTTTCTGCCAACACAAAATTTACCAAAGCCAAAGATCGTGATGGGTTAAAATTCCCCATAAAGAGTTGCTGAATAAAGATTTGCACTAAAATAAACTTATCAAAACTATGCTTAACTGAGTCTCAATCATGAGGCTGCATACATAGATAAAAACTAAAATGGAACAAAACTTCTTTATCCCATATTTGCAAATAGAAAAGAAAAAAAAAAAAAAAACCAAACCAAAAACAAAAAAACAGGGAAGAGGCAATTGAATCAAACATTGGGTCAAAATGCAAATAATTTTTAATGACTGTTCATTTCTTACTCCTTAGCCAGTTTTTAACAAGAACAATAAAGTACCTTAAGGGTTAAAGCAATTAAGAGACTTGCTATAATTAAGGGCACAGATTGGGTCCAGTGGTTCTGCTATTTTTACATCTGTGCTTATGAATTTTCAAGTGTCTGAAATTGAATACTCTTGTATTCACAGAAGGAACCAAAAACTCTTCCCTAACCACATCGAATATGCCCAGAATCCGGCAGGCCCCTCCTGCAACTTCTTGAGAGGGAAAAAAAAAAAAAAAAANTGGAAATCTGCTCCCTACTCTTTAGCTGAGGACCATGGAAAACATTTTGCATCAAATAAAAAAAAAAAAAAAAAACCAAAAAAACCAAAAAAACCCAAAAAAAACCCAAACCACATGAATTCCTGGTTCGCTGGTGGCACCTGCTGGCCACACTGCAAACCAGCAGCGTGTGCCGTGTGGAATTTGCGCACAGGCGGTGATTGGAGCCCTGCTCTCCTGCCTGGCTTCCCCACGCGGCAGAATTCCTCCTCTCCCTGGTTCCCTACTTGTTTTTCCGGTCTCTTTTTGCTCTTCCCTCCTACTCTCCATTACAAGTGGTCGAGACAGGTGATTGTCACTTTCTGTTTTGCAGCCTCACCTCGACTCCTGTGTGCAGTTCTGGGCACTACATTACAAAAAAGTATAAAGTTCTTAGAAAGTGTCCAAAGGATGGCCACAAAGATGTAAAGGGCCTCGAGGAGAAGCTGTATGAGCAGTGGCTGAAGTCACTTGGTCTGTTCAGCATGTAGAAGAGGAGACTGAGGGGAGACTTCATTGAAGCTACAATGTCCTCAGGAGAAGAGGAGGGGCAGACACTGATCTTTGCTCTGAAGTGCCCAGGGACAGGACCCGAGGGAATGGCCTGTAGCTGTCAGAGGTTCTTGGACAGACACTTGGAAAAGATTCTTCTGCCTGTGGGTGTTTGGGCACTGGAAGAGGCTCCCCAGGGAACTGGTCACAGCACCAAGCCTGACAGAGCTCAAGTGCACTTTTCAAGAAGTGTCTGACAGCACTCTCAGGGACAGAGTGTGGTTTTTGGGATTGCCTGTGCAGGGGCAGGAAGTGGACTCAATGATTCTTGTGGGTCCCTTCCAGCTCAGGGTATTTTATGACACTCTGCTGATTACCCACCTCTTTCCTTCCCTCTGGTAAAGCCCAGATCCTGACTGGAATGTAGAGGAAAGCAGTGGTCCCTGGTGGTAGCTCACTGAAATAGCCACACTCCCATCAGTGAGGGAAGGCTGCTCTGAGGTACCTGGGCACATCCCGGAGCTGAGAAACCCTTCTCTTGGTTCAGAGCTGCATCCAGGGCCGAGGCCAGAACACTCAAACCATTGGACTGGGACTCTGAAAAGAACAGTTGAGAGATTTGGACTCCAGGAGAGGCAAGAGACATTTTAAATATGGTCTAGATTTAATTCCTGACATCTGCACTATTTATTCTTCTTTCCCATAACTACTCCTACTGCTTGACTACTCTTTGTTGACTCCTGGGAATGAGTAAGTTCAGAACATGATTAAGACATAATAATGATGGCTGAAAGCAAGCACATGCCTGTGACATCTGCTCTGACTGGAGGAGGTGGAGACACCGAGGGCAAAAGTTAAGTTACTCCTTCACTCCATTCTTGGGAGAGCCAAGAATAAGTAATAGTTCATTCTCATTCATGGGAATGCAAAATACAGGGAAAGGTAGAGCAAGCCAGAGGCTAGAGAGGCCAGCTCTGCTCATAAAGTGTATGTGTGGAACATTTCCATAGAAAAAGATTGTTCCATGTACTGTTAGCAATCTCCAACGGTTCACTTAGAGATATGCTTAATATAAACAGATCATATCTTGAGTTTCTGAATTGCAGTGACTATCTGAAAAAGCTAGTAAAAAAAAAAAATCAGCTTTATAAAAAGTTGATGTTTTAATGTTGTATTTTACCTACAGCATAATCAGGATAATTACTGAAGACTGTAAGAGAAATAAATAAGTTAAATAATAAGTTACTTAACAGCTATTTCTAATTTGGAGGGATTTTTTTTCCCACAAACACAAGTAACTCCCATAGTGGACACTCCCCAGTATTTTCCCCATGCAAATTGCATTTGGTGAACAATAAAGAACCAGGCTTTTATAACCATATAAGATTTCTATTCCATCCTTCGGGGAACACCAACGCCCTTAATATGTAAATAATTTTCCTTTACTCAATCAAGTTGTTAACTAAAAAGATATCTTCCAATAATTATCCAAATACATCCTGAACAAGATTTAATGTGTTTTGAACCTTTATGGCTTCAATGCTTCATTAAAAGTGGAGATATGAAATAGTTTTATCATACATATTATTATTAGATGCCCTAGAAGTTTTGAAGTTTGGTTTTGTCCCAAACAAGATAAGAAGACAAAGACATAGAATTTTTCATAAAATGCAATATTTCAAAATATTTAATTTTATAACTGAAATAATGATGTCTAAAGGAATCACTTTATTTTATATAGAATATTAGATAAATTGACAAAGGACATTCTTATGATAGTTATCAGTTTTTCCACTGCTGCTTCTCTTTAAAGGTTAGAAAATACTAAACTCATTTGACAAATTTTTAGCAATTGTTTCTATTGAACACCTCTGTTTTGGACACTCCTTCTCCAGTATTAAATATGTATTTTTTTAAAAAATTGCCACTTGCTAATATAAAAATATCATCATAGAATCATGCAATCACAGAATGGCTGGGCTTGGAAGGGGCCTCAGAAGTTCATCTGGTTCCAACCTCCTGCCGTGGGCAGGGACACCTTCCACTAGACCAGGCTGCTCAGAGCTCCATCGAACCTGGCCTTGGACACTTCCAGAGATGGTGCATCCTCAGCTCCTCTGGGCTACCTCTTTCAGTGCCTCACCACTCTCTGAGTAAAGAATTTCTTCCTAACATCTAATCTGATTCTCTCCTCTTGTAGTTTAAAACCATCCCCCCTTGTCCTATTTAAATCCACCTGTGTAAAAAGTTGCTCAGTGATGCAAATTTGAAACATTTGAAAGCTAATGAGAAGCAGCCTTTGCCTTTGTCGATCTTTTGCCGTTTCTCTCTGTACCCTCTCACTGCGTGCCTGTGCATCACATCAGGTGGAAGGAGCCTTGTGTCACTCCCCCCAGACCATTCACCGGGGAGCTCCTGCAGCCCTTACAGTCGGCCTGTTCCTGCAGAGAGGGGCTGTGTCGCTGTTTTCTGCTCAGGCAACTGAGGCACAGCTGATCTGAACATCCCCGAGCAGGAACCACACCCAAGGCTCCCAAGCTCACAGCCCAACGCTGACGTACAAAGGAGCTGCAGTAAATAAATCCCCCGCTGGTACCAAAGCAGTCCAGGCTGAAGTGCCTGATTTCCCAGAGCAAGGGGAGTGCTGACACACATCATGCACATGTGTTGGTGGATGATGCATGGGGCTAATATGCCCCTGGAATTTTGTCATCATAATGTGCACATTTAGTCATTTTAGCTGAAAGTGTTGTGAAGGACGACCATGCTGTATACTGGTACACCAGTGTTTATACCACATGACATCTTCTATCATTGAAAAATAAAACTTTTTAAAGAAACGTTTTTACTTCAGGGCCCTTTATAATGCATTTATAGTTACTCTGACCTTGCATCATGACTTGAAAATAATTTTCCATGTTTGCTGGTCTTAGTCATTCAATTTGTTCCTCTTCTAACTGCTTTTGCCTTTATTTTTGAACCAGGAAAACTGAGTTTTAACCCAATTTTTGAAGAACAATGCAAAAACAAATGTATGTTTCTATTTCATTAATACCTAGAAAGCATAACCAAGACCATGATATGCTTATTATGCTTATCAGCAAAAGTGTTCATTCCCATAACATTGATAGAATCTTTAACACATGAATAATTTTAGTGAAGTTAGTGTGCCTATCTGTTGAAGAAAATATGAATGAGATTGATTTTTTTTTTACTCTTTCAGAAGTAGATTCTTAATATTTATACTTCCTGAAATCTTATTCTTCCTAACTATCCCCTAATTGTAAAATTTGAAATACATTGTAAAGAAAAGTCAAGAATAATGTTATTTTGGGGAAAAAACCACACTGGGATGTACAGGTATATCAAAACCATGACTCTGTTACTTTACTAATGTAAGAAAGCACACATGAGTAACCCAGTAAAGGAATATTCAAATCAACAGTGTTATTTACCTGGTAATGTAAAAAATATATAGTAATGCAAAAAAAGAAAAAAAAAAAAAAAAAAAACCAAAACAAAACAAAAAACTAGGGGTTTTCTTTTAGTAAGTGGCATATCAATGTTGAAAATGAAGGAGTGTTTGCACAAGCATGTTCTAGGAGCAGCCATCTTACCTTAGTTCGTGCAGCAGTTCCCATGATGCGATCATGAAAAGTCTCTTGATGTCTTTGCAAGGCTCGATTTGCTAAGCCAAGTGTCCTGGATGAATGCCACTACATCTGGGGCTATAATGAGAATACTTTTTCTGCTGGTGCTCAAGCCATTCCCAGAATGAGTTTTCATTTGTTTGTTCATGATCACTGCATGTTCAGTTAATCCAAACATTAAGCAGTAGAGCTTCAGTTCAACTAGAGTCAGTGTCTTAGAAATCAGCTCAAAGATACAATAACCAAAACGTACTAAATTTCCGTTCTAGAACATGTATTGTCCTTCAGTGTTTCAGGACAAAACCTGTCCTGCTGAACAGACAGAATGCCACATGATTTATAAGGTTAGAACACTGAGAACAACTGTAACTGAAAATATTCATTGCAAAATTATTAAACAAATTGCAGTGAGATGAACAAGTACACAGGACATTGAAGCATTTGAGAACAGGAAAAGGAAAAGAACACCTGGGTGGATTGACTTTTTTTATTAAGTTGCTCGGCCCAGCTAATAGAAATATTGCACCTGCTTAAAATCTGAATTTCATTTGAATTAAATAAGCTATCTTCCACTTATTCTAAATTTTCATGTAGTTTATATATCAGTCCCTATGGCATTTGTAATTATGCTTACCTGAATATTTCCTATTCTGAAAATAAATTTTTTTTAGTCCTATGACAAGCAATTTCTTTTTAAGAACAAACCTCATATTTTCAAAGGAAAAGATTGCAATTTCAATTAATAAACTCCAAAGATTTTCATAATCCAGATAACTTTTCAGCCATTTAACCTTCATAGAGTTGTATTATCATTGCAATGTTCTGTTCTGCCTTGTGAAAGTCACCCAACAGGAGCCAAGGTAGGATGCTGTCTTACTATTTTGTTTGTGAGTCATCAATGTAAAAAACACAGGCAAAAAATTTCATGAATTATCAGCTGAGAGAGAATATTTGTTCATATTTTCTTCTTTTCTCATACACCAAAGAGAGAAGAAACTTAAGTAACTATCCTACAGAGAGCATTCTAGGTTTTTTTCAGTGTTTTCTTTGGACTTCGAAAATACAAAACATGCAAATTAAAAAGTATAGACTAACAAAAATTCTTTTTTTCTCTTCTTCACTAGCTGCCCCACTTCACCAGTTCAAACAGGAAGTGAAGAAATACTGAAAGCAGAAATATGGTCAACTAATTTTTAATGTTTATTTCTTTCTTGAAAGTCTGCACATGTATCTGTCATTCTAAAATCTTGTTTTCCCTTAAGGTAACCTAACCAGTCTAATTTCAACAGACATCTTAGACTGTGATAATAGGTTCCCACAGTAGTTTCAAAGAAGGAGTTTCTTTTCCAAGTTCACTGTGCAGATCTTTCAATACCACTCCTGCCATTATATTCCAGGATACCGCAAATATCTCAAAAAAAGACCCAAAACAAACAAGCAAACAAACAAACAAAAAAAAATCAAAAACCAAGCAATTCTGTGAACTGCGTTTATAAGAGTAATGACATCTAGAACTTCTGTAGCTTGTGCCATCTACTGATGAAAACCATAATTAAAAGAATGGTTAAATTCAACATCAAAGATTTTTGAGCCTTTTATGAATGCTCTTTCTTAGCAAAAAACTTCTAAAGAGTGTCCTGTAAAATATTCAGTACATAGAATGTGAAAAATGGGAAGCATCAATACCAGGGCTACACTGCACACTATTTTATTTTTCAAGTACAGAGCAGAACTTTTAATTTCAAAAGATGATGTGGTTGCAGTTGCAGCCACTACATTGGTTTATTTAATCCAAAAAGTTTTTTTGCTATTTGGCTTGCTTCACTAAAATCTGGTCCCTCAGCGCTCAGGACTGACCTTCATAAACAGCCTTATCTCTGTAAGAGGCCAACTCACAGGCTTGGATTCATTTACTGGAAATCTGTGCAGCGTTGGATGTGACATGAACTTTGCTTTCTAGGCTGATGTTAAAGGCAATACAAAAACAGCTGAATTCTGAATTGTAGCTGATGAAATGAGGGTCCTTTACAGCAAAGTTGATTTCATCTCTAAAGATTTCTTGCTGTGCAAGTAAATTGTTAATGAGCCTTAAAATATTAAGAATTGTATAATTTGAGGTGCAGTTTAAAGGGAGGAAAAAAAACTCCCTCCTGGAGGAGGGAATTCTGAAACACACTTAGTTAAACCTTAATATTTTGGTTTTCCAAAATGTCATCCCTGCTCAGGAAAATCTCAGATGGGCTTTGGAAAGTACAAGCATACAGTCTGCAACTGCTGATGATAACACAAATCTGCTTTATCTTAAATAGTTAAAAGCTCTATTTTCATCTCTTTCCAGAAGGTGGTAGCATACTCTTAAAGACTTTTGCAGAACTTAACTTGTCTTCTAGAGTGGGAATGTTAAAGCTAAAACCAAACAGAGAGTAATTAAGAAGAAAATAATTTTAAAAGTTGCACTTATAAAGTTTCAGTTGCAGGGAGAGTCATTTTGGTCTGTGCTTTAATGATTAAATTTAGATCTTGTATTTGATAACATCAAAATACTATTTAATAAATGGATTACAGAAATACTCATAAAAGGGAGCAGAATATGTTTTTGATTATGAAGATTATTTTGCTCTATCTGAGAAATTAACAGATGTAAATAAATATGTTATAGTGTAGTAGTAGTCACTGTAGTGAAGAAATCAAGCATGAGGTGACTACAGGTTTCAGAAGATAAACAGTTGCTATTTAAAACAAGTAAATAAACAAATAGGATATAAAATAAATTAATTTCGCTGTGTCAAATATGTATTATAAATATGGAAGTACATCTGTGACCAAATACTGTCAGTGCCCACAGCTGCAGTATTTCTGAGAAGGAAATATTTGCTTGATTTGCTAAATTTAATTTCTAAAGAATCTTCATTGCATTTACTGTAACTGACTGTAAATTGTAGACTGTTCCTTGCCCTTATTCATGCAGGGGCTCTCAGACTTGTGAAATCAAACCAAATCAAACCAATCCAAACCAAACCAAGAACAAACAAAAACAAACACATAAAAATGGCCCCTGAATAGTTTCTGATCCAAATTTCAAGTATTAAATTCTGGGTATCTCTATGTTTGATTTAATTATCTATTGTCTGAATCAAGTAAGTGATATTTAATTAAATTCTACCAACTAAAAAACCATCCAGTCCAACTGAGAATTTGATTTTTTTTTTTTTTTTTTTAATTTTGGTATTTGCACCTATAGTTAATCATGCACAGTTAAACTGTGTAGGCCATAAATCAAAATCAAGGAGTTCTGTTTTGAATTTCTAACTGTATGGGGGTTTTCCCACCTTTCTAGCTTATAACAAGAGCCAAATGATGTTCACTATTTCTTTTTTAAAAGGTGTGCAGGCACTACAAATTAAAGTTATGGTCACATTAAGTATCTCTTTCTGAAAAACTTACATCTTTCAATTAAGGGATTTCTTCAGCTACTGAAAAAAATTTTCTTTGACTTTCTTAATTTGTGTTCATATTTTATAAGCCTTTTAAAACCTTGAACATGAAAATAAAGAAACTATTCCTGGAAAGTATACAGAAAGAAAATACTTCTCTCTTCACTCACATGTATTGTTTCCTTGTAAATAAAGTCAAGAATAAGTCAGTTTTTATGGAAGTCATTTGTGCTGCAGTGATTTTATGCTTTTTTCCATGATACCTCCTGGAAGAGACCAGGATACAACTATACAGACACATTCAATCTTTCCAGGTGTGTAGCTTTGCATTTACAGCTTACCAAAGCCTTTTGTGGAATGGATGCTGCCAGGAAAGCTGCACCTCTGGATACAGATATTCCATCTCCTGCTTCCCTCCACTATGTCAACTTCGTGTCATCAGTGAACTCTTATTAATTACGTATCACTTCAGGTAATTGATGAGAGTGCTGAATTCTTGGTCACCTCTCTGTCGTTCTGAGAGCTCGTTAGGAACTCCTGCTTCTGTAGGTGGCAGCACATTGACAGCTTCTCTCTGGGCTCTGACAAATCCTTCTGAAACCATTTCATGCACTCTCCTGTGATCGTTCTGCAAATGTTTTGACAACAATGCCATAAATCCACACACTAAGGAGCTGCAAGCATTATTGCCTTGATAAATTGTAATGTCCAAAATGAAGAGACAAACCTTCAGTCCTAGAAAAGTGTCCATAAAAATACTGATCTTCAAATCTTTGGTTATTAAGGTCATTGAATTCCTCTCAGTTTCCCATATTAAGAAGCCTTAGATCTAGAGTAAAAAATTACATCTAAGATTTTTTTTCAAAAAGAAATAAATCTTCTATCTAGGGTAGTCAAATTTTAACAATAATGCTGCTAAACTTTCAACATTTTTCTCTGTTTGTCACAGATTTAAACAGATTTGAAATTAAAATACCTAAATTTTAAATAGAATTTGCTTTAGATGTATTGTAATTGCCTTCCCACCATCTGTTGGGCCATCTACCATGAATAGTTGCATTGAACCCACACAAAATCCTTGCCACAAAATACAGGCTAAAGGGGATCTTTCTTTTGAAAAACCACAAAAATGAGCTATCCATCTCTCTAACCAAAGCTGCTTCATTGCAACAAACTGCAAATGCAGTGATGTTTGCTTAGAGTGACCCTGTGCGTCACCATGGTTTGATTGCCTGCATTTTTCCAGATGTGACTTAACTTTTACATTCTTTCTAATGTAAAGTACTCCAACTAAATGCCTCTGGATGTTGCAAAATATATGTGCAAATTAACCCCAGCCACTAATAGATCTTCTACAGCCCTGATGGTGTCAATGAATGGTTTAATCCTGTGTTTTTAAAATGTTGACTCCCTGTAAATGTGGTTTATCTGGAAAGCACCACATTTGTCTAATAAGTGTGCTATTTTCCAAATACAGGGCAGAAATATTTATAGAAGATAACTGCAACACTGGATATCATTGTCATCTCTATTCACTAACAAACCATTACTGTTGCTAAACTTTAAAAATCATTATTTTCCTTTGTCATACTTGTGGTCTTCTTCTTTCTCTATTTCTATTATTTCCTCCTATTTAGCTTTTATTTTTAATTCTTTCTCTCTTTCTCTTGTACTTGATTTTCCTTCTTTCTTGTCTCCTTTTCTTCTCATTCTTTCTCTCTTTTTCATTTTTCTCTTTCATTTCCATCTTTCCTTCCTTCTCTCACTCTCGTCTCACTATTTCTTACTGCTTTCTCTCTTTACTTTTCAGTTGTATGTGTCTGCCCTACTTCCTTCCAGAGCTCTTTTACACATTCTCCTTCCATTTCTGATCACTATATTTACTCTTCCAGGGAATCAAATAATTTTTTTTTCTTTTTTGTTTTTAGTTTTGTAACAATGGCTTTTCATCCATGTGAGAAAGCTGTCTTTACTTTTTACATCATAAAATTTCTCTCAGTCCACTCTGTCTTTCTTTGTCTTCACAATAAATGACCTGCTGATTACATGTTATCAGATAGGGTTGCTTACATTGACTATAACAAGGTAATGATACCAAATCCCTTGGCAGACGTAGTCTTCTGAAGTTTATTAACTTCATCTTATATAATGAGGCCTAAAATATTGTTTCCTCATGCTGGGTGCATTATCTTTTGTATTATAAATTTAATACTGACTTTTTTTCCAACTCATTATTGGTGTAGGTGTTCAGCAGCTTTTCATTTTATAATTGCAAAGTTTCTAAGGAGTCAGCCTAAATTTTTCTCTGTAGCAGGCTCTCCCTGCCCACCTTCTAAGAGTCTGTTAATTAGGAACAACTCATCTACACATATTGGACATATCCATCGGATTTGACCCTTTAGTACTTTTTTTTTCTTCTGGTTATCCATTGTAGTAGTACTTTACAATATGGCATATTAGTTCTGAGTGTCTTGTTTTATAAACTTCCTTGTTCTTTTCTTCCTTCTCTCTGTCATGTGTATGCCACCTTTTTCAGCCTCTGATTCTCTCAGACTCACCTCTGGCAATCTTTTCAGGATGGTTTCTGGCTATTTTATTTTTGTGCTCCAGGAAGAGTTCCCTAATGTTTCTACCTGGTTTACACAAACCTGGTGCATGCTGCAATGTCAGCACCACGAAATTAGGATCCCAGCCCCATGCTGCTGGGCTGAGCAGACAGAGGAGCAGGTACAAGACAAAGGCTGCGGCACTGAAGTAACCATAGACTTGTTCAGAGAGGGTTTTCGTAACATTTCACCAGAAATAAGCTCTTAAATCGTGGGCTAGAGGGGAATGAAAGACTGAATTAGCAATATCTTTAAACACTGGGGATATCTGTAACTGTAGGGATATGCGTGAGAGACTTTATTTCAATATTGTGTCACTGAACAATGAAATTAAAGGATTTAGACAGTTACCATCTGTTGTGTCTGGTCTGTAAGTGTCCTGACACTCTGAGTTCCTTATGGCGGTGGCTTCTTAATTTGATTTCCTGGCTTAGTGTGTTGATTAGTTATCTGGCTATCTCACTCCAGGTTGTATTATTTTTAGAATTTGGACAGGTCATAACAAAGTGAAAGTCATTTTTGGAATAGCGTATCCTAAGAAAATAACCAGAAATAGATACCATATAGAAAGAACAAACTTGGTTATTTTATAAGGGATTTGGCCTGATCCAGTTCCACTGAGGTATTGTGTGTCTCCATATCACTTCATTTTTCTCACTGGATAATCATCCAGTAAAGGCATTTCAGTAGTTCTTGTGAAGAGTACTTCACTATACAAGGAAAAATATAATTTGCTTGAAAGTAATAAATGCAAAACCTGTATTCATGTACCCACACTTATTAAGCACTGAACCTTTATGGTTCCCAAAGTTTTCACCAAGTTTTCTAAACTTTTTTGTCACTTACAGGTCTCCTAGTTCAGGGCTGCCTTAGGCTGAACTCTCAAGTGACAAGCTCCATCTGGGAAATATCATTAAATTTCCCAGTGACCAGGTACAAGAGCCAGAGAGGACAAAAAGTTGAGTTTTCTAATTTTTTTTTCATAATTTACTAAGATAATAATGCTCCTTCAAAATCTCACCTTCAACCTTTCCAATCCAACCACCATCCTGTAGCTAAATGTGCTTGAAAATGTGGTGAATCCCAAACATCAGAGTATCCAGGCAGTTCATAAACCTTCTTGTTTATTAGATTATTTGAAAAAAAAATAGACAAGTGGACCACCTGGTGTCTTAGGTTATTCCAATTAGACAAGAACAAACACACTTTAATTATTTCAAAAACCAAGTATGGAAACTCAGGCCTGAATGTGGAGGTATACCTGAAATATCTGCATTAGCTGTGACAAGGCACAGGAAAATATATAACTTTGCATTAGAGTTTGCTGTCATGTAGGTTGGTTGGTCCCTGTCAGATGCACATTTCAATCAGGCAGGTTCTACCTTATCATACACTGGCAAGTTCGTAGATCCAATACCACTGTTGGTATTAGTGCATTCACCACTAACTATAAGAAAGATGCAGGTGATTCATCTATAAAGCTAAAATGAGAAAAGTGACACAAAAGCAATGAAAATCCAGGAGAGGCTGACATGCAAGAGCCAGGTAAAATAACTATAACTGACTACTTCTATTTATGAACATGCACAGACACAGCAGGCAGATACACTCTTGTGGGATAAGCAATCTCTTTAGAGTGTTTCATTAAAATGCTTTATTTCCTGCAAAGGAATCTATCCTTATCCCTTGATTCTTAAGTAGAAAGGCAGCTGATGAGAAGATTCAAAAGCAATTTCAAAACTACTTATAGTAGAATAGTAGTATTCTATGACATAGTAGTGTTAATAACAGCAAGAAGATGCATGTGATGCCAAGCAGAACTTGGACAGAAATACAGAAAAGTAGAACGTAGCCATCCCTACAGAAATTTGGCAAGGATACTGATGTCAAGCTTCAAATTCTTGCAAAAATGGGTATATCATCATTAAAGTAAAAACTGTTCCTGGTTTCTATCCTATCCAAGGCAGAAAACTCTCTAAGATAACATATCTTTCCTTTTACTGGCTTAGTTTCAAGCTATAGAAGTACAATTTTTAAAGTGTCTTCCAGCGCACTTATAGCAATCCAGAGAGTTTGTTCCAGATTGTTCTCACTTAATTTTAGGCAACACTCTTAGCATCTAAATTAGGAATAAAGTTGTCACAGACTTTCTACATACTCTGTGTTGTAGAATAAACATCCTCATAGAAAAATTTCAGAAGACAGAAATATAATACTGTATTATTTTGAAAGTTTTCTTTCCCCTAAGTGTCACTCTTAAGTCTGTAATTCAGTGAAGCAGATATATCCTTTCAAAACAAATTTATTTTTATTTTACCAATTCATAGTGAAACAATTGTGAGGTCACAGTCAGACCATGACCTAATGTCAGCCAAGTGCTCTCTTGACACTAAATTCAAATTAAGATATTTCACTTTCTGATTTCTTTACAAATGTTTAGCAGAATGGACTTGCTCTTACCAAAAAAAAAAAAAAAGTTTTTTATCTGTTTTGAATTAATTTTCATCCACTGACTGACCAGTATGGAAAAAGTCTGATGCCACTTCAAAGGGAAATCAAGCACTGACTGCATCACTCAGTGAAGTCACAGGCACATTGCTAATAATGGTAGGTTTTGGAATCAAATACACAAGAAGTACAGTTTTCTTTGCTGAGCAGCTTTGTTCTCAGCTCACTCAACAATCACTTCAATCAGTGGTTGTAAGTGTAATAATATCATGATTTGATCAAAATGCATCCTGCTGGAAAGCCCAAGCAGCTGCTAGATAAAGTGTGTGAACTAATTATTTGTGTTGTCTGGAAATAATGAGGTTGCAGATTAAGGACCCAAAAACCCCAGAAAATGAAATGCCAAGTTTTTTTCTTTGTTTTTGTTATGCTGTTCTCTTAGTTTCTAAGCTGACTGGATTTACTGCACACATAGTATCCTAATATTTCATTTTTGGTTTCCAGAGTAATGGAGACCTATCCTATCAATTAAAATATGTGTCACTATTATTTCTCACAATAAAATAAGTGAAGTGAATAAATAAATATTTATCCAAACACTTCAGAGGAAGAAAATGACTCTGACTTGTGTAATATATATTAATTTATATGCCAGACTACAAAGAGGAGGACATAAGTCACATCCCAAAGAACAAAAAAATAATTACTCTTATGAGTACATCCACTTCTTCAAAAGCCAGTAAACTCCTTGCACAAACACATATCTACATAACTCAAAAATTTGTGTGAATACGAGTCAAATTATTCTCAATCTACTATCATTTGACATGAAAAATTAATAATATCTGTTAATAATATTTATATTTAGAATGACATCCATGCAGTGACCTATGATTAAGGCTAGATAACCTTTAATCAGCACTGAGAAATTCACACATGCAACCATTGATAACAAATCCCAATGATTTCAAAATAAAGAAGTCAATATGCATCTGTCTGAGGTTGGACTTCTGATATCAGAGACTGGTGAGTAGTGTTCATTAGTAAATCTTAATAAACTGGGGGATATTTAAAAGTTTATCAAATAATAGCACTTTGCTGGTTGTGTCCTCTGATGTGTTATTGTTTCTCTTTTTCTCATGTGTTATAATCTGCTAATGGCAAACATCTGTAATTTATCAAACATTGTTTATTAGACTAGCATATTTTATTTCTACTGTTGTGCTCAGAATCTTGTTTATGGGAAAAGAGGAAACATGCCTCACATATAAAGCAGATAATTTATTGTTAGCCTAATTGAAATCTCAAGAGTCTGTTCAAGAATCAATATAAGGCTGGCATTTCTTCCACTGACCACTAGTGAGTTGTTTTCAGTCATCTCTGGTGCCCATCTCTTCTCACCCCAGCCCTGAACTCCTGTGCTCTGCCTCCTGCCTCTCACCATCTCAAAGTCTCTGATACTGTGCTAGGATTGAATGTCTCCACATGACAACAAAGTGTGAATGCTGAAAATATCTCATTCTGCACAAAAGAATTACCTATCAATACATCCTCTATAAAGCTATGATTGCACTGTCATACTTTAACCCCAGACAATGATTGCATTGTCATGATTTAACCCCAGAAGGCAAAGGTGATCCAAACCAGACACAGCTACCTGATCAGATGAAAAAAATTCTATTTCAGCTAAACCAAGAAAAAAAAAACAAAGCTGCAGGTAGGGCAATGAAAGTTTAGGCAGGCAAATCTGACAAGCCTCAGTCTTCAAGCCTGACCAGCTCAGTACAAACCCTGTGGCCTGCTACCAGCAATAATGTGTTACAGGAGTGCACAGTTAGGCTTGTAAAGATTCAAAATCTTATCATTGAAAAATATCAACATGGTTTTGCCTATATCTCACACAGTAAATACAAAATAACTCTTCATAATCCAGTTATAAGACATATTCTGTCTACTGGTGAAGGTTCAGATAATGATTAAGTTAAAAAAAATCCATATGAACAGTTTTCTGATGCAAATTTTGTGCACTCAGGCACAAAATTTCCTCTGAAACAGAAAGTTTGACAGATAATTTGGGACATTTAGAAACTTTGCTTTTATCTCACACCCTTTAGATGGCTAAAAGAAGTTTTCAGGAATAGCTGTCAATCACTGAGGACAGTGCTGGACTAAGATTTAACAGTGCTTTTTCTTTTCAGGCGTTATGAATAATGATCACTAGCTTCAAAGACACTAGAAACTGAAGTTTTCTTAATGATTTATGAGATTATTAATATTTTCTAACATAGTTCCACAATAGCCAGAATGTAGTGGGTAGGCATCTTCCAAAGTGTTTTGCAGAAACATGAAAATTTATGTTACATGAAAAAGAAAATCTTGAATTCTCTTTTTTCCCCCATATTTTTCACTGCAATGTCCCAAAACATTCCATTTCAGCAGTACCAAGCTGAACTTGCCCCCCAGTCAGTAACTACCCTTTCAGTCTATGATGCTTTTCCTGTTGTCTAGGTCTGTATATAATTTTCTGGGGCTGTAGCCAAATGACACTTGCAGAGAGCTCTGCTTTGCCATGGCTCAGTGAGTTTTCTGCAACCAGGTAGAATAATACAGTAATTAAGCTAAAAACATTTTGTGTGTGCTCTGTCTATATATGGCCAAATTTCTCAAATACACCTTACTCAGTATTTGCCAAAGTCTGTCAAGGAAAAGCTGAATTATGCTTTCAATTTCCTCTAATTGCACAGGGCTAAAGTAGCATTTGTGCAAAATAAGCCTTTGATGAAAGTGTGAATTACTACTTTGCCACTGCTGGTTATCACCCTGGATTCACTTTCAAAGGCAAGCACCAGCGTTAAGCCCCAAAAGGTGCCCTGCCAGCCACAGTTTTAATGCTTTGCAGAAAGTTAATACTACACACATTGCAGTGGGGTCTGAAGAAAGGACCTGACAGTCAATTTGCCTGGGAATCTGCATGTCTTTATAATCTGTTACCAATTAAAAGAAACTAATCAAATCATGACCCCTCAATTAATCTTCCCTTGTAATGGTGTAAACAGGAAAGTAGTTTTAAATGCTTATCTTATTAAATGCTCCATTAAATGATTTGGTAAGTTAAAAAGGGCTGTCTGCTCTTTCCTGGTAAGTGATCTTTACTTTTAGAAACAAAATATAGTATATTCAATCCATATTTACATAAAGATTGGTATACTTTAAAATAATGATCTGGTATATTAACAGTGGGTGTGCCATGAAGCAGTGAATGGTTGCAATAAAATCTATTAACAAAATGGCAAAATCTGCCCTAAATTTTGTAGTTGCTAGCACAGAATAGAAGATTGAAAATAGCTCTCCTTAGCCTCAGATTCACATGGTCTGTTACACTTTTTCCATGCCAAATCTAAAAGGCACCTTGCCATAAGAAGCTCAAGAAATACAGATAAAAGAAATTGGATTAATTTTATCAATTGCAAAATACAGATCTGAAAATGGTATACAGAGCTGGGCTTCTCAATTAATGCTCACCAATGTTTTTCATTCTTAAAATTATTAACTTAAAATGTATTAGAAGTATTCAGACACAGTTTATTTCTTCTGACCCATGGTACAAATAAAAGGCAATTGAGAGATAAAATTGCATTTTACCAAACAAATATATTTTTCTTCTCTGTCTCCCTTTTTTGTTTTTTTTTGGTGTGTTTTGTCTGTTTGTTTGTTCGTTTTATTTTTTTGTTGTTGCTTATGGGTTTAGACTCATTTCCACTTCTAAGCCTACATTTGAAAATAGTATAATCGATCTTTATTTTGCAATGGCTTTCAGAACTGTCAATAACCATGAAGAGCATATTCTGATGTCAATGCAATTCTCTGATTTAAATATACTGATTTAGATGTGAGAAAACTAGGAAAACTGTTTCAAACTATATGTGATTCACATTGCAAGTCAGGTAAGTTTTTTGTAAAAAAATGTAGTTTCTAAAATAATTATAATATAAACCAATCTCCATTTGGACTAAAAAGCAGACAGGCAGCCTAATGTGTACATAGTGTCAACTTAACTGAAAGGTTGCTTTATATCAACAGAGCATATAAAGCTAAAAAAATTGTTTGCAGCTGAAACTCTGTTTACATCCATGTTGACAACTGTGGTGCATCGTTCTCGTGGGATTGTTCTTGGCTATTTGATTCAACAACCCCATGAGTGACAGAAATATATTTTAATGTGAGGAAAATTAGCATCGGCTAATTTTACTTCTGCAGAGAAGTGCTGAGCTGAACTAGCTGGGAAGCACTCCTCTATTTTCAGGATGAGATACCAAAGTGTGGCATTATTTCAAATTAATCTTCAGAAATTCCAAGAAATCTAATTTTGATTCTTTAAAATTCAGACATGGGTAGGTCTCATAGCCTACTCTTTCTTTTGGTACAAAGGTACATTCAGAGGGTGATTTTTCCCATCCTAAAATCAGTATTTTCAGGATAATCTCATACTTTAGATTAATCTTTTATCTGAGCATCAGATTTTGGTTGTCTAGTCATTGCTCTTATATCCAAGGTCAGGCAGAGACTTTGGATCTACTTAGGCCTTTCTTTACAAAATTCTTTCCACTGAAGGATAAAAGACACAAAGAAACCTCCCTTCTCAATTTTAGGGTTCAATTATCTGCCAAATGAAGGCAGTTTACAGCTGTAAAAATGCTGATGGGTTGATAATTCTTGCAAAATATATTTATTCCATTCCACTCATAGTTAACTGTCTAGAAGTGTGTTCTTCATCTGTCCAATTGCATTATTAGGTGGTGTGTGAGTAGTTCAAAAAGTATTTAATAAGGATCAAAAGGGTAGGTCACAGCAGATCAACACTTTATATCATACATGCAATAAAACATGCACGGCACCTTTGTTTCATCTGTGTGTGAAATGTTTGTATATCGCAGAAATTTGAATGACACCAGTCAGAAAATTCTCTCTCTGGTAGGCTCTAGTTTAATCCCATTTATGAAATGTTCAAATTTTCTCTGTTAAGAATCCATTGAGGCAAATTTAGGTACAGCAAAACAAAAAAGCTAACATGATATATTGCATAGTACCTGTGCGAAATGTGACAGAGGTCTTTTCTTTTTAGCTCTACTTTCCTGAAATTCATCTCACAACTTCTCTTCTTTGCCTTTATGCCTTCTCCATCCTTTTTTTCTGTACAGTATTACAGAAAGTAACTAAATTTAAAAGAAAGTCTGTGAGTGTCACTGCTTGTTATTTACTGGGGAAGCAGCTATCGCTGGCTTTGTGGTTTGTTATTTCTCACCAAAATTCTCCTTGACACTTCAGTTCTTCACTTTATTACTTACAAATTCTTGTAGTTCACTTTCTTTCTCCACTGTGATGTTTTTAAAGCTTGGCTACCTCTGTATAACTTAAGTACTATTCTATCTGTGATAATTAGTCATCTGAAGCATAAACAGTCCTGCACTCTAGGTTAAGCTGGTGTCAGCATGTTGTGTTGGCTGGAGTCTTGCTTGTGTTTGTCTTCACTTGTGTTCAAAGACTGGGCCTTCCAAAATGCTGTGGGATAGCCTGCACAGACCTCCACATGCTCACCTCTTTTGTTCAGGCTCAGCCTTCCACAGCATTTCAGTGCTAAATGGAAAGTTTTCATTTGGCTTTCCCTATTTTAAAATATACATGTACTTGCTTTCTTGGAAATCCACAGTATTTCACTTGTCTCAAAGGACTCCTGGCAGAATCCTTCAATGTCATTTTTGCGTTTAACACATGACTTGGCAACAACTTCTGGTTGCATGATTGGGTTGAGACTTTAAACACTTTGAGGTTAAAGGACCTCTCAATAGTGGGTGGGCATATTGTGTAATTCTCTTTTAGAGAAATTACATTTTCATATCTGAATCCTACTTAGCCTGCATGAAAAGGTCCTTCCATCATCACAATAGCTTTCAAGTATTCTGGGTGGCAACTCTAATAAATAAATCATAGAAGCAAACTATATTTATAAAAAGGCTTTTTTCCCACTATAAGAACACAAGATATCTACAACCTTTATAAACTTTATCAAAATTGTTTATGATGCAATAGAGACATGTTTTTGATTTTTTGGGGTTTTTTTTCCACCTCTACAGCTGGTCATAGCACAACCGAGTAAAGCAATGATTTTCACTCAAATGCAGGAGCACCGAGCCCTAGAAACTGTAGAACATATATTAGCTCTGAGATATAATCTTCACTGAAAATAAGACTAAATGGAAGAAGTTTCTTAGTGCTGATCTGTACTTGGCTAATTTTCAGACATTCAGCTTCATTCACATGTATATCTCTCGCACTCTACATGATCTGAGCCTGATAAAGCAGCTTTTGTACTGTAGTCCTTTATAAAATGGGCTCAATCCATACTTTTAAATCCTGTCTATTAAATAAATTCAGAAATTGCAAAACAAGAACTCTATTAAAAACATGCATGTCTACTACTCATGAGAAGGCTTACACAATGGAATCTGATTGTGTGGCTGCTGAGAAATAAAACTATTGGAGCTGAAAAGGTAAACCTTATTGGGATGGTCATTATTGAATAAAAAAACTATATAAAATTCTGAAGCCATGATATGACAATATGATATTATATTTAAGAATAAAAATAAAGGAAAGGAAAATAATCACAGAATCACAAAATATGCTGAGTTGCAAGGGACCCAGGATGATCATTGAGTCCAACTCCTGGTCCTGTGCAGATGTGCCCCAAGAGTTATCCCATGTGCCCAAGAGCATTGCCCAAACACATCTGGAACTCTGTCAGGCTGGTGCTGTGACTGCTGCCCTGGGGAGCTGTTCCAGTGCTCAGCCACCCTCTGGGTGCAGAACCTTTTCCTGATATCCAAACTAAACCACCCCTGACACAATATCAGGCCATTCCCTAGGGTCCTGTCCCTGGTCACCAGAGAGAAGAGATCAGTGCCTGCCCCTCCTCTTCCCCTCCTGAGGAGATTGTAGCTGCAGTGCAGTCTCCCCTCAGTCTCCTCTTCTCCAGACTGAACAAGCCAAGTGACCTCTGCTGCTCCTCATACAGCTTCCTCTCAAGGCCCTTCACCATCTATGTTGCCCTCCTTTGGACAAAAAAACAACCCAAACCCAAAAAACCCCTCTGAATTCCTTAGTGAAGATAAGTATTGACAAAAATGAAATGTATTGATTGCAATTATACTCTGCTATAAATTTTAAAATTAAAATTTTGAATCATATCAAAGTTCCGCTGAGAAGTAAGGTAAAAGGTGAAGAGTTGACCAGGAAATGTAGAGACTTCAAACATGGCTATTATGTCTGGTAGATAATCAGTAGCCCAGCAGTAGAAAGTGTGACAGATTGTTTTACTGACATCTAGGACTTGACTGAATTTAATTTAAAGTTTATTAGTCTTTTATAAACTGAACTTAATTATAAACAGTGACCAAATAACCGCAGTAATTAAACAACAGGTGGCCAACCCTACTCACAGATCACAAAATCTTCCTGCCACAAGTTTTTGTTTTGCTGAGCTCACCAGAGGGAAGTAAACATCTGGAAGTCTCAAACAAAAGCAAACATTTATGATGGTGAATCATAGCTCAGCAAACAAAGAAGAGTATGAAATAAATTCTAGTCTTCATTTTGCCGTCTTTGTTATTTTTAAAGAGTAAACTTCTAATTTCAATAAGAAGATCAGAGACTTCTAACCAGAGATGCAAACTAGGAATGTATAAACATCTTGGGATTGTGGAACCTACTAATTACACCATTAAGAGCTACACTGGCAAAGGTTTATGTCATTCTTAGTGATTTCTATAAAGACACAGCAGCATTGCTTTACAGTCATATTATCAGTCACACATTCCACTCCATGGCAGCATTTTGTGTTTTTAGGATATTTTAATTTTATTTTCCAGACAAATCTGCTCTGTAACCAAGACAGTGGCGCCCTCATTTCTACAGCTCTATGATTCAAATAAGGATTGGATCTTGTTAGAAAATGGTGTTACAATGCTGAAATATGCGTGGCAATAAGCACTCTTTTGGTAGTGATTTGCAAATGCTATTGTGCAACCACAATCTATCCATATTATTATTTAAATGGACAAGGCAGATGGGGAAGAGAAAAGAGAAGAGAAGAGAAGAGAAGAGAAGAGAAGAGAAGAGAAGAGAAGAGAAGAGAAGAGAAGAGAAGAGAAGAGAAGAGAAGAGAAGAGAAGAGAAATATCCAAGCGAATTAAAATGATCAGAAGTAGTGATAAAAAGAGAGCTTCATACCACTCGGTTTTTGCTTCCACTTCTGCAGCTGCATTGCAAGATATATTTCATCAATGTAGATATTTCCAGGTCAGCTTCTTCTCCAGGTCTCTTCAAGAATCTAGCATTTTTAGGTAATGTCATGCTTAGAACTTTATTTCTTTTTCAAAAACCTTAGAAATATAATTTCCTGTCACTTATTCATTCCACAGACAGGATTTATTTTTTTTTTTAATTCTAGTCTTTCAATATAGATCTCTAAAGCAGTTTGTCTGTATCAATCTACGAACTCTATTTCCTTTGAAATTTAGACACACTGTTCAAAGCTTTTCCAGAGTGTTAAGACAGGTTTCATAAGGCAATAGCTTGATGACATATTACATGTGGGTCTGGAGAGGAGAGATGGAGGAGCAGAAGATCTGGCAGTGACTATGAGCTCCCTTTTTTTTTTTTTTTNTATTAAGTAAAAGGGAATGGCGGCAGCAGGAAGTACCACTTCCAAACTCAGTAAATGGCAAACAAGGTTTTCCTTTACAGAATTAAACCAAAAATCATAAGCAACAATCAACAGTAAGAAGAGTCTTAACTATTAAACAGAAAGTATAGCTTAATTTCTTGCATAACAAATAAATTGATTCATTTTATGGGGTGATGTTTTAATTTATAAGACTTTGTTACAATTATTTAAAATTTAAACAAAAAAAAAAAAA